>JAQFVV010006407.1:1107263-1499763 GCA_028023455.1 Epiperipatus broadwayi | reverse complement strand
TTAAAGATGTTATTGTGTCTTAATGGAATGTATGGACTTAATGAAATATTTGCAAGCTTTTGAAGTATTGCAAAATCCACAGTAAGACATTTATAGAAATGTATTATATGATTACCATTAATATTATTTTTTTGGTTTTTGTTATATTTTTTATATAAGTTTTCTTAGCCATCTTATATTAAAATGGGCATTGTGTTATCAATTTATGTATTAAATTATTAGTTCAAATATTTTTACACATTTTATTTGTCTCTTTGTTAGTCTTCTATTTATTGTTCTGAGGCAAATAATATGAATCAATGTATTTGTAATTTTATGATTTTTATTATTATTAGAAATTAGTTAATAAATTCTGTTATTAATATAATAGAAATTATTTAATAATCTGAGTTATTTATTTACGAATATTAAAATAGAGTTTTCATTTCTTATTTTGAGATTATTTAAACCAAAGTTCTGCTTTGATCCTCTAAATATTAAAATGGTGATTCTGATCATTTACTTTATATATATATAATCAATAGGTCAAATTCACTCCCTTATTTAAAATTACGCAAATAAATTACGCATATATAAAAACAAATGGTAAAAAGACAGATGACGTCATCTGTTTTTGGAAGAGTTTATTTACATATACAGCTGATCGAAAGATTCAATTATTTTCTATTCAATTGCATACACACACAGACAGAAAATATCTATCCTTAAAGTATATACTAAATTTAAAAAGTCAAAGGCAGAAAATTCTTACTATTTTATAAATATTTTTATATTAATTTTTTCTTCAAACTTATAAAAACTATAAAAATATAGATAACTTAAAGCTATAATCGTTAATTATTTAGTTATTAATTTTTTTACTAATCTAAATATTAATGCATAAACTTTAAATTCAAGTTCAATTTTTATCATCAAACTTATTTTATAAATTATTTTTATGAAAAAAATGTCTTTATAAATACTTTTTTGAATTCTTATCTAAGTAAAATTAATACCAACCTACATCTTATTTAGTTTTTCATTTGTCACACATTTTTTCTTATGTGATTTAAAGTGGTAAGCCCTGGATCATTAACTCTAATATGTTCCGCTGCCTAAACTTTTAATAAACTTCCAAGCAATAAACCATTTATTAATTTTTTATATTCCTTTATTTAGAACAATGTAGCATAGTTGAGCATGTATTTCAAGTTACACTGATTAGAACTCCAGTTATTATTATTTCTAGTGCTTAGAGTTTTTGTGAATTCCAAGCAATGAACATTTTTTAATAATTAGTATTTCATTATTTGTAGGCAAGATACTATAGCTATACTAATATGTTCTGCAGTTGATATATTTACTGATATAAAATGTGATTGTCTGCTTTAACAATATCCCAATTTAATCTTCACCCTAGCATTCTACCAATACTGATTCTATAATAAGTATATTATCATATATATCTTTGAGTACCACTTTCCATCAATATTTTATATGGTTTCAATCTTCTACAGGTACAAACAACATATTTCATTGGTGCTACAGTCAGTCTTCAAAGAAATTAATACCAGATATTGATTGAGAATGAATAATGGCAAAAACTTAAATTAAAAATGTTTTAAATAATTTTAGTTTAATTTTAATTAAAGTGCCTAGATATTAGCATCTAATGGTGATCAAAACAAAAAAAATAAAGGTCTATTAAATTTCTATTAAAGAAAAAATACACTTGTATGAATGTAAAATACTTTTTTGACATTGTAACAACAGGAAAATAGGTTCTCAACTATTGTTTTACTTGCTTACTATTGTAGTACAATTTATTAAATACTTATTTCTTAGTAAGTACATGATGTTTATATATTACTTTACTCAAATTTTTTTATCAGAAAATTGTTGAAATCTATCAGAAAATGGCTACTGTCAATATAGTTTTTAATTTTTTGATGAATTTTACAGTTTATTTTTAATATTTAAAAAATATTTTTATTCTTTGGATTTATATTTTTATCAAAATTTGTCTTAAATTTATAGATTATGGGGAAAATATTTTTTTATTATCTACATTTAATCTGAATGCTGACATTAAGTTTTTAATTTTGATTATTTATTTCTATTTACTTTTTATGCACAAAATTATTTCATTTTTCAGATTATTTGTATTTTTTGAATTTATGATTTAACTAAAACCAATAAAAACAGAAAAATAAAATAGAGAATAAATTTTTCTTTTGAAGAAAAATCTGAAATAAATCAAAGAATTTAGGCCAATAAATATGTTCAAAATTGATCACTAAGTGTAAATTACTATCATTATTTATTTATTTATCCATAGGCATTTCATCATTATCTCAAATCATTGAAGTTTTACTTTTTAAAATCACAGATACAGAGACTTCTTAATAGATTATTTTCTTAACTCTTTTTATATTTGATTTAATACTCAAATAAATACATTTTCAAAAATCAATGCATTTATAAAATAATTTTTTTCTTCAATTTAAAATATCAAATAATCTTTTTCATATGGCTACTTCCTAAAATCAGCTTATGAATGTTTAATTATTTCACTATGCACATTGTTTGACAATTCCCAAAAACTTTTTAGGTTTTAATTTCTACTTTTTTATATTAATCACAATTTTCCAATAATTTTTTTAAAATAATATTTCAACTTTGCAGATATAAAAAAAATATCATGAATCAACTGTTATGCTATCTAGGGTAATCTTTAATAATCAATAGATGCCAGAATATAATGCTTACTAAATCTCTATCTAGTTTTGTTTTATTCAAATAGCCAAACTAGTTTCTAGCTTATGGATTTTATCAGTAGCATTTTTGATTTTTTTGAACATTGCACATAGATCTTTGGAACTTTTGCATTATTCTTTTTAGCAACTGTATTTTATATTTTGTTATATTGTCAAACTACCAGATCAAATTGAACAACTTTTAATTTTTCCAATTAAAGCTTTTTTGCTTGCATGGGATTTTCATTTTTTATAACTTTTTTTTTGATCAGAACTGATATAAAATCAATAAGAGATTTCATAACCATATTATCTGAAAATTGCTTAGACATTGTCATTCATTAGTAAATTCTATTCTTATCAATTTTATGCCATACCCAAGAAGTGTAAGCAAATATTAGGTAATATAGTCATATGAAGTGTTATTGGTTTTCTGTCAATTCTGTCTGGAGAATAAACATGCCTAATTCTAAAAAGACTAAGATCACTGTTGTGTTTAGTCTGGATTATATATAAGTACAAATATATCTAAAGACATTTCTAATATTATATTTATTACTGACGATGAAAACAAATAAATTTACACTGGTATTTTCAATATATTTTACAAACTCTGCCTGCTACTGTAGGTAAGGTATAGCTCCTAGTTCTTGAGTGAATTACAGAAAAAGAGTCTGCTTTTCCCTAATAAGTTTCCTACTACTTCCAGCTATATTTTGCTCAAGTCTGCCTCATAAGTAGATCCAATGACATTTCCAGATGTACTATGACAGCATGCCTTGTGCCAATGTTTGGTTCTAACAGCTTCCAGTCCTGATCATGGATATTTCTCACTACATCAACCATTTAGCTTAACTTCAATTGTCTGGAGAATTGAAATTCTGCTTTTCAGCTTAGTGACAGTACTTCTCCGAAGATTGTGTATATTGCCATCCAGGTTTGACAGCTAATTCTCTTCAGAACATGTATGGAAAATGTGAATTCTGTTTTTCAATCTTGTGACAGTAGTTCCCTAATTCTATCCTCAAAAATGCTGACTATTTATTGCCATATTCCCATCCTTATTGGAGACATCCAGTTTCAATGAGCATCATTACTTATTTATATATTCATGCAATTAGAAATGCATTATCAGTTTGTATATGCATGGTTTTATGGCAATACATATTAAATCCAATCTAGATAAAATAGAATCTAGATTAATTCATTATTTGATGGTAAGGTGAGATATGACAATCACTCTAATATATTAAAAGTGAACTATGGCTTCAATTTAGGCTGGTAGCTTCATAATAAAACAAAAAATTAGAAAATGACTGCCAGACAAAATGTGCAAAGTCCCAAAGAACCAAATGTATTTTTCAAAAATATCCAAAAAGCTCCTTGCTGATGAAATCCATATGCTAGAAATTATTCTGAGAATATTTGATTGGACAGTACAGGATAGGGAATTATTAAGCATTACCATATGGCATTTATTGATCACAAAATTATATTAGATAGCATAAAATTTGTAAGAATAGAAAAACTTGCTAATTATCAGCAATGTATAATCTTAGATCAGGTATCATGTTCAGGTGAGTCTGATTTTTTATAACAATAGTTCTATTATATTGGGATGTTGAGAGAAATACATTTGAATTGGCACAAAATAGCAAAAAGTAATAGCTACTATCACTATAAAGGTATTTCTTTATCAGCCAATCATAAGTACCTGCTTTATATTATTATATTTCTCTTTACTTGACTTTTTCTTAAAACAAATATCTTCAAATAAAATCTCAGTATATCACATTCTTATCATATATATATATATATATATATATATATATATATATATATATATATAAAAGATGTTATATATATATATATATCATATATATATATATATAACATGCAAAAATAATCATAATATATAAACAATCTACGAAAAGAAGATTAATTCTCACAAGAGCTCTTGCCAGTATAGTGACTACATTGGTAACAAAAAACTGTCAATCAAGACCTCTGGTATGAGGTTCTTTATGTAATACTGATATATAGAGATTTACACATTTCTTTTATTAACAGAATGCAAAAATGGCACTGAATACTATAGAGAGCCATAAAAGTGAATTTAAAACAAGCAATCAAATTGTTACTTGATGATAGAAATGATGCACATATCTAATAACCAATCTATTACTCACCAGCACATCTTCAGTATTAAGTGAAGTGTTCTAATGGTGCTTGTATTACTATCAAATTTTCTTTGCACCCATCTATAATACTATTTGTCACTATGATAGAAGTATCATCAAGATATTAAAATTCAAAAACTTAAACCTGCCACTAACTATTTACATTATAATACAAAGAAATAAACTATTTCACTGATTGGTAGATTATTTGTAATACAAGCTTGTTAAATTAGGTCATGTAACATATGACTTGATTTCTTTGTAATTTTATTTTTTTTCTACTAAGACTTTGGCAATTTTATATTGCTAAAGTTTTTAATACATGGTGCATCTGAACTTGGTTCAGTCTCATATGGTATTTAAGTTAGATAGCTGGATTGGGAGACATGAATGTCTGAAAAATTAAGATTTTCTACTTAATAGTTATCGATTAGATAAAGTGCTGGGCTTGTCTTGGTATTTTTAATCTAATGCCTAAATATCCTATCACCTCACTGAGGAATCCAGTAGCAGAAACCAGTCTGGGGTTGGGGATATTCTGCAAAACTTGTTAAGAGCTTACTTGCGAGCTCTATCTAGAACATTTGCAATACAAGCTTGTGAAATTAAGTCATGTTACATATGATTTGATTTATTTGTAATATATATATATATATAAATTTTAAAAAATACTTGTATGCTTGTAGTTCAATGAATGTTATGTATTTTATTCTAATCAGTGTTATCGAATATATGAACCACTATGTGCTGTATATGTTTGTACATAAAGATGTTTTGAAATAAAATATGGCATAGGTCACACTTCCATTATATTTGAAAATGTTTTTAAAAATCTAAGTAAAATAAAATCGTAATTACAATAATACTGATGTTAGTGCAGAAACTTTTTGTAAAATTTTATTAATAATGAAAACAATATTAAATTTTGAAACAAAATTTCATTACTTTTTGACATCTAAGCAAAATTTATTTCAATTTTCCAAATGGAATTCAAATAAGAAATAAATTTATTCGTTTTTTTTTAATTTATAAAATGGTGAAGGAGGCAACCATTCAATATGAAAGAAGTTATTGTTCTCCTAACATACTATAGTACCTTATAAATAATGTAAAGATTATCAAAACTTGATTTAGAATAAAGATTTAATAGTAAAAATAAAGTGTTGCAAATATAATTAAATCTGTTCACTTGGGCTTTCAGGTAACAATGGGAGAAGTTCGCGAAAAAGTTAAACAACTAAGTCAAGATAAAACAACTTCAATCATTATAAAAATGTTTCAAATGCAGCTTATATAGTTTTAAAATAATAATTTGTCTTACAAAATCTAACAGAAATCATTCTCATGAAAATCTAGCTCTCCCTCTTCAGACAGCGATTACTAATGGTGTTACTTGGCTTTTATGTGAACAGGATTGAATGACTTAATTATTTAGTAAATACATTCTAACTTTAACAACAGTTCATATTACTTATTTTAATAATGATTCATGACAGAGGGTAATAAGAAATTGACAAAGTTTTCTGAATGGTAGTCAATTTTATGACTGACATTATTTGTATGGGTAAAGGAGCTTCCCATCACTGGCTCAAAATATGGCACTTTTAAATACAAGTTTTGCAGTAGGGAATTGAACTTGAAACACTTCCTTACCAGAAACGTAGGGTTGATTTAATTAATGCAGATCTATCCCTCACCCCTTTAATAATTGATAAAGCATAGAATGTTTGCTTTAAAAAAATATTTCTCTTAAGGCCGCAATTAAAAAGAGTCAATTTGGAACAATAAGACTGGCCACTTTCATTAACTTCTTAATTTGGATCACCAGATATAGCATGATATTAGATCATGGCTGTGATGACTCAATGGTTGATTTTTCAAATCCCACTACAAGATAAAAGATGAGGATAAACAAACTTGTCAGCCTTGGCTAACTGACCAAACCTGGAGCCAGATGAGGCTATAAACTTAATTCATCTAATTCTTAGGCCTAAGACTTAAACTTTCTCCTATCCACTGAATGAATAATATATCCCATCTTTCATCTAAGAATAATTTAAACTTTAACTATGTAGATCTTTCATGTATTTAATACCTAAACTTTGCATTAGTTCCATACTGTGTAATTAATTTACCTATATTGTACCGGTAAAATCACCATGCTTAATCACGCACAGTAATCCGAATTCAAACCCAGTCCATGTCTAGGAATAAATTCCAAAATGCAGACCAAATTCAAACCCAAACCCCTGGCATGACCAACCGATGAACAACGCAACAACGGCACGTGGTTTTCCCTTTACTAGCTCGTCGGAAAACACAGACTAAATTACCCTACAATCAGTTATTCCTATATATCTTATATTCGAGATATTGGTATGGTTAATAATTCAATATATATTTAAGTTGTCGACACAGACAGCAGGTGCTTAACTAGATTTCGAGAGTAATAAGACAAGAGAGACAAAAATAGATTAGATAAATTTTTAATAATTATGGAAATCATTGAATACTATGTTCAGATACGGTAAAATTTTCATACGTATATTTCTAATAATTTGCTACTAGTCCTTAATAATCATTTTAGACTGATAGACAAAACGCATGCCAATATTTATATGTTTTAAATGGTCATATGAGTTGATATGAGAATCAGAGTAATTTGAGCATTTAAAATATTCAATTACTATTTTATATTAAGTTGTTTGATTTTAATAGATTCAAACCATTACGTATACGGATAATTGGAGGAGGTTTTATATAAGAATATAATATAATAATGATGTACTGATGGTTGCAGAGCTTAAGATATACTACAATAATAACTTGCGGTGCATTGACAGAAGACCGGGCGGCTTGTACTTTGACAAGTCTTAATGCCCCCAAGTAGATCCGGGACACTACAACCAGCCGGGATCATTTTCGAACCCCGGTGATCCAAGAGATTATCTGGAGAAGAATTTCTTTCTTTCCAATTGGTAGTAAAAACGAGATGCCAATTTAGGTGAAGGAAAAGGCCCTGCCACAGTAACATCGAGGAAGAGTGATCGGAAGTGGACTTAAAGCGAAACTATATAAAACCTTGATTATCTCTCCGTAACATTTTCTACGCAACAATCTGATATGACTATTCAAAATAAAACATGGCGAAATCAAAAGATCACAAAAGTAACGATTAATTAATTTCACTCTGAAACCCATAACTCCCCAGGTTGTTCGGAAGGTAATAATAGCAACAAAAATATTCACTTTATATTATTACTCCGTTCATATATAAAAAAAATAACATAATAAAAGTTTAGACTTTATTTTATATTTGTTATTTGGAGCAAAGATTAAAATATCATTTTAACAAAATAAAAGGAACAATGCAGGTACTTGAATATTTCTCAATTCAACATAAACGAAACAATTTTTTTTTAGTTCGATAAAAGAAAATTACTTTTAAAATGAATATACTAATAATACTATGAAATAAACTTTAATGGCTTTAACTAGAATTGAAAAATATTATTATTGGCATCGCTTTGTTTGTAAATGTAAGTAATAATAAAAATATAAGTATATTCACTAATGAATTACTATTAGGCACAAAATATTAGTAAATTATCATCTAAAGACTAGAGCACAGAAATATTAGAGAAGAAATTTACTGACAGGCTTTAGTGTAACATTTTAACGAAGGAAAGCAAGAAATTTACATGTAATTACCCAGATTAATTCATAGATTAAATAATAAAATTATTAAGTTTAGAGGAAAGTTAAAAGTTCATGTAACAAGAGTTACCATTCTTCTTCATCCAGCTTTTCTCCTTGCGGTAATGTTTATGCAGAACGTAGGCGCGTATTTTGGATTCCTTAGAATGGCATGATTAATTTAAAGGTTGGAATTGAGAAAACTGGAAGCACAGGAAACATTATGGATCAGCGGCTCGAAAGATTTAAATCGGCAGAACAGGGATCAGCTTCTTGGGCTTAGCCCAACATTATTGCAATTTACCGAGCAACTTCTTAATCACAGTTGAGATAATTTCTCTGGCACAACTACCTTGCTGTAGCCCGAGACGGTCTACCCACAGCAAAGTCAAAAAGTAGAGTCCCTTAGTATATTATAACATAAGATGGCTACGGTTGATCACTCTGCATAGTTTTTGTTCATGACTCCGCCTCCTTTGATTTTCTGGCCTCCAGCAATATCTAATTTTGACTATACAATTGCATTCGCCTTTCTTGATAAGAGTCCTACATTTCTCATTTCCATTGTTTGATTTACATTTATTTCTAAATTCAATACATGATTCTAAATTGACAAACTAAATAATTACATAGGAATTCGTGAATACAAAATTGAAATTCATTATCTTACTTTCAAAGTACAAACTAATTATTCTATACATTTGGTACACGTAAGATTTGACTAAAAATACCGATCAAAGGAATGTGACTTTTGATCAGCATTTTTAAATGACTTTGTATAATTTTGAAAGATTAAAATTAAAAAAAAATATACACGCAATGAAACTTTTAAATTGAGCGAATATAAACCTACAAACCACACACACGAATATTATTTATCATGATTTGTAATATTTATACTTGTAATATTTACCTTAAATTCTTTTAAACAAAGCATAAAATAACTAACTTAAAATTTATGTGGCCTGGAATAGAAAAAGCCTCATTGCGGGTAAATAGTGATTTAGAATTACCGTACTTCAAAATGAAAACTATGAAACTAAGATCGATCCTTCGATCTGTCTGTTTCAATATATCCTAATTAACGATTCTAAATAGACCCTTTTATATATCAACTTGTAAATATTGCTATAGTCCTCGTTGGCCTTTGGGCCAAGATAGTCATTAATCGATGGAATTTCTAACCTTTATATATAGGTTTGACTTACTTTATATCCCTAGCAAATTATGCATATGACCCACTGCCTTAAGGCATCAGTGTAATCTTTGATTTTATTTATATTTATTTATTTATGCTTCTTTCATATTTGCATTAATTTGCCTATCATAATTTTCTTATGCAGCTCTTGAGACTATGTTATTGATATAATACAACTTTTGATTTTTATATATACATGGTTTGCATACCATATATATATATATGTATTCACTGAAACTTTCTTACTGACATAATTTTATGCTATCATTGATTTTTTTTTAATCTACTCTAAGGTGTAAATAACGTTTTAATTTTGAAAGTAAAAAAAATATCCATGAAAGATGTATGAGGTATTTAGAAAAATGATAATTCTATTTGAATACAGATAAAATATAAAATGTATATAACTTTATTTTTACAAAAAATATATATAAATATATTGAGAATAATTAAGAAGAAAAAAAAGCCTTTTTCGATAAATTTAAGTAAAACATTTTAACTATTAAAAGTTGAATGCCCTGGGGAAAAGTAAAAAAAATATTTAACTGCTTTCATTAAATTATTATTACATTTATAAAAATAATTCAAAAAATAAAGGATTCACTAAAATTGTATCTATATATTTCCAAGATATTTGAAAAAAAAAAAAAAAAAACCCCAACAACTTACATTTAAAATGTTTATACATATCACTGTCGTTATAAAACATTATCGATCAATTGCAGGATTAAAATCTTTCCGAAATTATTCCCAGATTTCTCATTCAAACTGTTTTTTCTTGTAAATATATCAAATAAGCTCTGCATCTCCACACATTCTTTCGAAATTATATAAATATATAATAAAAGATAAATGAACACCACAATCCCTTGTCCCAGCTCATCAGTAGGCCTAGGTCACCATCTCTCATATATAGCTTCATTATATGTAGATTATAGTAAATTGCTACATTTTGATTTACAAGTGTCAACTCCACTCTACCCACAACTTTGACACCATCCACTTCAGATAAATACACTAATGATTATCACCAATCATTTGCTAAACTAGAGATTGTCACTAGAACAAATATAAACTTTAAAACTCAATTAAAGATTAATATATCTGATTTTTTAAAATTAAGGACAAACATACATGGAGTTATTCACATTTCTCTTTCCCACATGTAAATATCTTTATAAATATATTGAATAACCTCAATACTAACACATATTTTTTTAAATTCATATAAATAAAGATACAATAAAAGACAAATGACCCCAAGATACATTTCATGCTGAATCAGTACTCATCAGTTGGTCCAAATCACCAACTCTCATATATATCTCTATTATATGAAAAATATTTATCTATATTAAATAATTACATTTGAATTACAAGAATCAAACTAACTCAACCCACATCTTTGACGCCATCCACTTTACATAAATACTGCAATGATTATTACTAATCATTTACTAAATTTAGAGATTGTCACTAGCACAGATATAAACTTTAAACTTCAGTTAAACATTACTTCAGCAAAAATCTTTTAAAATATTTTCTGATTTAGCATAGAACTTTGGTTCTCGATCTATTTCTATTTTTTATCTTAATATATTCAACCTATTTTAAGATTTCTTTATTGTTTCAATAAAATAAAGAATTAAATTCCTTTTTTGCTCAGAGATTGTTGGAAGTTTAAGTGTTGCAAGTCCAGTATTAAAATCATTCCAAGAACCATATTCTCTGGAGTCAGACCTCTACCACTACATTAAGCCACTAAAGATATATTCTCAATTATACCAGGATTAATGTTTCCCTTATCATTTTTTGATTCTAATTTCAATATTTATCTGTCAATCTTATAATCCATCTCATAGCTTTATATTTTCTGTGATGATTTGTATTAAGGATTCAAATTATACTTTATAATTAAATATCAAAACATTTGTTGTAAGGGGTGTGTGGTGTTTTTTAAAACATTAAATTATTTCTAATACTATGTTTTTTTGTTGTACAATTATTTTTTTATTTTTTTTAAATTAATATTTTAATTTGAATTTTATAACTAATGAGTTTTTCTAATTACTACTTTTACGCCATCTAGTGTAAACTTTAGTGATCAACATAAAGCAGCTGTTAATCTTAATAAATCTTTATCCAATCCTGCCTTATCCAAATATCTATAAACTAGTTTTTGGCTTTCATCAGTGAGAAGCTTTATTTGATTGTTTTTGAGCAGTGCCTTGGACTTCTATATCCTTTCCTCTTGAAGCCATATATTCACTTTTTGCTATACTATCAAATTATATGCCTAAATCTACATAATACTGAATATCTGTAAGCTAGCGGTGGAAAATGAGGGCTTTTTGCTTGATAATATAAAGAAACATAAAAAATGGCTGCTGGAGAAAAAATGCATTAGGTTTAAGAGGCCCAAAGATAATGTCCAAAGATGATCCAAAAATCTCTCATTGATGAAAGTCATAAGCTTGAAACTAGTCTGGGGAGATTTATATAAGGCCGAACTGGATAAGGATTTATTCAGTACTACCAACTGACATCTATTATGTACTAAAATACATACTAGATGGCATAAAAATAGTGAAAAATAGAAAAATATGCTAAGAATTATTATTATACTTTTTTTTGATAATGTCTTAAATACTAATTTGTTTTTGTTTTATTTGTATCACACCATTTTTCATTTCAGCTTTAATAGTCTACAAACATCTACCAATATTGTAACTTATACCACCTTCTCTGGATAACAACATTCTTTCATCAAGTAAACTGGAGGTATCAAATACCTGAATACCCATGCCTATCTTGACAATCGACACTCAATACTCCTCAACAACATCATTACCTTGCAAGAGAAAGGCTGGTTTTTCTCTAATTTTAACTTTTCCATTAGGGGAAAACTAATACCTGTCTTTTATGTGATTAGAGTATTGGAAAACTACTGAAATGTCAGTATGAATACATGAAGATACATGTTTTTACCCTTTTAGATTACTTGACTAATGAAGATAGTTTGTAAAATGCATAAATATATACAGGTTTAGGCTTCTATGCAATGAAGTTGAGCCAACAAACGTCACATGATCACCATTCTTTATGCTTATACAAGCTATTTTTCACAGAGACAAACTCTCCATACAGTAGCACCACTCAGTGCAAGCTAGTGTAATCAATGGATGCAGAGAGATTTGTGATGAAAGTTACAAGTTAGATAGTAGTCTGGAAAGATTGGATGAGTAGGCACTAGATAGGGATTTTATGCACAAACCTTCCTGCATCCATTGATCACTTTGAGTGGCACAGGGTGGCACTACTATAAGTGTAGTGTTGCCTCTATGGAGTTAAGCTGAAGAATTCACCAAAAACAAACAAAAATACAACTTTAGAATGTTTATATAATAAAATCGTTTGTAAATCCAAAACATTTTATGATGTTATAACCATAATATCTGCAAAATTAAGATGACTTAATTAATCGGCACATGTTATTGCTCTCTTTATCATTCATTCCACATAATGCTTCCTGAAAAACTATTATGAAATCTTAAATATGTAGATTTCTGATGGCAAATTATATCAATGTTAAATCTTATCTACTCTTTAAGATGATGACAACAATATTACTGAAAAGTGAGATAATTATTTTGATGACGTTTTGAATGAAACAAAAACTGAGAGGCAATTGCTAATGTATAACTATTATAAATATATATTTAAGAAAATATCATAATGCAAGCTCAAATAGATAAAAAAAATTCAAATCACCAATCATGATGTTAAGATAAGTTCAATTTTTATATTGTCCACAGAGGGCATTGCTGAAATATTTTATCATGGTATTTAATTTATGATAATAGCAGAAAAAATAGATTACAATTTAAAGCTCAAACAGGAATATTGGCAACAAGGGAATACAGACATAAATAGAGAATGTGGGTGACTTAGTTTGCAAGTTATGGAAGGAAGGCATGGAAAATAGTAGGCATTTGTTAATTGAATATAAATGCTTAGAAGCAGAAAAAATACAAATATCAAAGTTGTGGGATAATAAATATAAACAGAGA
The DNA here is from genome assembly GCA_028023455.1 of Epiperipatus broadwayi. NCBI lineage: Eukaryota > Metazoa > Onychophora > Udeonychophora > Euonychophora > Peripatidae > Epiperipatus > Epiperipatus broadwayi. The sequence goes on along the minus strand of JAQFVV010006407.1, from coordinate 1,485,884 downwards.
GATTATGTAGAAAGTGGGTTCTTGGTTTTTATGCTAGGTTTGGGTAAAGATAATGGGGATTAAGATATAAAGGCTATAGAGTGGACAAAGATAATGTTATGAAAATGGGATGGAGCAGGATATAGAAGAATATAAAAAAATATGGTGGGAAATGGAAAGTGGGGTAAGGTGGCAAACAGGTTTCTTTACACATGGTAGCTGAGAGATTTCTGGCCCTGAAAAAGAAAGAGCCATAGTGCATCACATTGCATCGTATAAATAAAGTGATCATATGGAAAGTGAGTTTTTGGTTTTATACTAGGTATAGAAAAAGATAAGAGGAATCTAAATATAAAGGCCATAGAGTGGACAAAGATGATGTTGTGGATGGGATAGAGCAGGATAGAGAAGAGTATGAAAAAAATGGGGTCGGAACTGGAAAAGAAAGGTAAGGTGACTAATAGGTTTCTTTGAGCATAGTGGCTGAGAGATTCCTGACTTTGATAAAGGAGAAGTCATAGTCCATCATATCATGTTTGGTGAATTGAATATTTGTATAAAGATATTCAATGTAGTAAAATTTAAACAACTTTTGTAATCTTAAAAATGGAAATACTGTAGATCATCGTAAGATATTTGGAGAAGTCTTAATATCTGTTAGTGATATAATTAGTTTCAAAAATTTTGTAATGCTTTTAAAAATATATCACTGGCTGATTTTAAAAATGGATTTTTTTATAAAAATATTTTAAAATATTAACAAATCTGTAAGAGTTATTACAGAAAAAGTACTTTCAAGAATTTTATTAAAGAGATTGCTTCCAGTTATAACTAAATGATTAAAGACTCAATGAATTGTTAGTGAATCAAAAATTAATGTAGGCAGGATTATTGTTACCAGATATGTTATAAAGTTTAAATGAAAGTCCCTCTAGAGAGATGTGTCATTGATGTTCCTTTGAAAAAATATAGCTAGGGATAAAATATAGCATCGAATTACAATTAAACCTTTCAGAAAACAATGTTTTCTATAGAAGTTAAAAGGCAATGTGCAAAATATTAAACAAGCAGAATAATGTATCACAGTGTTATGGATGTTAAAATACTTTTTCTTTAATAAAGTTTTATTTTAATAATTTTTCTCCTCTGTGTGATTTATATATATACGAGTTTAAGGTAGAATTTATTTTCAATTTTTCTGTCTTAAAAAAAAAAAAAAATTTAAATGCAAACTTTTTATTTTAATGTTTAATAATAAAAAAAAATAATGTAACGTCGTCTGTGCTCGTTACATATCAGTAAACTTGCTTAAAAAAAATGAACAAAAAAAAATATTTTACTTAGAGTTAGTAATTACGGTACACGATTAACAAAATTTACAAACATTCGGTTAGTATAAAGACTATATATATATATTAAAAAAATGTTTACTATCACTTTCCTAAGGACCATTTACGTCTATGCCTCCTCCCCACAAGAGTTCTATTTTTTTATACATTTTATTTTTACACCCGGCATGACAAACGAATTATTTAAATTATTTATTTAAGAAGCTTGCATTGAACTAAATACGTTTTGAAAGATAATGGATTTATACGTGTATATTTGCAGCACAATTATAAATACCACCAACTTATTTATGACTGATTAAAATGCTTAAATAGGATTACACTGGAGTAAATTCCCAATGGTACTCATCATAAGGTACCACATTTCGATCATAAACTTACATGGCTGTGCGCGCCTATACACATTAAAGCATAATATATATCAACAAACAAAAAAACATAGTTATTGCAACCTTTTGACTTTTTTTTTTTTAACAAAAATTAGTTTTAAAATTATTTATACTTTCTCGTGTTTAATATATATGCGCAATTTCTTTCTGGCAGTGCTTTTATAAGATTTAAAGTATACGACTTATGTAAACAGATAAAATATTTCATTTTAAAAAAAGAAATTTACTCAGGGTATATGTGGTTTGTATTAATAGATCGAGCACACATTGGGCACCAGTTATAACAATCTGGAGAAAGAGCTTAATGTAATCTGCACTACAGGGCACCATCTAGGCATTTGAACCTAGAAAAAATTATAAAGTAGGCAGATACGTAAGTCAAAAAAATTTTTTTATTTTATTTTATTTTATAAGATATTTTGATATATGGTCGTTAGCCCATTGTCACTAGCTCAGGGAGTAGCAGAGATTTGTATTTATAATAAATTCTTATCTAAGAATAATTTAAAAAAAGAATAAATAAGCCACTGCCAGTAATTAACATACAAATGTTTATTTACGCACATATATATATAAAATTTAACATTATTATTTTAGTATGTTTATTTTAGATTTTAATTTGATTTTATAATTTAAATTTGCATTTTAATTTTTATAATATTATAAGTTTACATTTTAATTAAGTTCGCACAGATGGATTTATGAAAGTTTGTTTTATAATGTTGAGTATAGATCGGTTACATAGATTACATGGTTAAAAACATTTCAAAGTAAACATAAACGATCAAAATACAAAATCATTGATACCGTCAATTGCATAGGGAATACAAGAAACCCAATGGTGTTCATCATAAGACACCGCATTAACACCAATAACTTAAAAGACATCCGAATAAATACATTTTAGATACTCACCGTAAGGTATCATTATTTATCGAATGTCTATATATTTTGATCCAATATGAAAAACCAAAACATAATTAACCGATAACGAATCCATGCAAGCGTCTATAAACAACTTAAATTTAATGCATTTTTATTTAGTGTCGAGTATGAATAGATTACATAGATTTGCATTTGAAGATAAAACATTCTATCCCCATTTAACCTTAGACTAAAAGTTCGCAGTCAAACTGGGTCAATCCATCTGATATATTTATGTATTCAATGTAGCATGAAAATACGACAACACAAAATACTATACTGTCAGGAATATACATCTGAACAGTAAGTAGAGTTAGAGAAGACATTGTCTCTCTACCAACAGGAATGCCACATCTGTTGGCGAGTAGAACAATAAACAAAAAACTCCATAGGAATGGATTGCGGTTCTTTGCCGACTTACAAACCCATCCATAGGCAGACAGAAGGTGTGTGGCATATATATGCAATCCTGCCCATAGCGGATCTCATACTACATCTACTAACTACATCAATATATCCAATCCATTGACCCAATTCAACTACGAAACAAATAACCTAAGATTACCCTCCCCTAATATAACTTTACAAATCTATATAGCCATTCACGCCCGACTTAAGTTTAACATTTATATATTTTAATTTATCGGAAAACAAAAATCATAAATAAAACTTAAAGAACAAAAAAAATATAAATGGAAATGATTTAAAATAAAAAAAAATACATCAAATAACAATATTAATAAAGAATTTAGTTTGGTCAGATAGGATTCTATTGCATTATTTACTAAAAAGGTTTTAAAATTTAGAGTTCTTATTTTTTTCAAGTGAATATAAAGTTCTTATGATTTTTAAAATGTCCAGCTTTATCCTTTACAGTTGCTTGCCGTTGTTGGTAATTTTGAACGGGAATTCCCATGCCGTACTGAAAATATTGGTATCCCATTAGCCATTGTTTTTATTTATCCGGAGGTCTTTACTTGAGCTGGTCCTTAACATAGAAAATGATGTCATTTTTTTTTCTTTAACAAACTGAAGGGATTGAAGAGTGTGTCTTTTCAATCCCTTCTCCTTCAACTCCGTACTAACACATATAGTCACATCGTAATAACTAACTAATCCTTTTATTTTCAAACCTTTCCTTTTATAATAATTTTGTGGATTGACTCAACATTATGTCATCGATGATGAAAACCTTTTCATTGAGGTCCAATTTCCCGATGGATTTCTTTTTATTTGCTAAAAGTTTCTATTGTTTTCCTATCTGACCGTTGTTTATACATTTAAATGCCCAAGGGCTTATTCACTTGGACTAATTAAAATAATCATTTCCATAACATTAATTAACCTGTTTTCCAAATCCAAAGATATATTTAAAGATAAATTTAAAGATATAATTTTATCTCCAAATCTTTTTAAAATTTAGTTTTAAAATACTTTTTCTTTAATAAAGTTTTATTTTAATAATTTTTCTCCTCTGTGCGATTTATATATATACGAGTTTAAGGTAGAATTTATTTTCAATTTTTCTGTCTTAAAAAAAAAAAAATTTAAATGCGAACTTTTTATTTTAATGTTTAATAAAAAAAAAAAATAATGTAACGTCGTCTGTGCTCGTTACAATAAATATAACAAAATGTATATTTAGTATATTATAAAATTTCTTTTTTTGGAGGGGGTATATTTAACATACATTTTTGCAAGTGATCACTAGTGATGATGATTAATCTTTACTGAATCATTTAGTAATATAAAATACACTGTATTTTGATGACTTTTTAAAAGTATTTGAAAAGATCATGGATCTATTAAAACAGGCGAAACTCTCCATACAGCACAAGGCAGAAACTAGTCTGGGGATATTGGATGAGTAAGCACTAGATGAGGATTTTATGCACAAGCCTTCTGAAATCCATTGATTACTGTGGTTGGCACTGAGTGACACTACTGTATAGAGAGTTTTGTCTGTTTTAATAACAGTTATGCGCTAGCAATTTTGTATTGAAATGTCAATGGAGCCAAATAATCTTGTTCATTATTTATAAATATAAGCCAAAACAGTAAGACATATTTATTAATCCTTTTATTAATTTTTTGGGTACTGAGTTATTCCAAATCACGTATTGTAATGTTCCACAAATTTTTAATTTGTTTTCAATTTTTCTCATTATAAAACTATTCTATAAGTAGGCATTGTTTGTTCAATGCTATTCACAACTCAAAGCAAATTTACTTACTAATCACTGAATTATATTTTTAAATGTTTCAATTCTCACTCATCAATCAATGTAAAATTTAATATTTCTGAATAATAACATTATATCATTTTTATACATCATTTTACTATTTTATATTTACTATAAAAAGCTAATGTTTTTAATGAATCTCATTATATATATATTTTCTCAACTCTATTTCCCAAACATATATATCATTTTTTCCTCAATCAATAAAATGTCCAGCTATCTATTTTCTCCACCTTTTCTTGTTAAATGTTTTCTATTTCTGATACTTCAGTTTATTATTCTCATTAAATATTACCGTCTTACATTTCTCTTCACTCAAATTAATTTTTATGCTCCTTACACTCTTATAACAACTGCACAATGTTTCCATTATTTGTAAAAAAAAAGAACCATATCATGAAACAAATAGTGGTTGTATTTTTCTGGCTTTCCCTATGGAAATACCACATCTAATCATGATCCTTCCATTTCAATTGTATATGTTCTTAAAAACAAATTAAATATTAAAGTTGACGTATATGGATTAACTCTACTTTATATTTAATCTCCACTCATTCAATATCAATTAAGCTTGATGTAATTAGAGGGGATTTGAACACAGACTTGAAAGCTCCCTTCAACCATCCACTCCATCGTATACAACTGACAGATATGGCCACATACATGTGAAACAGATAAATGATCTCCAATTTATGTATTTCATGCTGAATCAGCACTCATCAGATGGGTGGATCATCATTTCTCACACACATATATAATTAGTGATCAGCTTATATTAAGATGGAAAATCTTCATACTTTAATGGATAGGCTTCAATGTACTCCATCCTCCAACTTTTCCACTATCCATATCATTGAAAATATAATAATGGAATGTTCAAAGTCCTTATTCATGGCGATATTGCTGTCATATTCATATTGATTATAACTCATTCTGTCCCTCATATGTAAGACCTTAAGTCCATTTAAATACACATAAGAAGGATGTGCAGAATACAAGCTGAATCTGCAATATTTGAATACACGTATAATGATATGGATGGTTGAAGAGTTGGAGGGTGGAGTAAATCGAAGCCTGTCCATTAAAGTATGAAGACTTGCTATCTCAATATAAACTGAGCACTGATGTTATATGTGTGGGGGAGATGATGATCCGGATCAACTGGTTCAGCATGAAATACTTATATTAGAGATCATTTATCTTTCTCACATGTACGCGGCCATTTGTGTCGGTTGTATAATAGAGAGTGGTTGACTGAAGAGAAGTTGAAAATCTGAGTTCAAATTTATTCTAAGTAATATGATATTGATAAAATTATCTTTCCAAAGGCTCTTAATGGTATTCTTAATATTTTCAAAAATTATAATTATATTCAAGATTTTTTTACATTACTGCAACTCACGTAAAAACACACACACACACTTACCTATATAACTATGTGTTTAAGTAATTAAATTTAAAAATCAAAATAATATATTTATCTTTTCTAATTTTTAAGCTAAAGACTTTAACGGCTATTTTCCCGTGACTTGCTTTAATTTATTTCAAGGCATTATTAAAGCGAATAAAATATTACCCAGAGTAAGCCGTTGTGGCTTTAAAGATTTATCTAATTTTTTCCTCAAATATGCACTTTTAAAAAAAGCAATCATCCGACGTTTACTGAATAATTTGTATTTATTCAGAAAGAAATTTGTTTTATCTTTTTTATATATTATTAATATTTCTTAATATATTGCACAAATAATAAAAATAAGATTATAAACATTAATGCAATACATTAAGACGTTGAAATATATTACAAAACCTCATCAAAACAGTAAATCTTTTGTAGAAAAAGAAAATCAGAGTTAGGTTACTTTTCTTTCACCTTTCGCGTTTCTATTATATATAAACGTGATTACTTATTTGCATATTCCAAAGAACTCATTAAAGTTTATAGCCTAACTTTGTAGATGAACGATTTATAAAGTAAATTGTGCTAAGTTGAAACAAGTAAAAAAAATTTCAACTGATAATAACCAAGATTTAATGTTTAATTGAAGATCTTAATTGCTTAGTTACCGAATCTCTCTGTAGGTGGATGAAGTTAAGGAATATCCATACATATTTATGAAGTGATATATATATAATAATAGCAAAAAGTGCAATCAATATGAAAATCTTTTAACTAATTAATATCTTTCTTATAAACCTCCCCATTTCTTAATTTCCTTATCTACCTATGAATCTTGCTTGCTATATTATGTCTTTAATTTAATAAATTAATAGTTCAATATATATCCAGCTTTATTTTCTGAAGGAATTCATTAATTTCCAACATTTACATTTGCAAAATAATTATTTTTTATTATACATCTTATTTTATTTTATGACCTTCTTTTTTCATAATATGAAAATAACAAGAAAAAGATAAATTAAATTATACAATAGTCAAATATGTTTAAAAATACATATATACAAGCAACAAAGATTACAAATTATAAAATTATTATATAAAAGCCTTTTTCGGCAAATTATGTTTTTTTGCCCTTTTCAATATGTCTCCACGATTTAAAGCACATACAGCGACATCTATATCAATACATGAGAGAAGATAGATAAACAAATGGATATTTGACATGATCTATTATGTGATTTTTTCCCCCTCAATTCTACTACAAAATTATTCTGTTATATATATTAAATGGATATATATCCACATATATTAATTAATTAACTATCCATTCTTTATCCATTAACCACTTATTATTTAACTTAATGGATGTTTTGTATATATTCATACAGTTGTTTTTATTATACATGATGTAGTTTTGTTTCATATATTTTACATCTATTAACATTTTTAATATAATCAAGAACACTTATATTATCAATACAATTTATTTTATGTCCCTACTGCAAATAATGAACATATAACGCAGATCTATCATCTTTCCTAGCAATAGCATCATTGTGTTCTTTAGCTCTTTCTCCCAATTGCTTTGACGTCTGGCCATAGTAAATCATATTACAAAAATTACATCTAATTTTATAAACCATTCCTCTCTTATATTTTATATCATCTTTCATTCTACAATTAGTTATCAATTTATCCAAATTTTTGCTATTAGCCCATCCCACGTTAATGTTTTTATCTATATAATTTGTACTTTTTTTATTTAATATATTATATACACTAGGCAAATATGAAATTTTTATCCACTTCTTTTGTTTATTAGTCCTACATCTATTATGTAGGACTAATAAACAAAAGAAGTGGATAAAAATTTCATATGTAGGACTAATAAACAAAAGAAGTGGATAAAAATTTCATATTTGCCTAGTGTATATAATATATTAAATAAAAAAAGTACAAATTATATAGATAAAAACATTAACGTGGGATGGGCTATACTAATTGTAGAATGAAAGATGATATAAAATATAAGAGAGGAATGGTTTATAAAATTAGATGTAATTTTTGTAATATGATTTACTATGGCCAGACGTCAAAGCAATTGGGAGAAAGAGCTAAAGAACACAATGATGCTATTGCTAGGAAAGATGATAGATCTGCGTTATATGTTCATTATTTGCAGTATGGACATAAAATAAATTGTATTGATAATATAAGTGTTCTTGATTATATTAAAAATGTTAATAGACATAAAATATATGAAACAAACTACATCATGTATAATAAAAACAACTGTATGAATATATACAAAACATCCATTAAGTTAAATAATAAGTGGTTAATGGATAAAGAATGGATAGTTAATTAATTAATATATGTGGATATATATCCATTCAATATATATAACAGAGTAATTTTGTAGTAGAATTGAGGGGGAAAAAATCACATAATAGATCATGTCAAATATCCATTTGTTTATCTATCTTCTCTCATGTATTGATATAGATGTCGCTGTATGTGCTTTAAATCGTGGAGACATATTGAAAAGGGCAAAAAAACATAATTTGCCGAAAAAGGCTTTTATATAATAATTTTATAATTTGTAATCTTTGTTGCTTGTATATATGTATTTTTAAACATATTTGACTATTGTATACTTGAAGTGCAACATAAAAAAAGAATTGGTTTTAATTCTAATTCTGTTTCTGTATAGTAAATTAAATTATGTATATGTAATAATTAGTTTAATTTAGAAATTATTGTATAAATTTCTTATTTCATGTTATTGTTAGTATAGTTTTCACAATATGTTATAAATGACAGATCTGTATATATTTGTAGCATAAATCTTTAAAACATTCCTAAATATTAGTTGGAACATAGGTGAAGATTGATATAGAAAGAAAATGAAGTAAAATCAAGTTCATAATGAAAAATTATATTGAGAATTTACATTCGAATGTGTATATTTTATCTATTAATGTTACTGGAAGGGGGGGGGGTTGTTAAGCAACTACAAATAGATGACATAGGTGTCCTCAATTATTTTATTATTAGCTGTCTGACATACTATAGTCACATATATATGGCTGAGGATATGTATAGTTTGTTAGCAACCTTACTACTCAGTTATAAATAAATTTTAAACGCTCGCACATTTTTAACTAGCTTTAAAAATCTTGAAAGATTTTTTAACATGATTTATTTCAATTAAAAGTTCGCCACAATTTTAATTTAATAATAAATGTAGGCGTAAGCACGCACTCGAAAGATTTTTTTTTTGTTTAGACTGCTTTTTCTTCACTAGAAACTAAATGTCTAGACTAGACATAAAATATTACTAAATCTAAGACAACTAAAACATAATATGTAACTAATATTTGTTACCTTTTGTTTGTCTTATTCTTTGTGATATATATATTTAAATTTAAAGAAAGCAAAAAAATGTACACACATTTCGCTTTTTTACATAAAATATAAATTAATAATTGAATCATTTTATAATTTAGGAATTCTTAAAAAATTCGAGCGATGGAAATACCAGAAAGAGAAATGATTCGAGGATTTTAAAGCTGCACTAAACCACGCAGGATATAAATTATGTTGAAAAAAGATAACAGACAAGAAACATAACATTCATAGCAACTATAGTTGAAAATCAGTAAAAAAGAAACATAACATTCATAAAGACGATTGATACAGTTGTTTAGTGAAACTTTTTAGAAACTAAATTTTTACGGATATTACGAATAGAAGATAATTGGCATGCTGGGTTTGAATCAGTTTTTCCAGTGTAGAAGAAATATTAAGGGTTGGATAAAATCTCTGAAGAAATATAAAAATGCCTTTTAAATAGGAAGGACTTTTGCGGATAAAGAAAAATTATTAATTTTATGTATATAACTATTTTATTATTCTACAAATCATAGTGGCTTACATTGACGATGACAAACTAATAAAATAGAGTAAGGTATAGTTAACAAAATTAGAATTTTATAATTAAATAAGTTGAATAAAATAACTTTCATTTAGTTTTCATTTCAGATAAGAATCGTAGGGACAGTTTTTTTTTTATTGAAATAGAGCTTTATAACTTTGGGCAAAATTATATCTTAATCATTATTAAGTCATTAAAAGTTTGTTCATTTATCGCCAGGCGATCTAACCTTAAGTAATTTTTTACGTGACATATGGCCATTCCTCTATTCCCCCCCAATTGTGTTTGTTGGGGGGGGGGGGGATAGAGAAGTAGCCATTTGTCACATAAAAAAATACCTAAAGAAGATTGTGAGGAACAGTCAACACTGTAAATATAATAATAAATATTTTTTGCTTGAAAGGTGTAAAAAAGATTGTGATTTTTTTTTAAAAGATATATTGTTTTAACATCCATTGATAAGTAATTAAAAGAATATTTCTTTTATTATTTTGTTATATTTCTCTGTAATAAATATTTACATATAATAAATGTTAATTACAAGAAAAAAACAGAATATTTTATTGCTCTTTTTAAATAAAAACAATAAAAATTTATTTACTCTGAAGAGAAACTAGATTCATCATCATCAACCATTATCAATCTACTGCAGGATGAAGGTCTCTCCAAGCTCAATCCATCTTTTCCTATCTTTAGCTTCTCTTCTCCACATCACCCCTGCACACTTTCTTATTTCATCCACCCATCTAACATGTGGTCTCTTTCTGGGTCTTTTACAATCTCTTGAAATCCAGTTTAAAATTTCAATTGTCCATCTGTTATCATCTCTTCTAACAATATGTACAGCCCAACTCCACTTCAGTCTTTTAATTTTTTCAATGAGGTCAGTAACACCTGTTTGTTCTCTTACCCATACATTACGTTTTTGATCCCTTCTTGTTATTCCCTACAAGCATCTCTCCATACTTGTTTGAGTGGTCTGAAGTCTCTGTATTGCTCTTCTATTAAGTGTCCAAGTCTCAGATCCATAAGTAAGAACTGGCAAAACACATTTATTAAAAACCTTCCTTTTCAAACACATAGGCATATTTCCTTTTAGTATCAAGTTCTTTCTACCAAAAGCACTCCAACCAAGTTTAATTCTATGATTAATTTCATCCATTATATTTCCATCTGTATTAATAATCTGACCAAGGTATTTGTAACTGTTCACTTTTTCTAACTCATCATAATCAATCTTTATTTTCATATTTTGAGAAAATCTATTAAACATTACTTTAGTCTTTTTAACATTTATTTTTAGTCCTACTTTCCTATTTTCATCTGATAACTCCTGCAATATTTCCTGTAGCTCTAAAGCATTATTTGTAAAAACAACTACATCATCTGCAAAATCTAAATGACTTAAATAATCTCCATTTACTTTCACTCCTTTAGTTTCCCATTTTAATCCACAAAATACTTCTTGCAGCACTGCTGTAAAAAGTTTTGGAGATGTGGAGTCACCCTGTCTTACACCCTCTTCAATGTTGATTTTCCTACTATCATTATGCAATCTAATTGTTGCTGTTGCATTTTTATAAATATTCTTCAAAATATGACAATATCCTGGATCTACACCTTGATGATCCAATGCTTTAATCACTGAAGAAATGTTTATAGAATCAAATGCCTTTTCATAGTCTACAATTCCTAAGCATAATGGCAACTCATATTCATTCATCCTTTCTATAATTTCACTCAATACCTGGATATGATCTACTGTACTAAAACCACTTTTAAATCCAGCTTGTTCTTTTGGTTGGTGGAAATCCAGTGTTTTCTGTAGACGAGTTGTAACTGTCTTAGTAAACATTTTATATAAAACTGATAAAAGAATGATAGGTCTGTAATTTCTAATGTCTTCTTTATCACCTTTTTTAAATATTAATATTAATACTGCAGTTTTCCAATCATCTGGTACATCTTTATTATTTAGACATTTGGTATATAACTTTGCTAAATTTTTTTCTATTTCTTCACCTGCTTCTTTTAATAAATCAATTACAATTCCATCATTACCTGGAGCCTTCCCTTTCTTCATAAAGTTAATTGCATGTATTACTTCCTCATTCAAAATTCTGGGCAATTTGGAATATATAATAGGTATAGGAGGCACTCGGTCTTTATTACTATATAATTCTTGATAGAAGTCTTCTACACATTTTATGATGTCATCTCTCTTTTTAGTAATAATGCCATCTTTTTTTCTTATTGCAGATATAAATTTCCTACCAATACCAAAATGTTGTTTTACACTCTTTAGACTTTTATTCTCTTCTATAGCTTTCCTTGCTAGTTCATAATTATACTTTCTTATATCATTTTCAACTCTTTTCTGTATCATTTTACAAAATTTGAGATATTCAATTTTTTTTAATGCATCATTGTTATATGTCCTCATATTCCTTCTTTTCTTCATAAATTCTCTAGTCTCAGTAGAAATTTTATTGGTCAATTGCTACTTTTTTCTACTAGCTATCTTTGTTGCAGTTTTTAAAAATTCCTATTAATGTCATTCAAATCTGAATCACGTTCAAAATCTAAGAATACTTGAAACCGATTTGTAAGTTCTAATTTAAATTCATTAGAATGTTTCTGAAACATATCTCTCTCAAATGATTAGGGATGATGCTACCATGAACAGCTCCTATGAGTCTATATTTACACATTGATAAGAACAAATGAAATTCGGAGGAACTTTCTAAAATGATATGACTATAATTAGCAGCATCTTTGAATATAATCTTAAGCATCAGTAAAAATAATTATTTTTAAAAACGGTTTAATTAGTAGTATTTGCATAATAATTATGCAAAATATTGAATGATTGTTAAATTATTAATAATTAATTTTTGTATGTTTTTTCCAGCAACACATTCAGTTGAATTTCAAGTGTCCAGCCATTCTACAGTGAAATCAACACTTTTATTATCTTTGTTTGGGGTCACATGATTTTTGAATTTACACGTGATATAATTAGAAAGCTTTTTATTGCACTTTAATAGAATTTACTTAGATTCTATATTAAAAAAATGATATAAAAACAAAAATTAAAAAATAAAAATTTAGCGACCTTACACTAATATTCACATAAATATAGAAATTGAAATTAAAGCTATTATAAAAACTGGAAATTTTTTTTTTATAGTTTCTTTGTGAATAATTTTAAAATTATTTGCTTTAACAGGCTTTGAATTTGCAGTTCCTTTAACATGCTAATTTATTTAAATTATAATCAACTTTCAATTAAAATCGTCATCATGCTATATTTTACACAGCCTCTTTAATATATTTATTATTTAAAACAATTAAAACAAAATTCATGTTCGCACTTTCAAAGTACCGTACTAGCTATAGGTATATGTTTCTCTATGTGCGTGTGTACAGATATTTGTTCCAGTTTTATCATCTGCATATTAATATAAATTCTTATTTACATATATACAATTTAATTTTAGTTTCCTTTTAGTTATGATTTTTAATAGTTTTTAATGCCTGAATAAAACATTAACCCTTTTATGATTGATGGAAAAAATTAAACTTTAACTATTATTTTTAGCAAATATATTTTTTTCCACAACCACTTATAAATGCTTATAATATATTTATATAATTTAAAAACACATAAATTATCATTAACAACAATAGTAAAGATATTAACTTAACTCATGGTTATGGTTTCCTTTACTTACGGAAGCCTATGTTTATAGATGAAACCATAATCCTCGGTTAAGTTACTAATAATTTAGCTAGTATTGATTAAAAATTAATTTGTGTTTTAAAGTATGAAGATTAGCTATCATAATATATATCTGAGCACTTATTGCATATATGTGTAGAGAAGATAATCTGGATCAACTGATGATTGCTGGTTTTAGCATGAAATACGTTTATTGGTGATTATTTATCTTTTCGACATATGCGTGTTCAAGTATATCAGTGTTATGAGATAGAGTGGAGAGTGATGGGTCATGTAAAAGTCTATGCTCATATACCCTATATATTATATAATCATCAGTTTTGTCTTGAGCAGATTATATAATATATATCGTAATGGAAGAAGAAATGAATAAATGTATAGTTTTGTGGAGATATATATATTATTTATAATTGCCACATGTTGGCACTATTTTAAGTATGAAAATTTTATTAAATATTTTATTAACATATGAATCTTGAACTCGGTTAAGATGATGATGATGGTGATCAAATCATATATATATTCTCTAAAAATTTTATTGAATAAGTATAGAATTATATTCCTGGATAGTCATAAATTTACAACTACCTATATAAAAATCAGACTAAGAATCACATAATCTAATAACTTCATTTACAATCAAAGTATATCAAATAGGTTCCTGGAATGCCCATTCTTTCCTCAGAAGATTACAAATAATGAATTAATATCCTTCAGTTATAATATCTTAATTGTTTGTACTAAATATACTTGTCATACTCTCTAACCAGAGTATAAGCACACCTAGAGATATGGAAAGAAAAAAAAAATTAAATAAGATTGTCATGAATAATAAATATAGTTTTAAATAAGTAAAAAAAAAATATTAAAATAGTTTCATTAATTCAATGTTACTTTTAATAATATCCATATACACTTACAGTGCAAATATAATCCTGAACCAATGTTCAGAAAAGTATTTGAACATACTCTTCAACTAAATTGAAAAAAGCCAAAGTGGGGCTATGATATATTCTATATTTTGATTAAAAGAGAAAATGCTTTTTTAATGAACTGCAAATATATATTATGTGCATGTATGTAACCCAAACACTTTATATGTGTAGTATGCATATGTAATTTAAGATTATAATAAAATATTTTAAAAAATAATACTATATATTTATTGATAATAAATTGAGAGGACACGTTTATATATATATTACTGAGTGTGAGTTCACTCATTAATTCACCAAAACAATAAAAAATAAATTTATTATACCATTTTTTTAAAAAAAAATCAAAATGCTTGAATTTGCTATTTTTTTACTGAATAGTTTTTTTAAATATAAAACTTTTAGTATTACATTTACAAAATATTTAAATACACAAAGTACTGTATATAAAATTTGAAAAGGCAAATAAAGAAAAAAATAAATTGTAATATGCCTTTAACATAAACTAAGTTTTTTAAAATTAAAAACCATGATAATAAACAATTATCTGAGATGGAAAAATGTCTGCTGGCTTATTGTAAAATTTATTTAGAAATTTCATTTTATATTTTTAAATACGATCATGTATGGTATTCTAAAAAAGAAAAATGGTTGTTTGTGCATTGTAAAATATATTAAATGTGTAAATTGTAATTTTTTGTTTGCATATTTGCATTTTGTTTGTTTATAATTTTTATTGGACAATGTATAATTAATGTCATATACATTCATATGGTGTAATTTTTAATTTCACTGTAATTTAAAAGGTGATAATGTCCATTCTTTATTAAGAAAATTAACCTGCCAACACATTTAATGCTAACACATTTAATTTTTAGAGACTGACATTACAATCATACATGTATGTGTGTGTGCTTATGTAAATTTCATCACAATTTAAAGGACTCTAGCATTTGTCCAAAACCCTCTAAGCAAACATAATTATAAACAAGTTCCAATAAGTCATATCAAAAGTATAGTAATATACTAAATAATAAAAATAATATTATTGATAAAAAGTATATTACATATAATAAAAATAATAAAAGTTGATCTTAATTTTACAATTAAATACTTTTAATAATTATATGCATAAAACTATAGATTACTTTTCAATATAGTGTTTATTTAATATTTCTTTATGAAATTCTTTACTTTCTTTATCAGAAATCTTGGTAATAATCTCCATCTTGAAATCTTTAAATCCTTTAGATTATATACTGTTTATTTTTCCAAAAGTGATATTTTAATCCTTCTTCACTGGGTCAGTTATAATTGTTCTTTCTGATGGAAATATTGTAAGCTTTAGTATTAAATCATTATTCTATATCAAAAATATAATAAACTGAACTTAATTTGATTACAAACAAAATAAATTCTAAAAAATCATATTTGAATTTTGTAAATATTTAAAAAAAAAGCATTAGTGGTCGAGAAGTCAGTGACAGCTGCTTTACAAGCAGTTATCCCAGATTAGTGGGTTCACTTCCTGGCTGATGTTATGACACATGAGAAAAAATGTTTTCATTATGGGGGGGGGGGGTCAAGAAGTGCAGACAGACTAATTTTACAAAAGCAATGAAATCTTTTTTATTGGAATTTGTTTTTAAAACCACAATGAAAAATTCTATCTCTGAAAAATGTATCAAATTATGCTTTCAAATATTATTTTTATCACTATTAGAATATCTCAATATATCCTAACAGAGCATTGTACTGACATCTTAGTAATTAGTTTGAAAAGTTGTAGTTATCAAAAGACTGTAATTTGCTTTGATAACATTACAATAGAATTTATGACCTTATACTTTTAAAAATGAAACATATGTGTATAAAATATGTATACTTTTGATTTTTAACAATTATTGCACAGTTATTGTGCATTTTAATAAATTATGCAAAAATATTAATTTTTTAGTGATTCTAGAAATGTTCTTATAGTAATTTCACAAAGCATGTGAAATCTGATAGCAGTGAAGGAAACATTAAGGCATGTCTTAAATATTTTAAAGCCATTGCATTTTCAATTCTCCTGATGCCTTTAGATTTTTTTTTCAGAATTGCAAACATCATAATAAAATATATTCCAGATATTTAAAAAAAAATATTAATGAAAGATTTAAATAAATGGCAGTATAAGCAAATCAATTCCAAAACTTTTTCTCCATTTCTCTTATTAAATTAATTAGAACTTATAAAAAGTGTAGTTATTAATCAGCATCATCCACATACCATTGACTTTTTCACATGGCATCTTTTTATCATGGATGAATTATGCTTTTGGTCTGCTGTCAGTAGACTTCTACAAACATGTTTGCAGACATTTTCATAAAAACATTTTTTATCATTGCTAGAATAAAATTGGCATTCAAATGTAGTTTCCAATTACTTGATTTCTTTATGTAGATAGTGTTCATTAAAATACAATGATTGGTTATTCTTGGACCCATTTCTTTTTTTGCATAACCTACATTTTGCAAATTCTCTAGGAATTGTTCTATCAATAAACACCTATGAATGAATTCAAATAAAGAAATTCATAAATATCAGTTTTAATTCTTTATATATATATATATCCTATACGAAGTATATATATATATATATATATCCTTTACGAAGTCTGGAATAAATTATATTTATTCCCATCACAAAGTCCCGCTTATAAAAAGTATCTTTTTTACAAGAAATGTTTTCTTTTATTACAGCCCATTTATAAACAAATTAATCAAATAATTTTTTCATTGTATAACCTTACATATTTTTTAATTAAAAATAAACAAAACAAAAATAAATATATATGTGTTTATTACTCAGGAGTTCATAAGGAGTTTGAGTGCAAGAATCAATTCTGGGACCTGCCAATCACACAAAAGATGCTCTGCCATGTGATCAAACTATGCAGGGCATTTATCTATAATCAACTAATAAATTGTTTTGATAATTAGTTATAAACATTTGAAAAAATGACTTAATTATTACTGCATGGTCATCATCATCATCATCAACTATAATCAATCACCTGCAGAATGAAGGTTTCTCCAAGTTCAATCCATCTTCTCCGATCTTTAGCTTCTCTTCTCCACATCACCCCTGCACACTTTTTCATCCATCCATCTCACATGTGGTCTCCTTCTGGGTCTTTTACAATATCTTGGAATCCAGTTTAAGACTTCAATTGTTCATCTATTATCATCTCTTCTAGCAATATGTCCAGTTCAACTCCACTTCAATCTTTTAATTTTTTCAATGTGGTCAGAAACACCTGTTTGTTCTCTTAACCATACATTGCATTTTAGATCTCTTCTTGTTACTCCCAGTAAAATCATAAACTGCAGAGCATAAGTTCAAATCATCATTTATTCATGGTGCAATTGGATGCAAGTTTAAATTTGTTACATAAATACTACATGCAGTATCATATACCACATATACTAAATAAACTGAAAATTAAATTGCATAAAATATAATACACTTTCATGATTCATATGTTTTCAAATTAACAAATGAAAAGTTTATATAGCAGAATGGGGCATTAACACAAAATTGATAGAAGGTTAAGGATATCTAAAAAGTATCTTGCATATGGAAAATAACAATAAAGTGAAGATTAGTGAAACTATAGTTATGTGTTATAATATATATATATATATATATATTGATCTTTAACCCATTAAAATGTTTATACTGGTGATAGGAATAATGTAATAATATCTAGTTTCATAAAAGATTATTAATAATTATTGATACATTTATCAAAAGTTGATATCGTCAAAGATGTCCGTTTAGGAAATTTGATATTTGTAATTTCAATTGTTGTAATAAAATAAATATTTATATTTGTACATTTTGTACTGATAACATAAATAATTTTTAAATGTATTGTGTAAACAAATAAATAAAGTGACCCTAAAAAAGCAAGTGATCCCAAGATGCATTTCTGTTAAAACTGCTTTATATATATTGTACAAAATTCACATACTTGTAAATTAAGTTGAAATAAATACATGAATAGCTCATGATAAAGATATTTGAAAGGTTTTAATATTCTAGGTCAAATGATGATCAAATTCAGCATCCATTCATCTTAAATATTACACAAAGGCAAGCATAAAGATTGGTGATCATGTGATGTTTAGTGGCATCTTAAATATTATTTATCTTTTTCTGCTTTCTTTTGTTTGAAGGAAAGTAATTCTGTGTCATACATTTACAGATATTTACAATTAATAAGTGATGTAAACAGGCAAAACTCTCCATACAGTAGTGCCACCTGGTTTCAACCAGAGTAATCAATGGATGCCAGAAGGCTTGTGCATAAAATCCCTATTTAATGCCTACTCATCCAATATCTCTAGACTAGTTTCTGGCTTGTGGCTGGGGATATTGGATGGATAGGTATTAGATGGGGATTTTACACACAAGGCTTCTGGCATTCATTGATTACTCTGGTTGGCACAGGGTGGCACTATTGTATGGAGAGTTTTGCCTGTTTAATGACAGTTATGTGTTAGCATAAGAGATGGTGATCATGTGATGTTTAGTGGTAATAAGTGATGTGTGAAAAAATGGAGAAGTTAAAATAATGCCATGGGTGTTCGTAATCTATATTAGAAATGTTCACTTTTAACCGAGTCTAAAGTTTAAATTTGGGTTAATAATATCGTTTAGTATCATAAATTATTATTAATGATTTTTATTTATTCATAATATGGTAAATCGTCATTAAAGTTGTAAAATAATGACTGCATTCTTGTAATAAATATCCTGAAAATATATTTTCTTCTATTCTGTTTCTTGACTTGTTCAACAGTGTTTAAAATATTTAGAAAAGGCATTATGGGTAACATTCTAGCTATAATTAAAAAGTAGTTTTTTATTGATGGACAAAGTTTTTAAATGTGAACAATTTAGACTAATTGGCCTTCATTTCAAACATTGGTAGGACTAACATATATTGTTTTAAAACTTTTAAATATTACCATGTAATTAGTAAAATGTATTATTAGTACAAGGGTCAAGATTAACTGCATTAGCCAGGATTCTCAAATTACCTTCCATGGTAATGACTGATAAGGTGAATTTATTTTCAATAATAAAACCTGCAAAACTGAAATAATTGTTATTAATTATTAGATTACTGTATTTTAAAGTAATCAAATAAATAATGATAAAAAAGCATAATAGATTAAAAATAAAGATGAATTCAAAAATAAATAAACTCTTTTTTTGTCATAACTGTTTAAATGTAACATTTACTTAAAGTTTATATTATCTGTATATGCATATTCCATGTCGAGTTGTTCATTATAAATTTCACATTAAAAAAAATACAATAATCCAGGCTTTACTAGAAGTATGGTAAGTGTTAAACCACTAAACATCACATGATCACTATCTCATACTTGCACAATAATTGTTATTAAACAATCCAAAACAAAGCAAAACTCTCCATATAGTAGTGCCATCTTGTGCTAACAAGAGCAATCAATGGATGCCAGAAGGCTTGTGCATAAAATCCCTATCTAGTGCCTACTTATCCAATATCCCCAGATTAGTTTCTGGCTTGTGGCCTTCATCAGTGAGGAGCCCTGGATCTGAGAGCACTGCACCTAGATCTTAGGATCTAATGCAACCCTCCAGTACCCACCTTTTAACTCTATTTAACTACAAAACTATGAGAATGAAATTGAAAACACTATTAATATTTTTAATCCAAGCTCAATAGCTTATATAGTCATATGGGTCTGAACTCAATTCAGCACCCATACATTTTGGTGTCTTTGGCTCTTTAACAACCATAGCCACCACTATCCTATTAGGCAGGATTGGTGTTAAACCACTAAACATCACATGATCACTATCTCATATTAGCACAATAATTGTTATTAAACAATCCAAAACAAAGCAAAACTCTCCATATAGTAGTGCCATCTTGTGCAATCAATGGATGCCAGAAGGCTTGTGCATAAAATCCCTATCTAGTGCCTACTCATCCAATATCCCCAGACTAGTTTCTGGCTCGTGGCCTTCATTAGTGAGGAGCCCTGCGTCTGAGAGCACTGCACCTAGATCTTAGGATCTAATGCAACCCTCCAGCACCCACCTTTTAACTCTATTTAACTACAAAACTATGAGAATGAAATTGAAAACACTATTAATGTTTTCAATCCAAGCTCAATAGCTTATATAGTCATATGGGTCTGAACTCAATTCAGCACCCATACATTTTGGTGTCTTTGGCTCTTTAACAACCATACCCATCACTATCCTATTAGGCAGGATTGGTGTTAAACCACTAAACATCACATGATCACTATCTCATACTAGCACAATAATTGTTATTAAACAATCCAAAACAAAGCAAAACTCTCCGTATAGTAGTGCCATCTTGTGCTAACAAGAGCAATCAATGGTTGCCAGAAGGCTTGTGCATAAAATCCCTATCTAGTGCCTACTCATCCAATATCTCCAGACTAGTTTCTGGCTTGTGGCCTTCATCAGTGAGGAGCCTTTGTTTTGGATTGTTTAATAACAATTATTGTGCTAGTATGAGATAGTGATCATGTGATGTTTAGTGGTTTAACACCAATCCTGCCTAATAGGATAGTGATGGCTATGGTTGTTAAAGAGCCAAAGACACCAAAATGTATGGGTGCTGAATTGAGTTCAGACCCATATGACTATATAAGCTATTGAGCTTGGATTGAAAATATTAATAGTGTTTTCAATTTCATTCTCATAGTTTTGTAGTTAAATAGAGTTAAAAGGTGGGTGCTGGAGGGTTGCATTAGATTCTAAGATCTAGGTGCAGTGCTCTCAGATCCAGGACTCCTCACTGATGAAGGCCACAAGCCAGAAACTAGTCTGGGAATATTGGATGAGTAGGCACTAGATAGGGATTTTATGCACAAGCCTTCCGGCATCCATTGATTGCTCTTGTTAGCACAAGATGGCACTACTATATGGAGAGTTTTGCTTTGTTTTGGATCGTTTAATAACAATTATTGTGCTAGTATGAGATAGTGATCATGTGATGTTTAGTGGTTTAACACCAATCCTGCCTAATAGGATAGTGGTGACTATGGTTGTTAAAGAGCCAAAGACACAAAAATGTATGGGTGCTGAATTGAGTTCAGACCCATATGACTATATAAGCTATTGAGCTTGGATTGAAAATATTAATAGTGTTTTCAATTTCATTCTCATAGTTTTGTAGTTAAATAGAGTTAAAAGGTGAGTGCTGGAGGGTTGCATTAGATCCTAAGATCTAGGTGCAGTGCTCTCAGATCCAGGGCTCCTCACTGATGAAGGCCACAAGCCAGAAACTAGTCTGGAGATATTGGATGAGTAGGCACTAGATAGGAATTTTATGCACAAGCCTTCTGGCATCCATTGATTGCTCTTGTTAGCACAAGATGGCACTACTATATGGAGAGTTTTGCTTTGTTATGGTAAGTGTTCTGGAAAAACGTTAAATGTTCGAGTAATAGATTAAATTATATTAAATATATAAGAAAGTGCTCAGAGCAATTGATCATTTAGTTATAGTATTATTAGTTCAATGTCAATTTTTTTTAATCATTCATTAGACTAGTGATTAACACTCCACAAGATGTTAAAAGTAGATAGAAACCTATCTTGCATAAGAATAGTGTAGTGAAAATTACACTACAGAAATATTATTCATTAAATAGTTCAATGTATATGTAAACAAAGGGGGTAAATCACCCACCCCTAGACTATGAATTAAAAATATTCTAAATATTGAACAAAGGATCAAGAATAGAATAAATCCACCTATTTTTAGGAACTGGTGTTTGTAAGCATTACTATGTCAACATTGTTGATAATTCAGAGTAAAATTAATTTATCAGCCAGATGCAAATGGCACTTAAGAATTATTAACTTCATAATCAATTCTACAAATCTTGAGACTGCTGTGTCCACAAGTATGACTGGGCAGCCAGAAAATGAGTACATACAATAAAAGACTCGAAAATATTTTTAAGTAATCAGAATAGCGAATAGTCCACAACAACTCTATCTCTACAGTTTGCTAATGTTCAATTCCTTCTATGTACATTCAGGCTGGCTGCTATAAAAATGGTTCACAATGGGCAAGGTTTACACACATCTTTGCCCCAGTGCAGTTTAGCTGCACACGAATGCTTCATAGAATAGCACTGTGATTTGACATTAAGTTCCTTACAGCTTCCATCTCTGCAACAGTCTATCAGTAACTCCACTTGAAAACAGCTGGAAACTCAACTCTGTATTCAGCTGCTATCCGGATGGTTTTCTCAGGCTACAGTCTCCCAATATCTGTGGGCCCTTTCAGCTATACCCATGAACTACATTTCCACTGAGCACTGGACATTAACCAAAGCACTGATGTGAGATCTCTCCTACTGGAATTGAACAGGAAAGTCTATTGGAGATGCACTGGAATAATAGCCTTACACACTTGTTACATGCTCTTTTTATAGATTTCTGATAACTGCAACAATTAATTACATTTTCCAATAAGGTAAGGTCGCTTATCTAGAAATATTTGCAATCAGCATTAATAATATAACAAATAGGTGTTATTGACATTATTGCAAGAATTAAGACTGAAGTGGAGTTGGGATGGACATATTTCTCGAAGTGATTATAATAGATGGACAGTTGAAATCTTAAACTGGATTCCAAGAGATTGTGAAAAACCTAAATGAAGACCACATGTGAGATTGATGTGTAAAATAAGGAAGTGTTCTGGGTTGACACAGAGAAAAGAAGCTAGAGATTGAAAAAGATGGATTGAACTTCAAGAGATCTCCATCCGGCAGTGGATATATGATGGTTAAAAATGATGATGATGACATAAAAATATGAGGCTTTAATACTTTAAGGTTTTGCTTCAATAGAATATTTATTTTAATATTGTTGTCAATTTTATATATATATATATATATATATATATATATATAATTACTAATATTGTGAGAAAATGTATGTATTCCATGTTATTTGATACTTTTAACATTACAATAATGATTTGAATTGTGAAATGGGATATATGTTAATATATCAGAAATGAAGAAATTATCAAATGATTTAAAGAATAGAAGATTGGTGCATGTCATAGTAGAAAATTTCAAATTAATTAATCAGTGTTTTAATGGTATTTGTTTAGATAAATTATTTAGTGGCATATGCCAATATGTCTTTGTTTTTTCCAAATGCAAATACGAATAATTGCTTTTCATTTTGAGTATCTATGTTCAGAGATCAGAAAGTGCAGGCATGTTGGTGGTATAAAATTGGGATGATGTTTACAGAGGTTATTAATTACATAGATATTATGTTAAATAAAAGTGATATTCAAAGTCAAGCATTGGGTAGATTAAACCCCATAAAATGCTTATGGACAAGCAAAGGCTGACCAACTTAGGAATGTTTTAATGTGTGGTAATCAAGAAATATAAACCGTATATCACATATAAAATAATTATATAAATTATATCAGTTTGATCTTAAGCAGCAGCATCAATACCATTTGTAAGTAAGACCATTTTTATGATAGTAAAAAAGTAACATTAAAATGTATGTTTATTATGTTAAACAAAGAGAATTTATGTATATGCATGTCTTATTAACATATAATTTGCATAGAAATAGACTATTCCAGGGCAAAGGCTTCTTGACATCCCTTTATAGAAAAAACAGTGTCAGAAAAGGGAATCCTTATTAGGATTGTTAAGTAGTTTTCAATTTAGTATCTAATTAGGAGAATTAGTGGCAAAAACTGGAGCAGAAGAATAGATGTATTAATAAAAAAATAGGGAGCTGGAGAAATGGAGAGTAAAATAAACAAAATTTTGGATGTGAGTTAATTTATAATAATAGCAGGGGAAAAAATTACTATTTAAGATTTGAACAAGCTTGCTAGCAACAAAGTGATATCCACATAAATGGAGAAGTGTGGGTGGTTTAGTTTGCAGGTTATGTAAAGAAGGCATAGAAAATATTAGGCATTTGCTAATAGATATAAATGCTTACAAGCAGAAAGGGTACAAATAATAAAGTTTTGGAAAAATAAATAGAGACCAAGTGATTATACAGAAAGTGGGTTATTGGTCATTATGCTGGAGTTGGAAAAAGACAAGGAGAAATCTAGATACAGAGACTATGGAGTGGACAAAATTGATGTTGTGGAAATGAGATAGAACAGAATAGAGAAGAATATGGGAAAACAGAGTGGGGAACGGAGGGGAATGTAAATTGGCTAATAGGTTTTTCTTGGATATATTGAATGTGAGATTATGACTAACCATATCACATCACATCCAGAGTCTACCACGTGACCAATTTATTGAAGTACACAGGATTATAATTATTTTCAAATCGATTGTTAGAAATTATAAGATTGCATACGACTATTTCTGACAAATTTAGTTATTTTGAAGTAAGCCATTTTTTTTAATTATTTGAATAAAAATTAAATATCTATATATATAAAGGGTAATCAAAAAGTAGAACACATCCAAAAAAAAATTGATTTGAATGAATGTTTTATCAAGT
Organism: Epiperipatus broadwayi; assembly: GCA_028023455.1. NCBI lineage: Eukaryota > Metazoa > Onychophora > Udeonychophora > Euonychophora > Peripatidae > Epiperipatus > Epiperipatus broadwayi. Next base: position 1,460,385 of record JAQFVV010006407.1, on the reverse strand, counting down.
AATATTGTTAGCAATATTTTAAAAAAACATATTCTGTATACACGTGTTTAATTACATATTCATGCACTGTAACTTAGACAAATGCAATAAAAACGAAGTAAAAATATAAGCAAAATCTTTTAAAAATTGAAAATAAAATACGATAAATATTTTTGCTTTTTAAAATATATAAAAGATATGCTATAAACGATGATTTAAAAGACGAAACTAATCTTTTGATAAATATTGTTTTCCTTAGAAATTCAATTTTCAATAGCACGATAAATTCATTGTTTGCCAGAAGAATTGATTCGATTAGAAAAAAAAATTTAAATCCTACGCATTGGTATAAAATTAAACCAGAAGCTAAAATAAAAGCACAGTTTTAGATTTCTTTCATCATCATCATCATTTTCAACTATTATCAATTTATTGCAGCATGAAAATATCTCCAAGTTCAAACCATCTTCTCTGATCTCTAGCCTCTCTTCTTCGCATTATCCATGCACACTTTCTTATTTCATCCATCCACCTCACATGTGGTCTCTTTGTTGGTCTTTTACAATTTATTGGAATCTGGTGTAATATTTTATTTCTTCATTTATTATCATCTCTTCTAGAAATATGTCCAGCCCAACTCCAGTCTTTTAATGTTTTCAATGATGTCAGTAACAACTGTTTGTTCTTTTACTTTCTTATCCACATACTGTGTTTTCAATCTCTTCTTGTTACTCATAAATAACATGTATGTCTCCATACTTCTTTGAGTGATCTGGAGTCTCTGAATTGCTCCTCTATTAAATGCTCAAGTCTCCGATTTATAAGTAAGTACTGGTAAAAGACATTTATTAAAAACCTTTCTTTTCAAAGCATTTAGGCATATTTTCTTTCATTATTAAGTTATTTCTACCAAAAGCACTCCAATGTCCACTTTTTAAATCAATTGTTCCTTCATCTTTTCTTTCTAACTTCACAAAGTCCAATAATGTTCCATTTAATATGAGACAGTTCACTTGACAGAGATTTGTAATTGTAAGTACCTAAATAAAAGATTGTCATCAAATGGCAGCCTGGTCCACAATCAGGGGATTCTTAGCACCCTCCATCTTTGGTATTTAACTGCTGCATTGGCTGGTAACTTTACTGCCTATTGAAAATAACTGCCATGATTTATTTTTGTCTGTCATGTATAAAATGCAAAAAATAAAAATATTTTTATGGCTGTTTGATAACTGAGTAAACTTACTATTAATACCTATATATATATATTGCGGGTTCATCGGTGTTAAAATATTTTAAATATTGATATACTGATGTTTTGACTTGGTAACACAAAGCATCCATTGAGTGATATATCATAATCTATCATTCTGCATTTGTCCTATATTGTGTTTGTCATAAATATTAGTTATAACAAAATTCATAGAAGTTGACTTTTTCTGAAAAAAAATCTTAACTGCTTGATGTTGGTAATCTTTTATTTCAGAAAATAGACTGATAACTGTAGGAAATGATAAATCATTTTTCATTATGGACAAATACAACAATATCTTTCAACATAACCATTTTGCAGGCTTGTGACCAGCATTGTTTCAGGACTAGGAAGAGTATTTTATCCAGGCTTACAGCTTGTACACTTCTGATAGTTTTAGACATTTCCATCACCCATCTTTTTGTAATACTGTTGTATCTAGATTAACACTGAAAAATATTTTAACAGCTGTATTTTTCACTGAACTGATATACTCATAATTTTTCATATATCAATGGGCTTGCTTATTTTTTTTACCTGCACAATTCTTTTTATAAACTCTCTAACTCTTATCTGACATCTCTTTTTTTTCTCTGGTGTATATATTATCATCATCATTGTCAACCATTATCAATCCATTACAGGATGAAGGTTTTTCCAAGTTCAATCTATCTTCTCTTATCTCTAGCCTCTCTTCTCCACATCACCCTTGCATACTTTCTTATTTCATTCATCTATCTCCCATGTGATATTTTTCTATGTCTTTTACAATTTCTTGGAATTGACTTGAAGATTTCAATTGTCCATCTGTCTTTATCTCTTTTAAAAATTATGTGCAGCCCAATTCCACTTCAGTCTTTTAATTCTTTTAATAATGTCAGTAACACCTGTTTGTTCTCTTGCTAATATATTGCATTTTAATCTCTTATACTTACTCCTAAAATGCACCTTTACATACTTATTTGAGTGGTCTGAAGGTTCTGCATTGCTCTTCTATTAAGTGTCCAAGTCTCAGATCCATAACTAAGAACTGGTAAAACAAATTTATTAAAAACTTTTTCGAACTCATAGGTATATTTCTTTTTAATATTAAGTTATTTATACCAAGAACATTCCAATCAAGTTTAATTCTATGATTAATTTCATCCATTATGCTTCAATCTCTAGTAATAATTTGATCAAGATATATGTAGTTGTTAACTTAAATGATTCAAAACAAAGCAAAACCCTCCATACAGTAGTGCCATCTTCTGCTAACAAGAGCAGTCAATGGATGCCAGAAAGCTTATGCATAAAATCCCTATCTAATCCCTACTCATCCAATATTCCCAGACTAGTTTCTGGCTTGTGGCCTTCATCAGTGAGGAGCCTTGGATCTGAGAGCACTGCACCTAGATCTTAGGATCTAAGCACAAGATGGCACTACTGTATGGAGAGTTTTGCTTTGTTTTGAATTGTTTAATATCAATGATGTGCTAGTATGAGATAGTCATCATGTGATGTTTAGTGGTTTAACACCAATCCTGCCTAATAGGATAGTGGTGGCTATGGTTGTTAAAGAGCCAAAGACACCAAAATGTATGGGTATTGAATTGAGTTCAGACCCATATGACTATACAAGCTATTGAACTTGGATTGAAAATATTAATAGTGTTTTCAATTTCATTCTCATAGTTTTGTAGTTAAATAGAGTTAAAAGGTAGGTGCTGGAGGGTTACATTAGATCCTAAGATCTAGGTGCAGTGCTTTCAGATCCAAGGCTCCTCACTGATGAAGGCCACAAGCCAGAAACTAGTCTGGAGATATTGGATGAGTAGACACTAGATAGGGATTTTATGCACAAGCCTTCTGGCATCCATTGATTGCTCTTGTTAGCACAAGATGGCACTACTGTAGGGAGAGTTTTGCTTTGTTTTGAAATGTTTAATAACAATTCTTGTGCTAGTATGAGATAGTGATCATGTGATGTTTAGTTGTTAACTTGTAACTCATCATAGTAAATATATTTATTTCCATCTTTTGAGAAAATCCATTGAACATTACTTTAATCTTTTTAACATTTACCTTTAGTCCAACTTTTTTATTTTCATTTGATAATTTCTTGCAACATTTCCTGTAGCACTGAAGCATTATTTGCAAAAACAACTACAGCACAAAAAATCTATGTCTTAAATAAACTCCATTTACTTTTACTCCTTTGGCTTTGCATTTTAATGCACAAAATACTTCTTGCAACCCAAGTGTATAAAGTTTTAGAAATATATAGCTATGCTAATGTATAATTAGAGAATATTTTCTCATTACTTTGAGTTATAATTTTTTTAACTGTAATTTTTTTTTGCTTTACTTTAATCTGATAATTATCTACCTATAAATAACGGTGTTTCTAAATAACATTATAATACAAGATTTAATTTTACCAAAAAAAAAAAAAAACTTTTTGTAAACAGAAATTTGTTGTTGACATTTGGAAACGAGTGTTGACATTTGGAAACGAGTGAATATTTTATTTTGATTCTTTATATTTATTACTTACATATCTATATTATCATCATTTTTCTCTATCAGAAGATATAAATTGTTCATTTTAAGTTCTTTTTTATTTATCTTTTCAACATGTGGGTGATCAGGTGGACCAGCAACATGAGATGGCATGGAGAGTTAAGGATCGTGTGGAAGTCTGAGTTCGAATCCCTTATATATTAATCTGTTATTGTCATAATCAGAGAATAGTGGGAAATTAATATTTATTTCTCATAACTAAACTTGTATCTTTTAAAATACACATAGTTTTACAAATCTTTTAATTTGTAATTTAACTTCACAATTTTTTTTTAAAATTTACAAACTACGTTTAAAATACAACATTCACATATCCTTACTTCTTCATTTTATCACATTGAAGTAGTTGGTCTATCTCTTTATTTGGATTAATATCAAATGGCACTATGTTTGGTTGAGTTCGAATAATTACAATAGTAATGTAGTCGTATTTTTGTGTACATGTTATTGTTTTATTGCCCAAAAAACTGTTTGTTTTTTTTCTCTTCCGGTTTAATGGCAGCCTCTGAATGCAGATCTTCTGCATCATCTCTCATCTGATGTGAATATATTTGCACTAAAAAGGGAAAAATTCGAGAGAAAATTACAAAACTATATCTGTGAGTACAATCTTTATTATTCTATGCAATTATTTAGCACGATTTACTACTTTAAAGTAGTTTTGAAACATTAAATTAAATAACGTTTATTAATTACAGTTAACCGCTAAAATGGACTTTGTAATAAAGCCTATACTAAGGCCTAAACGCTCTAATGGGAGGAAAAATATATATACTAACCTTAAAACCTCTGATGAGTCCCAAAGTTTGGATTACAACAATGAACCCTCCAAAGAACCTAAGAATAAATCTACAATGGTAGAAAGCATTTCAAATAATCAATTTCTTTCTTCTTTGACTACTAACAACCCAATAATAAAATCTATGCTAAAATCGAAACACTGTCACGTGAAAGGGGAAAATAATTCGAAATTATCTAGTGATTTCCAAATTGTAAATGCAAAGATTGCAACCCCTAATGAACCTAAAAATAGCGGTGAAAATGTTCGAAATGATCATACCGTTAAAAAAAGTATAATTCCGCTCATTTACTCGCTGAAACAACGGGAAAACTTTGCAACAGGGGAAAAATGATGATTCCCCAATTACAGCCTCAAACAAAAAAATGAATCACTTAGAGAATACCAAAACTTTACAAACACCATCAAAAACTAATCTATCTCCACTAAATAATCCAGAACTGGGAAAACAGATTAACAACAATAATTTATATAATAACACAAATCTAAATCTCATAAAATCTCCAAAACATTTAAAGGAAAATAAAAATTCCAAAACTACAATAATTAAACCAAATCAGAAATCGACCATAAACCATAATGATATGCACTCTCCCATTCCAAAACAATCTTCACTAAGTCACCCAGAGTTTGACAAATTCAATATCACAAGCCCTGAATACAGGGATTCAAACCAACTACCTCACAACTCTGAGCATAATAAAACAACAAGCCCAATGATGAATGAAATGACATATGCAAACAAGGTCAGAGCTAACATAATAATAAATACACATCATCAAACATCACAACCTGATAAATACATGGAAGCAATTCGACTTTTACAAGAAATAGAAACAGAACAGTCTACATCAAACTATTCTAATCCTAAAACAACATCTACAGATAATCCTACTTATGATATTCAGAACCATGAAATAATAAATGAACAGTTTAACCAAACCATCCCATTGCCACTCCACAAATCTCTACCCAACTATTATAATGAGTGTTCTCTCATACTTTCCACTACAGATAACTGTTTAAATCTATACACATTCCCTACATCATCACTATATGAACTATGTAAAGCACATGGCTGGTGGAAATCGATCCATAAGATCCTCTTTCATCCAAATGAAAGATATCTTATCATCCAGTTCACAAACCAACAAGTTAAAGCTGCCTTTAGAAATAGTCATAAACTCCTAAACAACAAATTTCTTGTCTACATTGACCTCAACCGCCCAGTTGTTTTAACAGGGTGAATTCAAAAATGTACCATGGACTTTGAAAAGGCAGACCTTCAGCGCCACTTCAAAGACTATGGCACCATTACCAAATTTCAATACCTAGTAGCAGACAACGATGATCCCACAGTATACATCAACACTGCACAATTTCAGCTAGTTCTTAAAAAAGGAATTCCATCTCAATCAGTCCCATCTCTAATTCAACATGGCGAATCTCCACTCAACATCATCTTTCGTGGCCTTCCACCCCAATGCTTCCATTGCAGGCAGAGAGGCCATCTAAAAAAAGATTGTCAAGAGAGAAAATGCATAATTTGTGGAGAAATTCAGTACAAATTCCACAAATGTGATAGCGATCAAGAAAATCAACATCTAACAAATACATACCCAAGTCTCAAGCAACAATATATCACTAGCAATACCACAGATCACACTACATCATCATCAAAAATTCCTAATGATAAAACTTCCTTGGAAACAGAACAATTTCAACTCACTCCTGAACAGCTGCATACCAATGACAATTGCGTATCATCATCAGATACAGCAACAATCAGCCAAACAGACATGGACACCGATGCTGAACAAAGCGACACTACAGTGGCCAGCAACAGAATTCCACGTAAAAGAAAACATAAAAAAAAACAATAGCTCTGAACAATCACAAGAAAGTAGCAATAGCAATGAATGTGACAATCTTCGAGATGCAACAAAGACTAATATTCCCCCACCAAATAGACCTTGTGAAAAAAAACGAAGAGACCGTTCTCCAAAAGTCACAAGTTCATATAACCTCACAAATGAAACAAAAACAATAGACCAAGATAACAACATACAACTGATTGACCCTTTGTCTCAAAATAAAGTGGCCTCATGTCAACATGAAAATGATAATGAACGCTTACTGATAGACTTATCTCCATCATTGTGGCCTATTCCTGAACCTATTCCACCAGACCTCAACTTATCTAAGAACCTAATACAATCTGAACCTTATCATCACCCCACCAATTTGATGCTGGAACAGAATATTATGGTCTTAGAAACTGGATCACATTCCAATCAGGCAAACTCTCCCACACGAGAAAGCGGTTTCACTATCAATGATGACTTTCAACATAACATCGATTAACGTCAGAGGCATGAACTCCCTTGCCAGAATCCAAGCATTATTATTCTGGCTTAAGCATAATACACCTGATGTTCTTTGCCTCAATGAAACAAAACTTCACACTCTATCTGACCAAAACATCATACAGAGAATTCAAAAATTTGGATACTTCCATTATTCCTTCTCCTCCTCTGCATCTGGTGGAGTAGCAATTCTTTTTAATAAAAAATCTAAAATAACCTTTTTCAAAATAATTCATATAGACTCTAACTGCCTCATAGCCATTATACAGGTAAATGGATGGACACTTAACATAATAAATGTTTACATGACCAAAGCATCAGATATAATCTATAGAATCATCCACACTATCAATGCGGTCTTAAGAACTAACCCTTTTCCTGCATTGATGTTGGGTGACTTTAATCATACATATGATTCTTTTGAAAGGAGTCACTTAAAATCACTGAGCAACACCTTTACAAGTGGAAGACAGCTTTTTGATGTGTCTGCCTTCTCATTCTATTCATCACGGTTTAAGTCCCTCATTGATCTTTTATACTTCTCTCCTTCACTTGCTCCCTTCATTGAAGCTAACCTGTGGCCTGTTGTCTTTACAGACCACATGGCACTAGAGGTCCTTATCAGAATTGTGGATAACACACATTCATATGGCAACATTCCACGAACAATGAGGATCCTCACAAAGGAATCTGCCACTATACAACTCATCTCTGAGATTTACATATCATTCAACTCTGCTAATATAAACACACTTTCACCATGTGATAAATGGAATAACTTCATAAATATTCTACAATCACATATTCATAAATGCACTCAACATAATAAAGGTCCCCTCAAATTACTAAGTCAATTGGACAAGATAGCCGACACACTTAAACATTTGCCCATACAAAGGCAAAATATCCAAGAAATTACTCACCTTAAACTACAATACAAAGCTACCCAACAATCCCTGGCTGAATACCTATCAATTAAACGAGCACGCAGTTACTTAGCATATCAACACTGCTGGACTTGAGGTTACATCAGATGGGCCCTAGGATCCAACCAACAAAACAAGGCACCCTCATCGATCAAGATACACAGTAAACAATATATCGGCCTCTCCATGCTTTCCAAAATAAGAGACTTTTACAAAAGAAAATTACAACCTATTGGTGTCACTAACATCCGTAGAGTTTTTGTTACTAACAACCCTATGGAACATAACATCACAGATGGTGATATTCTTGACAAACTGCAATCACTCCCAGAAAGTGTCCATCCTGGCATGCATGGAATTCCCAGATTTCTACTTTTACACCTAAGAGCTTTTACTATCCCAGTAATCCACGGAATGATAGACCTCATCGCCACTGGAAGTCATCACCTAATAAACCTATGTCCCATCTCTATGGTACCCTTTTTAAAGAAGCGAGATGCACAACCAGATCTCAATAACCTGCATCCTATCTCGATGATTCCTCTATTGACAAAGATCATCGAGAGCATCATTAAAGACAAGATTCAATATAACATAATTAAACAACTTTCGCGCTATCAATTTGCAAAAAAAGGCACTTCAACATCTGACGCTGTCAGCTGCTTCAGACTTCTGGTCGATCATGTGCGGAGACAAAGGAAGTCCCGGCCCATTGCAGTCCAACTTGATATAGCTGGGGCATTCGACTCCGTGAGAATTGATGTTCTTCTCAGTGTTCTGGAACAGCTAAATGTACCACCCGTATACATTCAAATGATTGAGAACCTTCTTTACAATCGGGAAGTGTTCTTGTCCCTAGATGGTCGCATTGCCCCGGGTTTTATGCCCTACATCTCCATCCCCCAAGGTTCTCCCCTGAGTGCACTTCTCTTTGCTGCCTATATCAATCCAATGCTGTTGAACATCGAGGCCACGTTTTCTGGTATCGCTGTTCCACTACTTAATGAGAACATCAATCACATCTCCTATATGGATGATGTAGTTGTGTTTCTTTCATCCCATGATGAACTGGGTAAGCTAAAACAACTTCTTGATCACCATGCCAAATTATCTGGTTTCCTTGTCAACCCAAAAAATCAGCTATTTGGTCAATTCTTACTGGCCAGAAGATCTCTGGTGGATTTGAAGCAGCACCACAGAAATTTCTAGGATTTCACCTATCAAAAACACCCACGGTGATGCGTAAAGAGATACAGGACTCATTATTAGAGAAAATTGAAACCACAATCGCATCTTTGTCAAAAATATACCTTTCCCTATTTGGGAAAGTAGCCCTTTTAAATGCTCTCATTCTTCCAAAAATAATATACTATTTGGCAGGGTTCATCCCCACCAAGGTATTCATCAACAAAGTAGAAACCGCCTGTAGAAAACTGTGTTGGGCGGGCCGATCACCCGTAATTAGCTTGAGAATCCTCCAAAAGCCCAAAACTTTAAATGGTCTCTCACTACACTCGCTAACTATATTCAACTTACAACGCATCCATAATGTACTCTACAACATCTTCAAGGAAAATGAACGTGCTCAATGCCCACTTCCGGAAAAGGACATTCAACCTACTGATCGGCCACCCCCCAGAGGACGTGCCTTGCTCCTTCAACAGCAGATCAACTTTATCTTTGATAACATCAAACCAACATCAACCCTATTTCAAAGAAAACTTGCATATTGGGAAGTGTTTGATCTTCTTGACCATCAAAAACAGAGGATCCCCAGCTGCCTTTCAATCAACATCCCTCGAATGATAAGGATGACCAAGCTCTGGAAGTTGCCGCCAAAAATCGTGGACTTCCTATTGAAATCGAACCTGCATGCCCTCCCAACAAATGCCTTCCTCCACTATAAAAGGGGGCAAGATATTGACCCTAATTGCACATTGTGTCAAAGACAGGAAGAGACTACCGATCACTTCCTCTTCGAATGCATAACTTTGAACAATTTAAGAACTCATTTTCAACAAAACATGACAAGAAATCAAATTGAAATGAACCTCAAGACAGCAATTGAAAAGGGCATATTCTCTGAGATCCGGCTTTCGGCCATAATTAACTTTTCCATCTGGGCATTGCGCTGTAAGCTGGTGTTCCAGGCTGAGACCTTGAATAATATATTCACAGCATTTTGCCAAATACTAAACAAGGAAAGGGATAGAGATATGCGCACTGCTGACCCCTTCACAGCTGCACAAACCTGGGACTCCATTGCAATTGGATAGAGCTCCCCGCAACTTTGCTGTTTATTGGGTGGCTGTTGCTTTTCATCATTTCATAAAACTCAAACACGGATATTAATACTACCTACTAACAGCATCTCATTTTAATCTTCCCTGCTATGAACTTTAGACAAATTGGGTTTCTATGGTCTATTTTTGGAACAACATACAAGTCACAAAAGTTTCCTGTGCAAACATTAACTCAAATATATCCTTTTTTTATTTGCATGCTATTTCATAATCATTTACTTGTTTTTTTTTTACTTTTTGGTCTGTATTTCTATGGTCTAAATGTACAATAAATTTGGTTTTTGAAAGATTAAAAAAAAACTGTTTTTTTAAATACTTTTCATTATCAATTTTTTTCTATTGTTATAAATACATATACTGTATATATGTTTTCTTCAGGGTTTTAATTGTATATATTCTTGTTTAAAATTATAAATAAAAAAAAATCGAAAATAAATTAGTATTTATGATAACATAGAATTGCAAACAAACACAATCTTCTATTTTAAAATAGCCCATTAATTTTAATATATATATATGCTGGTCTGAAGGTGGGTGACAACAATAGAGATTTTTAAATCTATCTCTCTCGGCATTTATGTAAACAAAAGCTTGTTAGGAGCTATTGGTAAAGCTCCATCTAGTGATCATAAAATTCAAGCTTAAAGCAAGTTACGAAATTTATAACTTGTTTTGATTACCACAAATGTACCTTTGAAGGTTTTTGCAATGATATATATTGCAGAGGCTTTTACTATATGGTGAAACTGAACTGATTTCAGACCCATATAGCTATCTAGTTTGTTAGGCTTGGTTTGAAGACCTTACATGTCTGATAGATTCATGCTTTCAAACTGATAGAAATGTGTTTGATGAATTCTGACTTTAGAGTTGGGATTTAGATCTAGTTTTTAGTCTCCCAGCCCTTCACTGATGTGAGCTATAAGCTTGAAACCAGCTGGTCTGGATGTGGGTGACAATGATAGAGATTTTGAATTCTATCTTTCTCAGCATTTATGTAAAGAACAGCTTGTTATGAGTTATTGGTAAATCTCCATCTAGTGATCATAAAATGCTAGCTTAAAGCAAGTTATGAAATTTATAATTTGTTTTGATTATCATATATATATATATATATATATACATACAACAAACCACATATAAACTTCGTCTTTATATATCTTGATTTATTATATGCTATATTTATAAGTGCAAAAAAATATTCCAACGTTTCGATTATATTATTTTATAGTCTTTATCTCAAAGAACAAATTAAAACTATAAAAAAATATAGTCAAAATGTTGGAGTATATTTTAGTACATTATAATATACTTCATAGAATAAATCAAGATTTTAAAAAACTTTATGAGTAGTTTGTTGTATGTTTTCAGGAAGTTTAAGAGCATTGTGGGTTTATTTAGAAAATTATATATATATATATATATATATGTGTGTGTGTGTGGGTAAATGTGGGTGGAATGTAATTAAATGCCCATATTACAAATTTAAACATTTCTATATATATTTTAGTTACAATTACTACATTTAGTTTCAGTGTGCTGTTATTTATTATTTCTAATATTAATAATTTATAATAATTAGCAATGCATATAGAGTTTGAAGTGAACCTATAATTGCCTCTGTGTTACATTAATAGATGTTTAATATCACATGTCCAGGTTAAAATTGCTCTCATAAATTACTATATTTCCATCTTGAAAATGAAATACATTTTCTTGAACTTATTTATATATAAATATTTGTCCAGCATCCCAGTGTTTAGATGTCTATACACATGTCAAGTAGCTACTTATTACTGAAATATGTGTCACTATGAGATTAAATATATAATTTTTTCTATTAATTATTACCAATTTTATTTAATTATTAAAGCAGATATTTTTAGACTTTTTAAATTGTTTCTTAGTAAGCAATTACCATTAGAAAGTATTTCAACATACAGACCAAAATATATGAACAGAAGAAGCAAACAAAATATGGCAAACATTAGATTATATCTGTCTGTATAAACTAGATATAATATATTAATGAATTAATGGAAAGTAAAATCTTTAACTGAAAAATAGACACTTCTATCAAAACTATTCTGGCATTACTCCAGATACTCCATACAGACAATCAAGCTAGGCAAAAGAGAAAACATTCAAAACCATAATATTACAGTGTTATATTACTGGCCAATAATGCTAAGTAAAATATGTCATTAATTTTCAATTGCTAGCTGTATTAAATGGAAATGTCATCTTCAAGAAAGCACTGTGGCAGAAGGTACAATTCCATATATATATAAATTTTAAAATTGTATATATATGCAGAATATACAATTCCATATATATATAAATTTTAAAATTGTACTTGCATGTTTTGAATATAAACATTTTTCTTCTAGTTAAAATTAAATGAATATTTGTTTACTTTGTAAGAATAATCCTTTTATATTACACTAACATTTTGAAAAATTTCTTTGTTCTCATTAAATTTAAGTGTTCAACTTTCACTTTAATATTAAACTATTATTATTTATCAGAATATAATAAATTTGATTTGATTTGATAGATATTTTTGTTTCAAAATTAAATAAATTTTGAAAAATCAAATTTGATTTTCAGAATTATTTTAAAAATTAGATTTTAGTCCAAACAAAGTGCTGTCATATCATCAAATTTCAGGTGGAGCAGATTTAATTTGAATAATGAACAAAACCCTTTTAGGTTGACATTTGTTTTAAAAATCTGAATGAATTATTTTAAATATCTAGTAAATCTATCAATTTATGCTTTAAAAGTTTACATTTTTTTGTAATTTGTATATTACTAAATGTTATAACAGTCTGTTGAGTAACAGCACTTCTAGTCAATTGTATTTCCTGCGATGGTAATCTCTATGATAACATTACACAGAAAAATATATTCTTTTATATTTAAAAGATTTCTGTAAAAAATAAAGATGTAATATATATGTTTTTGATTTCTAATAATTATTATGCAATTACAATACAAAATAATTATAAACTTTCCAAAACATCAAATTATTAAACCATCATAATATTTTCTTATCCTACCATCTTTTGAATTTTTTGAAATTAAAATATTAGAAAAAAATTATCCATGAATTCTAAAGCTGTAAAAAAAAAATGTAGCACAATTTTTCAATAGAGAGCAAAAAAATGCAAATATAATATCTAGATTTCTCAAACAAGGGTCTGTTGCTTGGGTAAATGTGTTGATTAAGTGATTAAGTAGATTGTCTATTGACATGTAGCTGAAGAAAAAATCAGTTATGCAGAATGGATTGAACTTGATGTTGTAAGTGAATTTTAATACATACATATATAAAAAGTTATTAACCCACACTAACTCTTTTCTTTTTAATTACATCTTTTTGATAGCTCCCAGAGAACATTAGAGTTACACTTTTTCTTCTTTTACAACAGCCAATAAAAGTATTTAATGAATGAAAGAATTTTAATTCTACTTTTAAAACCCAAAAGAATTATTATTAAAATTTATACAATAAAATGTTTTTCAAATGTCAAAATTCCACTTATAATTACTTTAAAGTGACATAAATAACAACTATAGTGTCATCAAAAATAGAAATTAATTAAATCCATTATGCTGTTTTTTCATATAAATTGTAATAAATAAATTAAAATTTATACACAACAGTTATATCTACATTAAAAAGAATTATACATAAAAGCCTTTTCCACACATGGTTTTGTGCCATTGTATATTCTAAATTTAATATATTTATAAGGGTCTTAAACTCAGACTTTCAAACTTCCTAAAGCCATGTGATGCATCTTATATAACTGATACACATGGATACATACATGTAAAATATTAATGATCTCCAATATACATATTTTATGCTGAATCAGTACTCATCAATTGGTCCAGATCATCATCTCTCACCATATATACTACAATCAAATGTTCTGTCATCAGATTTTCATTGATAGAGTTAGCTAAAGAGTTGGAGAGTGAAGAAGATTGAAGCCTGTTCATTAAAGTATGATGATTTTCTATCTTAATATAAACTGAGCACTGATTGCATATATAAGTCGGAGATGATGATATGGCCCGATTAATGAGTGCTGGTTCAGCACAAAATACATATATTGAAGATCATTTATTTTTTTCAATATATGTGTCCATGTGTATCAGAGGTATAAGTTGAATTGCATGGCTGCAAGTAGCTTGAAAGTCTGAGTTCAAATCCTTTATAATAACTTTATATATATATTGTCTTATATAATTTTTCATTCATTTCCAATTGACCAATTGTTAACTAATTTTTTTGACATTTTGTAAATATTCATATAATTATTTAAGTTATTTTTAATGTATAATTATTTTTAATATATATTTATATATCTGTTGTATATGATTTTTTTATTTATTTATTACAATTATGATGTTTATACAAGTGGTCTTTCTTCAGCTAATCATAACATCTATTTTAACTGTGATAACATTTCACTTGTCTTACAAAAACAAACATTTTTGAATATCATAAATATTGTTTTTGTTTTACAATAAATATTTTACAAGTAATATAAAAATGTACTTTTTTGTCTTTGCTAAGACAAACAAAAGAAGAATGCTTGCAACAACTCTCAAAGCACTTTTGGGATATGAAAAATAAAAAGAATGATCCTCAATAGTGTTTATGGCTTATTTGTGGTCATTTTTATATGATATTGATGACTTTTTTTAATTAATAAATGAATATATATGGCAGTTCCAGTTTATATTATTGAATAAATGCCAAAAGAAATAAATGTTACAGATAAGCACAAGAATGAATTTACATCGAAGTGACCAAAGCATTAATAAACCACTTTGTAAAATAATACCAAAAAGAATGATTTAAATAATACATTAATCTACTAGAATGTCATCTTTAACATGTGTGTAATATAACCAATATGGCTACATAAAAAATATGGTACATATAACATGGCTGCATAAAAATATATGACCCATCTCTGTTCAGTATATATGTATTATATAAACCATTTTCTTTAGAAAACTAGTAGTAAGTCCAATTAACTGAAAAAATGAAAAAAAACTGCAATAAATATTGCAATGCTGATCAACTTATTAAAGAGTGGATAAATTAATTAGCCCATTGCAATTTGGAAAATTGATCTCCAGATTTTATTAGCTGTTACTGAATTACTTGAATCCATAGATTATCTAGAATTTAATTCACACAATATGATAATAATTTTTATTTATCATAAAACACCTTGAATAACAGTAAAATATTGCACTGAAGAATTTATGTAATAATTAATGCTTGTAATGAAGAAATTTTTAACCAATCTATTTTACATACTTTATAAATATATTTAATTATTATGACCATTGATTTGATAGATAGATAGATAGATAGATAGATAGATAGATAGATAGATAGATAGATAGATAGATAGATAGATAGATAGATAGATAGATAGATAGATAGATAGATAGATAGATAGATAGATAGATAGATAGATAGATAGATAGATAGATAGATAGATAGATAGATAGATAGATAGATAGATAGATAGATAGATAGATAGAAGGATAGATAGATAGATAGGTAGGTAGGTAGGTAGACAGACAGGCAGACAGATAGATAGATAGATAGATAGATAGATAGATAGATAGACAGATAGATAGATAGATAGATAGATAGATAGATAGATAGATAGATAGATAGATAGATAGATAGATAGATAGATAGATAGATAGATAGATAGATAGATAGATAGGAAAGTAGATAGATAGTTAGGTTGATGAATGGGTTAGGTAGGTAGGTAAATAGATGGATAGATATGCTCACTTTCACATGAATTTTTATTACATATAGTCTGTACGTGTGAATGATTTTATGTGATGTGGCCGTTATTTTTATTTAAAAAAAATCATAACGTTATATAAAATCTATTCTAATTGTAATGCTTGATAAATGTCTTGTTTTCCAATAAATGCGTTCATTAGATAATAAAATACTTTGATTTCTCTTTGAATATTTTAGGTATTTATCTTGGTCTCAGCAGAAACATCTTTGATTAAAAAAAAAATTCAATTATTGAAAGAAAAAATCTATTTTAAAAAATAATGCTAAACTGATTGGACTAAAACTGAGTTGAGAAAATTCCTTCTTTAAAATAATGGAGTTGGCAAACGCAGCTGCTAGACTTTGACAAAGATTGGAATTATGAAAAACAACATTAATCATTATCGATCTCATATTTGGATTTATATTGTTTATTTAAAAGCCTTTTTGGTATATATATATATGAGTAGATAAATAGATAGATAGATAGACACATAGATAAATATATATATATATAGAGGCTGGGAAAGTGGCAGTTAGATAAATAGAGAGATAGTCAGAAAGATAGATACACAGATAGATAGATAGATGAATGGATAGATAGATAGATAGATACATAGATAGATAGATAGATAGATAGATAGATAGATAGATAGATAGATAGATAGATAGATAGATAGATAGATAGATAGATAGATAGATAGATAGATAGATAGATAGATAGATAGATAGATAGATAGATAGATAGATAGATAGATAGATAAAATATAAACAGCCTTCATCACTATATGGTAGGATAAAGTCTCTCAATAAAGTAAAAATGAGATAAAAATTTTACTCATAAAGATAATCATTTGAAAAAAAAAAGGTACTATTTAAGAATGGTATGCAGCATTTTCTGTAGAAAACCAGAGTTGGACAGAACACTAAGCTAACTAGGTATTGATTATTTGACAAAAAGAATCTATTTACTCAACTTGACTCATCGTTTGTCCATTTTAATACTAATTAATTATTTTGCCATACAATCATGATATTGTGTATTATTTCTAATTATAATGAGATAGCCAATGTGAACCAAATGATGAAAATAATATATAGTCTCTTGCAATGTAAAAGTCATTTTGTTTATATCTGTATAGATATCTATCTATCAATCTATTTATTTATTTATTTATTTCTCTATCTATTTATTTGCCTATCTATCTGTTTGTCTACATATCAATATATTTATATGTATCCAAAAAAGTATTGAGTTATATGTTACAAATATTAAACAGAGCTATTTTTCAATTTTTGTATAAGGGTCCAAAAATCCTAGTTATCCACAAAATATTTTAGTATTTGTTATATACTGATTTACTTTACAAAAACATAAATAAATAAAACAACTTTTTAAAATTAATAAAACACAGACACAAAGATAGATATAAATGTACATATGGGAGCATGAAATATTTTGTCATTAATGTATATATATATATATATATATATAATATTATAATTTGATGTTTGTATTTCTTCAAAGCAATATATGTAATTATATAATTGAATATTTATAAGTACAATAAACAGATATATTTTAAAAATTTTATCCACTTAGAAGTGCTTTCAACTATCCTTGTAGTCTTTATCAACTAACACTTTGAAAGGCTAATCTTCCCACAATTCTGTGATGTTAATGTTTGGTGCCTGCCTAGTCATGTTTGTATTTGTATATTAGCATAGCTTCTTTTATTTTTCTTTTGATGTTATTTTTTTCAATTTACAATATTTTAACATTATTGTAATTGAAGTTAAAACCATAAATACCATGAATTATTATGATCATGAAAAATGGATGCTGAAACATTATTATCTACTTTGCAATTTAGATTCAATTTCTGAACTCTTTTTAACAACAGCAAGTGCTCTTTAGTTCTTTTTTCCAATATACATCTTGATTCATCTATATATCCACTGCTACACCTACATATCCATTTATAAATTATACAGTTTTTGTTTTGATTATTGTATTTATAAATATTCAATTATATAAATGTATGTATATATATTGAACTGGATACTCTATCCAATTCAAAATTTCTATCACATTAGTTAAAATGGTTTTCTCTCTTTATTTTGTAAGTTTTTAAAATTTATATCAAAGTTTTATAATTTATTACTTTATGTAGTAAGAGTATGTAATACCACACACATATTCACTTATTTATTTATTTTTTAAAAAATAACCTGTAGTTTTATTTGCTATAAATTTTTGTTTTTAAAATCTATTTTCTTTGGTCAGTTTTTTTTAATTCATTTGTAAATATGTTCTAATTAAAAGTTTTATTTTTATTTTGAAAAAGCCCTTAATTTTGGAAAGTTGTAATGGCATTCCTGTTTATTTTAAATATAATCTATTTTTATTTATTTTAACTAAAACTGAGAATTGTTTTTACATTTTTTAAAAATTAAATATGGATAAGATTAACCCTGGTCAGAAACATTAATTAAGATTAAGTCTGACATAAAGATTTGCCTTGGTTGAAAACTAATAACTAAAAGATGTTACAGAAAGATAAGAGCTCATATAAATAGCCCTGAGTTTGCGATCTAATGCTTCTTCAGCTATTGACTTTTAGCTACTTGTGATGCATATTGATTCAACTTGGTATGCTACTTGAGATCAAGACTAGAATTTCTGTGTTTCTGAGTTTAAAGTACTGTCTTCAAATTGCTAAAAAGAAACTTTCCTACAGAATTCTAAAATTATATGCTATGAAGAATTACCTCAACATCATGCCATGCTAAAGCAACTTAAATATGACCCACATCACAAATCATCCCTACAAAATCATGTTGTAAGAACTTAAACAAGAACTAATCCCTAACATTGCCTCAAGCCTCCTGAATGGAAATTGGAAATCTTAAGGTTTTGCTGGAACTCTCCAATAAAATGAACTATGTATGCCATGCTGAAAGAAATCAGCCATTCTTAACCTTATGCCTCAAGGTAACTTGTTTCCTTGTTCTTTCCAAGGTTTTAAAGTCTCAGCTTAATCTTAAAAAATAATCTATTTTTATAATATCTTTTACCTATCCAATTTAAATATTTTAAGTATTTATTATATGTATTTTCTGATTGTATTTTAGTTCATCTTGAAATCTTAGTTTTAATATTTCATGTTTGTTTTGAATTTATGTCAAGGCATGTAATGATAGTTTATTTCTTAAAGCCATTTACATTTATAATTATTTCACTTTCTTAATAAACACTTGGGGAGACTTAAATAATTTTCTGATTAGTTAACGGTCTCCTATTGAGACTTTTAATAGATATTATATGAGCTTAGTTTTGGCCAATCACTTGGTTGGTGATTCACCAGTTATATATTTCTGTTTTTCTTTAAATCAGAGATTTGATTGTTTCCTTGTTTGTTTAAAATGTACCTATGCTGAAGTATTTTCTGAGATTTCTATTTTCATTAAATTGGAGATTTAAGTTTTCTCCAATTTTACTATTCATACTTTGTCATATTTTTTATATTAGATTTATTTTTCTTGCATTGTAATCAACTGTGGAAATCTTCAACATGGTTGGCTATGAAGTGGTTTTTTGGACAATACAACATCACTAGTCAATAATCTAGTGATCACTCAACCCAGCTGCTTTCATTGATTCATGCAAGAATCCTTCACTTGTTATTGATTTTAAAACTTTTTGAATAAGAAAACCAGAGTTGCTTAGGTGAATCTTCAGCTGAAAGAAAATTATTCCCTCTCTTTTAAAACTCTATTAGAAAATTAGTCTGTCTGTCTGAGCATTGAGGTTTTATTTTTGTTCATACATGCCTGATAGAATTTAATAAAATGGAACTTATTTGCTATCTATTTCTGTACTTAAATTTTTTTATATTAATTTTTAATAAATTTTAAATTTCTATTAGCTAACATTTGTCCCAGTTTTATTTTCTCAATTGTCTGAACAATATTATCCAGCTCCATATCTCCCTGGGACTGCTCAGCGCAAATCATCATCATCATTAACTTTTGATCATGGTAAAAAAAATTCTAGGTACTCAATGATCTGGTGGTGCCCTCCATCATAAAAAGGAGTAAGAACCATCTGGTATATAGTTATCTAAATGTTAGCACAGTCAACAAAATTCATGTGAGATTTTGTTCAAACAATTGAGGAATAATTCGGGTGTAGGAGTCAAAATTTCATAGGTAGGAATCAGTTTTGGTTAGTTATGGTATGGATTGTTGGGGCAGTTTGGTATAAGGAGGTTAGTCTTTTTCATATGATATAAATATAAACAGTTAAATAGTATTATTTTCCTTTGGATTTATTGTTGAGCATAAGAAAGTCTAAAAAAAAATGTTAAGAAGTTATATTTTTGGAAAAGTGAAAATAAAAGTTAAATATAGCAGGGTTTAAGCTTATTTTGAAAATGGGAATAGTAGAAATGGAAAAAGAGGATGATGGATATGATGACAGAAATAATAGAAGAAAGTAAAGAATTCAGAGATGAAATGAAAGAATAAAGACAAGAAAAAATGGAAAGAGTGGAGAAAGGCCACAAAACCATAGAGATAGACATGCCTAAAAGTCAGGAAGTAGAAAAGGAAGTTGAGGTGGTAATAGATCTGAAAGAGGAATTAGAACCAAATAGTATTGAAATACATAAAATGGAAATACATAAAGAAATGAATAGAGATAGAATACAAATAGATAGTGTGGTAAAAAAATTATAAAATGCAGATCCAGAAATAGAAAGAGGCTGTAAGGTAGAGATCGAAAATAGTGTAAAAGAATTACCTCAAGAGATTAAAAATAAGTGGGTTAAAGTAACTGTTTGTTTTGAACAGGAATATGATTTTAAAGTAAAAATACAAGCATTTATAGGGTAATATTATGCAAAAAGATTGTAGAAAATGAATTTTAGTCAGTTAGTACTATTGATATGAGCAGTATCATAGTGAGACAGTTTAAAGAACTGTGGAGTTTTACTGGGCAAAAGAATTTTTAGGTCTATGAGGTAAAAAAATAAAATAAAATGTGAAAGGGACAAAAGAAAAATTTATAAGCAAAGAAAAGAGAGGAGGGGAAAAGTAACATAACAGAGAGCTAATTAAAAGAGAAAAACAACCACCAATCAAAGGTTAAGGGGTTTAGCTTTCTAGTAATCGGATGAGGGGGGGTAGAATTAATTTAATTGAAAGTTATGTATGTATGGTCACAAAACAGAGCCCTCTCTGTTCAATAATATAGATATAAGCATATATAATTCTATGGCATAATGTAATAGTTAGAAAAATATATTTTAATGCTATTTAAAAAAAATTCAAATGCACAATAATGAAAATACTACAAAATCCATGAAAAGATAATCAGGTTTTATTAAAATGATTACTATTAAATATTACACTAAAAGTTATTAAAAGGAGGACTAAAATGTAAGTTAAATTGATATATTTATCAAAGCAAGAGTTTATGGTTACAGTTAAAAAACAATCAATCTCTAACATATCAAGACTGGATCTGGGATTGAACAAATATATATTTGGGTGTACATGTGGTATAGCTTTATTGTAATAGGATACTTTTAGTTTATTTTAACAGATGGATTTTTTTATTGGCATAACATTACATTTTTTTGCCATTTATAATTTTGTTATTGCTGAGACTCAATAATTTTAAAACTATTAACCCTCCTGTATTCTGACATATTTGTTTGTTCTCACTAGATTTAAACTTTCAACTTTCATTTTGATATTAATCCATTATTATTTATCAGAATGTAATAATTTTGATCTCATTCAATAGATATTTTTTTTTAGATATTAAATAATTTTTTAAAAATCATGTTTGAATTTCAGAATTATTTTAAAAACTATATTTTAGTCAAAACAAAATGCTGTCAGATCATCAACTCTCAGGTGGAGCCAATTCAATTTGCAAAATGAATGAAATTTTTGTTTTAAAAATCTGAATGAATTATTTTTAATATTTACTAAATCTACCAATTTATGTTTTAAAAGTTTACAATTTTGTTTTGTAATTTTTATATTGCTAAAGGTAAGTGAATTCATTTCTAGACTGCTGTGTTTCCCACAACTGTCTTCTCTATAATAACAATATTCAGAAAAGTATATTATTTTATATTTAAAATAAAACATTTCTGTAAAAAAAAAATATGTAATAACATTTATTTTTGATTTCAAATAATTATTACACAATTACAATATAAATAAAATCATAAACTTTCCAAAAAATCAAGTTTTGACTATCATAATATTTTCTCGACAATCATAATATTTTCTCAAAGTAATCTCACAATGTTTGAGAGCACAAAATATATAGTGGCTACTCATCATCCTGCATCTTGAGATGCTTTGGTGGACTGCCTATTCAATTTTCCTGCCATCTTTTGAATTATTTTGCATTTAAAATATTAGAAAATAAGTATACATGAATATTAAAGATGTAAAAAAAAAACTTCGCAAAATTTTCAGCAAAAGATGCAAATTTTACTTTTGGAAATCTCAGATGAAGTTTGACCATCTCACAATATGACCTGGTTAAATTATAATGCAAAGAAATCTTTTTTAAGTGCCAGTTTTTTTGCAAGTCTGTCATAAACATTATTGCAGATGGATTATAAGCTTCTTTTAAATCCATAAGGCAGGAGATTTTTAATATTATACCTATGGGTGTTTTTGATGCTAAATCTGCTATACTATCTTTGGAAAAACAGCCAACTGGAGGGGTTCTATTGAAATAGCCCATAATTATGTTTGTGATAATTTTATGTGGTTCCTCCCACAGAATTTTTAGCAGTAATTGGCTTTAAGAATCCTTGAAACATGTTTTATGAGATATTTATACAATATTTAAATATTAAAACAAGCAAAACTCTCCATACAGTAGTGTCACTCAGTGCACTACTCAGTGTTTTAATAATAATAACTGCTAGCATAAGAAATAGTGATCATGTAATGTTTAGTGGTTTAATATTGAAATATAAGATTTCCAGCAGATTCTGTAATTTACAATGATTAATAAATATTTTGTCCATATAAGGAAATATTTCTAGTACCCATGTAATTAAGTTTATCTTATCTAATAAATTTCCTTATCCCCCCCCCAAGAATTGGTTCTTCTGGACATCTGATATTTACTTTTACCTCAATAGATATGCTTGAGTAGTTTATGCTTGAATAGTTTTTGTACATTTTTAATTTTACTTCCAACATACTGAAGAAAGAACCAAATACAATTTTCCAGTTAACAAAATTAAAAACTTTTTAAATATTAACAAATTTTTTTTTGAAGTAACGACTCACATCTGAGAAATCTAGAAATTAAAAGCGTTTTTTACTCTCTACTGAGAAATGTTGCTAGCATTTTTTTACACCTTTACAATTCATGTGTACTTATTTTCTAATATTTTAATTTCAAATAAATTCAAAAGACATTATGATAATCAAATAAATAGAATTTTAATTTTATTGAAGCCACACATTGATGCCTAGTAATTGGATATTTGGTGATCTCTAACTTTGTGAGATTACTTCAAGAAAATATTGTGATTGTTTAAAAACTTAGTTTTTGGAAAGTTTATGATAATTTTTGTATTGTAATTGTGTAATAATTATTAGAAATTATATATATATATATCTTAATAGAAGATCAATATAGAGACTTCAGACCACTCAAAGGAGTATGGAGAGGTGTATGTTGGGAGTAACAAGAAGAGATCGAAAATGCAATGTATATGTAAGACAACAAACAGGTGTTACTGACCTTATTGAAAAAAGTAAAAGATTGAAATGGAGTTGGGCTGGACATATTGCTAGAAGAGATGATAATAGATGGACAATTGAAATTTTAAACTGGATTCCAAGAGATTGTAAAAGACCCAGAAAGAGACCACATGTGAGATGGATGGATGAAATAAGAAAATGTGCAGGAGTGTTGTGGAGAAGAGAAGCTAAAGATCAGAGAAGATAGATTAAACTTGGAGAGACCTTCATCCTGCAGTGGATTGATAATGGTTGATGATGATGATGATGATGATATATATATTATTTGTTTTTACAGAAATGTTTTATTTCTAAATATAAAAAAATATTGTTACAATAGAGATTACAGTCATGACAAATATAACTGTCTAGAAATACCATCACTCAGAAGATTGTTATAATATTTAGTGATAACATAACAATTACAAAAAAACATAAATTAATAGATTTAGTAGATAGTAACAATGATTCATTCAGAGTTCTAAAACAAACATCAAACAAAGAAGATTTTGATCATTTTGCAAATTGAATCATCTCCATCTAAAATTTAATGATATGACTGTATTGTTTTGATTAAAATCTAATTTTTAAGATAATTCTGAAAATCAAATATGATTTTTTAAAATTTATTTAATTTCTAAAGAAAAAATATCTATCGAATGAGGTCAAGTTTATTATCTTCTGATAAATAATAATGGTTTAATATTAAAATGAAAGTTGAAAGCTTAAATCTAGTAAGAACAAAGAAATCTGTCGGAATGTCAGCAGAGTGGAGGAGAGTTAAAGTACAAACCAAATAAACATGAATGTTTATATGCAAAAGATGAATTTTTTTAAAGATTCCAAAAATCTACTCAAAGTAAACTTGCAAATGCTCTTAAAATCAGATTACTATGTTCATGAAACATATGAAGATTAGGCTAAATTAATGTAACTTTGCTACTAACTTCTTCAGATTTTTTAAAAATTAATAAATCAATATTATGTTAATTTCCTTTTCTAACTTCAATTGTGCATGATAAACTGAAAAAAATATTGTTAAACATTGTGTAAAAGAACAATTTAAAGTGAAAGGACTACCAGTGCCATTTCTAAAGACAACACTCACTTTAATATGTTAGATCTAGAAAAAAAAAGTTTACAGCATTTAGTTAATTAATTAAGACCAGACATCACATTACAATGTTGGAAGTGAATGTTATATATATATATATAAACACTTCATGGAACAATCACATTCAAATATATAATACAGAGAATGTACCAATAGCTCAAGCAAGCTCTTATTGATAAGTGCGCTAAGAGAAAGATATTAAAAATCTCTATCTAGAATATTCCTATCCCCAATGTCACGCAATATATGACTTGCTTTATTGATTACAACATTCAAATATGTTTCTAGGATAAATTGCAAGAAGATTCTAAAAAAACAATTTTAAATAAACTTTCAAACAAGAGTTATCCTTCAGTGAAATATTTATATTCCTAAACATTACATATTTGATCAGCAATAAAAATCATTAATGTGTGTTTAAAATTATTAGTATTTAATTCAAATTAATATCTGAAATGATAAGCTAGCTTGATTGATTTGCAAACTACACATCTACTATATAAAGTATAAAGTTTCAGTCGTTTCAGCTATCAATGCTTAATTTATTTACTATATATGTCAAAGGTCAGATTAAAGAGAACACTTCCTTGTAGCAGACAAAATGGATGCCATATATAAAAGGTAAAGGTAAATCTATTTGCCAGTTTATTAAAATTTTTCTTTACAATCTGCTTGCAATTAGTCCTAGCAATGTATTCGGACAGACGTGATTGTTCTGTGATGTATTTATATTCATTAAGGTTACATATTTTATCAGCAGAAAATATATTTACGTGCAATTAAAATTATTAGACATCATATATATATATAAGCTTTTACATTGTAAAATAATATTATTTCCCATATTTCCATCCCACAAAAATTTCATTTTGTAAATGATGAAATCTTTTATCCCTCTAATCTACAATTATTTAAAAGTGCTTAACCAGAATGTGTGAAATTGTGTTAGCTTAATAAAGTTATTAAGAATAAGAACGTTTGGATCATACGCATACTCCTCACTCACATCTAAATATATATATATGAATAATGTAAATATTCATTTAAAATTTATAATGTAGCTCAAGAAATAACATTAGTGATAAGTATATATTAGAATGATTTATTGCTCGGTAGTCCTAATAAGCTCAAGAATTGGGTCATGATCCATGGGCCTTTAGCACCATAATCTATCACTTCTCAATATATCAAGCTACGCAGGATATTCCTTATCGATAGTTATGTGTTATATATTTCTATTTCAAACTGATTTCAGAAGGAAAAAATACCTTTATATATATATGTAGACAGAATATAAAATATTAATGAAAAATTCAAGTATTATTTCTTTCACAAAATGTAATATTAAAAAGGCTTTCAAATCAGAATGAATCGCATTTGTATTATATTTTTTTAATATGCGTTTTTGAGTAAAAAATAACAATGCCATTTTACAAACACAAAAAGCATAGTACTTCAAAACAAAAATATTACTCCACTCTTCCTAACGATTTTTTATTATCGTCGACTTAATGATCGGTGAAGACATTAAAGAATTTGAATGGATTAATTACCTACGGTATTTTTTTTTATCATTATAAAAATGGATTTAAATTAACTACAACTAGTTGCGAAGGCTGACGGAAGGTTTGTTAAAAACAATCTCAATTAAGAATTGTAATATAATCAGGAAAAAAAAATGTATGAGCGGCAGCTTATTATTTTAATATAAAAGAAATATGTCTAACAGTTTAATAGTTATGTATTGTGAGCGTATTGGGTTTATAACTTCCTCATCTCACCGATTTTAAAACAGAACAGTACAAGAAGTTAAACTATAATTAATATTATATGTTAACCCTTCCACTACTAGATTTTTTTTTGCATTTAATTTAAATTCTAAATTTTTAATTTGATCATAAACATTATTTTTGTTATAACTATTTTAATGAATGAATTTAATATATATACGGGAACGCTATATAATAATGTTCTTTCCACTTTTCAATTTGGAGTCTTGTGCGGTTTGGCACAGTAGGTAGGAGGTGCCAAGATCGCTGATCTGCTGCTCAAACGTCTTATAAACTCCCGAGCAATAAAATCAATAAACCTTTTTTTTCAGTTTAGCAACTGTTAAAACTCCACATGACCCTTAATAAATAAAACAATTAAATGATTTATCCAGAGACAAAATTCTCCATACAGTACGGCACTCATTGAAAACCAGAGGATGCAGGAAGGTTTGTGCATAAAATCCCTATCTAATGTCTACTCATCCAATATCCCCAGACTAGTTTCTAGCTTTTGGCTTTCATCAGTGAGGAGCCTTGGATCTGAAAGCACCACACCTAGATCTTAGGATCTAATGCAACTCTACAAGCAGCCACCTTTTACTTTATTAACTAACTATAAAACATTGAGTCCTAAATTAAAATACAATAATCTTTTTGATTCAAGCTCATTTGCTTGTATAGTCATGTAGTCTGAACTCAGTTCAGCAGCCATATTTTTTGTTGTATTTGGTTCTTTAATGCAGCATATTTTTTGTTGTATTTGGTTCTTTAATAACCACAATCACCATAATCCTATTGGACAGGATTGGTATTAAATCACTAAACATCACATGATCACCATTCTTTACACTTACACAAACTGTTCACACAGAGGTAAAGCTCTCCATACAGTAGCAACACTCAGTTAAGGCATATTAAGCACTAGGCAGGGATCTTATGCACAAATCTTTCTGCATCTATTGATTACTCTGACTTGCACTGATTGGTGCTACTGTATGGAGAATTTTGTCTTTGTGTAAACAGCTTATGCGAGCATAAAGAATGGTAATCATATGATGTTTAGTTGTTAAATGATTTATTGTTGTAGAATTCTCAAGAAGGTTTTTCACTGGAAGTGATAAGGCTATTCCCAATCCATAAACCTTCAGTTCTAGAGACTGTGTAAAATCACAGAGGGTAACATTTACTATCTAAAAATTAAGATATCTGAATGAAATAACATAATGAAAGGACAATACAAAATTATTCAACTAAAACAATAATTGAATGCTTATTACTCAATAGTTTATAAGAAGGACATGCACTGAAGGTGACAAAAATGCCATGATCTATGGACTTTCATGAGCCTGACACTCACCAGTGCACAAAATTAAAGGTTGAGATATTTGAAAGAATTATATTATGATAATGGAAAAATGCTCTAAAATTACCCAATCAAAAGAATTAACTGAATAATTTATTGTTTAGGAATTAATAGGAAGTTTGAACACCAGAAGTAGCAGAACTGGAATCACAATCCATGGATCTTTACCCAGAGTCAGCCAGTCCACCTCTGCATCAAATGTTGTTGGGCACCTCTCTAGAAATGGAATCCATTTTATTATTTGATATCTTAGCATATTTATTTTCTAGAGCCAAGAAGTGCTTTCTGACAATATGAGCCTTCCTTTAGTTTTAAACTTATTAAACAAATACTCCTTTCTTTAAAAACTTTTTACAATGTCACTTTTTTGTCTTATCTTGACCAAATCATCTTACAGTTTCAATTGAGCAGTAGCCTTCTTCAAAGCTAAAACATATATGTAAACACATAATTATATAACATGTATTATCTAAACTATGCACAACTACTTATAAAAAGTAATATATAGTAAAATTTATATTTAGTTACATATTATTTAGATAATATATATTATATGATTACATGTTATAGTTCTGAAGAAGGTTTCCAGTAAGTCAAAACTGCAAGAAGATTTTATCAAAATAAGGCTTAAAAATAACATTGTAAAAAATGTATATTGAAATGAGTATTTGTTTCATTGATATATAAAAATTACTCAATGCATGAAGAAATAAAAAATGTGGGGAAAAAAATTAAATATTTCACCAAGTTTTCAATTTTTGAACAATTTTGCTTCAAGTGATAATTGTATTTATTTAGTCCTAAGAATTGAATTATCAATACATTTATGTATTTTTTATAAAATTTTTAAGGTTTAATATATCTTTCTGCCACATCACAACCACGGATGTTTGCAAATGCCAAAATCCACAAGCAAGGAATTCCATTAAGGCTAATGCTTGATTTTGGAGGCACACATTATCCAAATACTGCAAAATTAATAAATTCATGGTTAATAGACTTGATAGGATTTGGCAATTATACTATAAAATCTTCGTTTGAGTTTGTTGATTTAATCAAAGATGCAGCCATTGAGGACAATTTCAAAATAGCTGCCATAGATATATCTGAACTCTATGGATCGATAAATAGAAAAGGTTCAATTAGGATAATTAAAGAAGAGCTTCAAAATAATCACTGTCCTGAACAAAAGATAGAATTTATTATTGACTTTATAGAATGGTTAGACGAGAATATACTGGCAACGTTTGAATATAAATGGTATAGGATGAATAATGGATGGCCCATGGGACTCCCCATGAGTGGCATTGTATCTAGTATTGTTATCAGTTATTTTGAAAAACAGGTTATATCGAAGTTCCAAGAACAAGTACATGGAATAATTTATTGTAGGTATGTAGATGACATATTCATCGCAGCGCCTAAAATAATAATAACAGCCATTCTGGATGAAATGCAGGCACACACCAACTTATATTTAACTGCACTGAAGAGAATGAGTTGAATGCAATTACTTACTTGGACTTAATAATTAAGAGAAGGCACAGATGTTTTAATTATAATATGAAAGTAAAACCACTAAACATTAGAGGATACATCCATACTAACTCCAAAACTCCCAAAGCCCACAAATTGGCAGGGCTTTCTGCCTACTTGTTCAGGAATTACCATTTATGCAAATATGAAGAGGATAGAAGGATAAATATTAACAAGTATATTAGTGATCTAATGAAGGTTGTTTACGATTTTGTAACCATCAATAAAAGAATCAAAACATTTTATGAAAACATAAATAAACCAAGAAAGGACAAAAAACAACTTATATGTCTGCCATATATACCTAATATTGCAAAAGAACTAGTCAAAAAATTACAGACTGAATTCACAGTAGGTTTTCGAACCCCTCCTAACACTAATAGAATTATTAACAACTCTAAGGATAAGATTGATATACAAACTACTCCACATGTGGTGTACAAAATGACATGCCCTCAGGCTAACTGCAGAGCAGTATACTATGGTGAGACCTGGGCCACTATGAACAATAGAGTATCTCAACACAAATACTTATACAAAAGAGTATTAAACAGAAATGAGGGCAGCTCAGTATTTGTAGACTACCAAAGAGAGACTAATCATGAATTTGAACCTGCATGTGCTGAAATAGTTTCCACTGAGAGAAATGACATCAAAAGGAAGGTGAAAGAAGCATGGTATATAGCAAGAGACTTGAAGGCAATAAACAGGAAGGATACATGCTTTTCTATATCAAAGAGATGGACAATATAAATGAGCTTGCATAGATTTGCATAAATTATTAGATTTGGAGGCTATGAATATGGAGTCAAATGCTCTGAAAGTGCTTAGCCTTAAGAAATATTAATGTAATTTTTTATGAATTTAATTTCACTATATACGTCAAGCGTATTAAACCTTACATAATTATTAATAGTGAAGAAAAATCTGAAATTATAATATTTTTACTAAGTTGTATTTTTTTTGGTTTAATGACAGAATAGGAAACTAAGTTGCTTTACCCTCATTACTTTTCTCTGATACAACAACCCCTTTTACTTTAATTTAAGCTCCTAAAATTTAAATCCATATAGCAGAATAATAGATGACACTTTTGCAGGATATTTAAAGTTGAGATCGATTATAATCTTTTCATCTATTTTATTTAAATTTTTCATGGCCAATATGACATTTTTATTTGATTCTTATTTTAGTAGTTTGTCTTTTCAGGAATCAGGAGCTATTGGTTTTGCATAAATCTTAATATTATATATTTAATCTTATCATTAATATATAATCTATGTTTTTGAAGGTTTTTAACTCTAGGACCAGTTCACCTGAGAATTCTGGATGTTAGAATTATTAGCCACCTATTGAGAATTTTTATAAGTTTTATTTATAATATGCACATTTTTATATATATATTTCAATGTAAAACTTTAGTTCAGAAAAAACTCCATAGGTGATCAGATAAAGAAAAATTCAGCAAGATAAGACAGCTTTAGCTCTGCCTTAGCTCCACCTTGATGAGTGTCTTTTTTTGTATTTCAGACATTATCTGACATTAATTTGTATGATATTGTTTGGAGAAAAGAATTTGAGTAAGAGTCTTTGGTAAGATGATAACATTTGCTTTTAGCTTTTCACTTCCAGTTGAAAGAAATATCTCATTCTACCATATCTGTAATTCTAATTAAATTCTTGTGAATTATTTTAAAGGTATGATTGGTGTAGTATATGAATATATATTCTTTATTCATTCATTTATAGAGGTTAACATATATTTATAAAATGTCATTTTTCACTTATTAACATCTAGTTGCGTTTTATGTAGAAGAAAATGTTCATAAGCAGTTTATATATTTTATTTGATTTTAAATCCTTATTGCAATATAAATGAGAAAGTTTGTTTGTTTATTTGTTTTTTACTTTATAACTCAACAGATGTTGTACCAATCTTGATGAATCTTGCATAATTTTCTTTTTTGCAGAATTATATAGGTTATGGATTTCCGCTTTATGGTCATTAATTGTTTTAAAATCTTTGGTGTTTTGCAATAGGGATTGAAATCATAACCATTTTTGAATAACTTCATAAAAATCCAAAATGAGAGCAATGGTCATTAAAAGACTACATATGTTGGAAATTTTTTTAAATAGGTACAAAGTATGTCATCGTTTGCATATTCAAGTACATGCTACAGAAATGGAAAGAACTATAATTTTTGGTAAAATGAGGTAAAATTTAATTATGTAAGAATATTTTCAAATTAATTAAATTTAGTTTATAACATGTATTTATTTTTTGATTTGCAAGTGGAGTAAAATATCATGTTATTAGCATATCCATTTTTAAAAATTATTTGATCACATGAGAAACACATTTAAACTAAAAACCTAAAACTTGATAGAATTCAGAAGTATAACCAATTGTAAAAAGTTATATTTTTTATGATATTGCTGTTTATAACTCATATATTATCATTTCCTGTAAATAATACATAAATATATATTAGCTACAGAAATGGCTACATCATGCATTTTACTCTAATATGAGCAAGGCCATAGATATAGGTAGCATAATATAAAACATGCTAATGATAACATCAACAATAAATTTCATTTTAATAATATATTGTAAAGGTCAAATTTGTACATTTGTGCAACAAAATCTAGAGTTTTAGTAAATCATACCAAGGCTGATCAGCATAAGGTGGTTGAGACCACGTGTCTGATATAGCCCCAGTTCCTTTACCAACACTTAAAGATTTACTACCTTACGAATGACACATATGAGGCCACAGCAGTATTCTCTTTAATCACATTCCAGCAGTAGCACATCGGTAAAGCACAAGACTATGGGAAACTGACATTTTAAACAGTATAGCTATATGGATGCATGTAGCATAAGCATAATTATTAAATAAGGATTGTGATTTTTAATAAATAATAGTTAACTAATCAATAATAACTTAACAATGAGCAACATTGAAACAATAAGCAGAAGTTAAATTTAAATTAATTTAATGAAAGTCAAATATTTAAGTAATAAAATTAATAAATGAAAATAATAATTACAATGTGGTTATATGGATTATCTCACTCACAGGTGATTAAGTTAGAGATACAATTTATCAACGTTTAAGTTTTGGTTCACACACAGGTGATGATTTTGGATATAAGCATTTATGGTTTACTGAGTTACAATTAGTTTTGGTTTATGTATATATATATATATATATATGACATTTTAAATCACTTACAGGTGATATTAATTTTCTGGTTACAAATCAGTTAATTTATTCTACTTGTCATATATGTATATCACTCGCAGATGATGATTTTGGATATAAGCATTTATGGTTTATATACATATAGCATTTCCAATCACTCACAGGTGATTGTAGTTTTAGGTTACAAATAATTTAGTTTACTTTGCTTGCTATATATATATATATCACTCACAGGTTATGAAGATTTACACTATTTTAAGTTACAATTTCATGAGCCTTAATATTGCTTTATAAATTTAGTTTAATTTGCTCATGACAATCTATGTCTAGTTTATGCTATATAACAGGATCTAGATTTGCTTTAGAGCTAGCAGAAGTGATTATTAACATTTATAAAGAATATTTTATTAAATACAATTATTTAATATATTCTCTATATAGCTTATATGCCTATAAAATTAGATTCGGATTCATATCAAAGCTGAAATATACAACTATATGGCAGGATGAATTGATGATTGGCAGTCAGACTTCAGATACCAAGGCATATAGAAAATATACAATATGAGTCCCTGTGTCTCGAATGTGTGCTTTTTCATGGGATTTGTACCAAGTACTGGTTCCCTTAACACCATACCCATTGCTGTGAAATAAGAGACCTTTTAGTCCTGGTGATCGAACAACTAGTTTAACTGTCTGGAGTCTCATACTCCAGTTCTATAAATGCAGAATGGGGTGGTGCTTACCAATGTCCATCTGAAGAAAGTAGTTGTCTGAACTAATAGTAATGGGGTAGCCCTTACACATGCACCCATTAGAAATAATACAGCAACAAGTATATACCCCTAGGTGTTTCTTAAAAACACATACACTCAGCTGACTACAACATTATATAACAAAATAGAATGCTAAACAATAGTTTCCTTCCATGAAACTACCATGGATCAGTTCATTATATAGCATCTATAATTATGCTATTAAGGAAAGCTTATGAATCTAATTTATAAAGCTATCTATATAGGCTGTTACAATTCTAAGGAGGATTACAGCATATTATGGATAATTACGATATAAAGATATATCTTTATGTTGTATTTTATCACTTCAGCTGAATATTAGTTAAATATAAAGCAAATCTATCTTAGAGTAGCTGTAAGCTTTTAATTATAGCTTAAATAAGACGTTTTATCCATTTCAGAATGGGGTTTCGTTTGTGCATTAATAAACACAAAATTACATATATATGCGTGAGAATATCTAATCGCTTCTCACTAATGATTTAATTAAGAGTAAAACTCCATTCTGAACAAATATAGCATAAACAAATACATAATTGAAAATAAAATAAACTTGGCATAGATTTAACTAAAAGAAACATAAGTTTGAAGATAAGATTTCACGTAAGTGAAATCTGAAATTTGGCTTTATTTTAGCTTAGTTTAAAAGGGAATTGAAATGAAATTAGCTTAAAATTGATTGATTCAGTTCAATATAGCTTTAACTTATGAGAATTATTAATAAAAGCAAATATGATCATTAGGCTAAAATATGTAAAACAACTTGGAAACTTAATTATCACTTTAAAATAAATCATTTAGAATTATACGTAATAAATTAGTTATGATAAATCATTTAGAATCAATTGATTAAAGCAAGTTAAAACTAAATCAATTTTAATAACTCAGAATATGACAAATAAGTTGAAACCAAATCAATCAGAAATAAAACAGCAAATCAATAAATAAATCAGTAAGTAAATAAGGCAAGATTTTGGGATTAAAATAAAAAAAAAAAATTTACATTTAACTTGTGAGTTTAGAATACATTTACTTATTTTGGCCATAGTTAATAGATTTAGCTAGTTTTTAGGAATTAATGAATTTTAGTTGTAAAGTTAACTTTAAGTTGAGGGAGGTTTGTTACTGCAATCTTTTGTCTGTTGGCAAATTGGCTTCATGTTGAGGGATTCGTTTAGGTAGCATTGGCTCCTACTTCACTGCTCTCCACATCTTGTAGACCATGACAGGGTCTAGAAAGCAAGGGAATTGCCATTCTAGCCCACTATCATCATCATTACCAATTTAAAAATATTTTAACAAACTGAACTGCATGACTGCTTAAGAATAAGATTTTAACAAACTGAACTGCATGACTGCTTAAGAATAAGATTCTGATCTGCCTTTCAAAGATGGCTGAAGCAACTTATATATTAGTTTATCCCCCTCTCCACTGTCATAATAGTTTTAGATCTGTTTTTTTTTTCATTAATTTGCTGAATTCTAGAAAATCGTGAAATCCCCACTGTTATTGATTTTTCTACAGGTGGGTCTTCCTTCGGTTAACCATGTTTTTTCCTTCGGTTGTCCAGGATAATTTATTCATATTTTATTTTAAAATCTATTTTTACTCTTAAATTTGTAACTAAGTCATAATACAGGGAGAAAGATTAAATTTATGAAATTATCCTTTTTAGAAAAACAAATCTAAAGATGAAAAACATTTTGTTATATATGTAACTCAATTATATAATTTAGCGATATATGCAGAGAATATAATAATTTTAAATATTACTTTTAGAATAAATATTCTAAATAAAGTAATTTCTAATGTTTTAATTCTATTAACATTATTCTTTCCCGCATATATGTAGTTTATTGTTACACATACAAAGCATTTTCCATTCATTTTACCACTAGAAATATATACATGCACATTTACTGATTTTTTTACATATACATACGTTTCTTTTACTGTATGTTAAATATATGCACACATACATGACTAGTTCATTTAGGTTTAAAATTAGCATAATATTAGCATAATATAATTATAATATATGAGGATTTAGGCATAAGTGTACATAAATAAACACTACTATAGTATATAGTAGGTGAAACAGAAGGATAGACAGATCTGATTGTTTCAATTTTAAGTATGCATAATAAAAATATTAATTGCATTACATTATATACTTACAAGTTAATGCCCCCCCCCCACCATCTTTAATATATTTTTTAATTTCAATTTTAATTTTCCTATCATATTGCAATCTTTTTAATTCAATATCTAAATTATTGAATGATTTATAAACATAACAATTTCTTCCTTATTTCATATTTGTAGCAATATTTTGAACTATGAATGTATCTTCTTTTCTTAGACATACTTCAGACTATTTTAGATTAAAGATTTTGAAAGTATTATCTTTTTTTTTCTATAATTTTATATTCCAGAATTTTACTGAGTAGTAAATATTTATATATATACTTTACTTTTCTTAGAACAGTTTTTTTTTCAATAATGTTAATCTATTAATATTAGAAAAGCTAAAAAACCATAAAGATTTGTGATCATATATTGACTATTTCCATCATTTATTATTAAATGTTGAAAGTATAGAAACCTTTTAAACCTTATTAAAACTTTTCAAATACAAACAACTTGTTAGTAATAACACATAAATAGACAACACAGGTTAGTAATTACACAACATTCCAAGAAGTATTATTCTCTACTCTTCTTTAGGTGCTGTTGGTCTACCAGTAATAACATTAGGCTAGAAACACCTGAAGAAGAATGGAGTATTGTGTAATTACTAACCTATTTGGCTTATTTGTGTGTTATTATTAACAAGGGCTAATATTTGAAAGTTTAAATAAAGTTTAAATTTTTTCTATTCATTCAATATTTAATAAAAGATGATGGAAATAGTGCAACATTATATAGTAATAAAGAACAAGTACCTCCTACATCTATTACATCTTCCGAATTCCCCAGAATTTTAAATGAAGAAGTGCAACATGTAATTAAGTGTATGAAGAAAGGAAAGGCTCCAGGAAATGATGGAATTATAATTGATATATTAAAAGAAGCAGGCAAAAAATAGAAAAAAAATTAGAAAGTTATATACCAAATGTCTAAATGATAAAGATGTACCGGAGGATTAGAAGAATGCAGTATTAATATTAATATTTTAAAAAGGTGATAAAGATGATATTACAAATTACAGACCTATCAGACTTTTATCTGTTTTATACAAAATTATTACCAAGATAATTACAACTCATCTCCAAAGAAGATTGGATTTCCACCAACCAAGAGAACAAGCTGCATTTAAAAGTGGTGTTAGTACAATAGATCATATCCAGGTATTAAGAAAATTTATAGAAAGGACAAATGAATATGAGTTGCCATTATGCTTTAGATTTGTAGATTATGAAAAGGCATTTGATTCTATAAACATTACTTTAGTGATTAAAGCATTGGATCACAAAGGTATAGATTCGTGACATTGTCATATTCTAAAGAATATTTATAAAAATGCAACAGCAACAATTACATTACATAATGATAGTAGAAAAATCAACATTGAAAAGGGTGTAAACCAGGGTGACTCCATATCTCCAAAACTTTTTACAGCAATGCTGCAAGAAGTACTTTGTGGATTAAAATGAGAAGCTACGGGAGTGAAAGTAAATGGGGATTATTTAATTCATTTAGATTTTGCAGATGATGTAATTGTTTTTGTTAATAATGCTTTAGATCTGCAGGAAATGTTGCAGGAGTTATCAGATGAAAGTAGAAAAGTAGAACTAAAGATAAATGTTAAAAAGACTAAGATAATGTTTAATGGATTTTCTCACAATATGAAAATAAAGATTGATTATGACGAGATAGAAGAAGTTAACAATTATCAATACCTTGGTCAGATTACTAATACAGATGGAAACATAATGGATGAAATTAATCATAGAATTAAACTTGGTTGGAGTGCTTTTGGTAGAAATAACTTGTTACTAAAAGGAAATATGCCTATGTGTTAGAAAAGAAAGGTTTTTAATAAATGTGTTTCACCAGTTCTTACATATGGATCTGAGACTTGGACACTTAATAGAAGAGCAATACTGATACTTCAGACCACTCACAGAAGTATGGAGAGATGCATGTCAAGAGTAACAAGAAGAGATTGAAAACACAATATATGGGTAAGAGAACAAACAGATGTTATTGACCTCATTGAAAAAATTAAAAGACTGGAGTTGGGCTGGACACAATTCTAGAAGAGATGATAATAGATGGACAATTGAAATAATAAATCAGATTCCAAGAGATTGTAAAAGACCCAGAAAGAGAGCACACATGAGATGGATGGATGAAATAAGATAGTGTGCAGGGAGTGATGTGGAGAAGAGAAGCTAAAGATCGGAGATGGATTGAAACTTGGAGGCGATGGATTGAATTTGGAGAGACCTTCATCCTGCAGTGGATTGATAATGGTTGATGGTGATGATGATTACCACATCTAATATACCATCATCACAAACCTTCAGGCAAATACAATAAAGCAATGGTCTTCAGCACTTGGTCCACAGACTGGCATCAGACCGCAAAAGTTTTCAGCCAGTATGCACTAGACTGGCAGAAAGTTTGTAATAACAAAATAATAAGATTTTGAACTTTTAATTAATATAAACAATTGTTATTTATTTTTTCATCTCATTTTTACCCAATTAAAAAAAACAGAATGAAAACAAAATTTAATCAATCATACATAAATTAATTTGTTTTTCTAGTTAGCACATATTTTTATGGGGGGGGGGGGTAGAATTAAATTTCTTTTTCTAAAAAAATTCAAAATTAAAAAAAAAGTTTTTTTTATTATACTAACTCCATACATATATATATAACTTCATTTTGTATATTTAACATTAAATACAGATATTACATTTATCATAATCATTGTCATGTAATTGCACTAGCTGTGATATTTCACAGCACTCAGGTGAATAACATTTTACTCTTGCATATTTTAACAATGAAATAATAAACATAGCAATCCAGGCACCTTCATGAGAATGATTGTTATTGTACTGTTTGTTGTAGCAATATGACTGCGCAACTTGTGAAAGAGTGTTCAGCATGTGACTGTAAGCAGCACCATTACAATACACAGTAACTAGTGTGTTATTTTGGTCAGTTCTAACAATTATGCTCATCTAAGACTAAGCAGTTTACATTTTTAAGAAAATTTATCTGTAGACTTCTGCTGGTCCGTGAAATCTTATCCTTATTTTTGCCAGTCTGCAGGTGTGAAAAGGCCGAAGACCACTGCTATAAAGATTTATCCTATATCTCAATAAAGGTTCACATGTAGATTTATATATTAAATAAAGAATATTTAAAGAAAAAATACCTTTAGTTTTATAAAACATTTTTAAAATTTAACTATATATAAATCAAACAGATGATCCAGGGCATAATTAAAAGTAAGCCAGAAATGAGTGAACCATAGTAAAAATAATATGAATATTGATGAACATATTTTCATGATGGATCCACATAGTATGTTGTTAATGAGTATTGATAATGTAGGCATTGTATCTTTAGCATCGAGGCTATAAGGTCTTTGTAGGATTGAAGAAAAAGACAGTGGCAGAGGAGATGTAGTGAAGTTTCTTACTCTCTGAGGCATGGTGAGCAAGTGGAATCAATGCTTGAGAAACTTCAGTGGTGTACTTGGAAATGTTTGGTAGGCAAGGCATTAATGTTAATTTTCAACAGGAAGACAAAGAATTTAGGCCAAGGAACAATCACTTAAATTTCTTGATTAGCAAGTGGTTGTTGAGCTGAAAAAGGGTTGATCTTGTGGAAACTTCAGGGTATAAAATGTAATACACTTGCCAGAAATTAATTTTTATAGAGGATGGCTTATTAGAAATAGCAGTGAACTTAGAGATATGGGATATGAGGTTTACCAGCCAGCTGGACAGTGCTAACAGAGGGAGGCTTGTCTATGGGAGACATATCTTTAAAGGGTGTTGGGATATTGCAAGAACATTCTGTAGATGATGTTGGAGGAGTGTTGAAATATAAAAATATTTATGGAGTGGCCTCTCAAACTAATAGTTGCACTTCCCCCTTCCCCTGTAATCAGTTCGGTGTATAACTTACGTATATTCCTGATGAAGGCATTAGTGAAGTTGATCATTGAGGTAAAATAGCATATTTAGGAAATGTTAGTATATTGATGAGGGAGGACTTGGTGAACATGGACATATATACTTTGGAAAGGGAGAATGTAATTTTCTGTGTAGATTGAAGTAACTTATCTTGAAAGATCTTCTCATAGCCATAGTGGATTCAAATATAGGGAAGCTTAAGAAAAGCTTTGCTGTAAATGGGCCAGGAATGTTCTTACCACCACAATATAATCACCAGGAAGACCACTTGACCATATTAAATTGGAGGCCAGATTGATCAGAAAACTCTTCAAGCACTGGTAGAAGGCTGGAAGCTAGCTTTTTCAAAACAGAAGAAAAATGGTCAAGTCGTCCATGTAGGTAATGTAATGGATTCATGTATTTTAATGCTGGAATATGGATGCCAGGAAGAGATCTCTCAATTTGAAGAAGCAATGGATTGAGGTAGGTGATGAAGAACAGGGTATTGAGAGGGGAGCCTGTTGGGATGAGGATGTGGTGGAAAACAGAGGAGAAAGTTTTTTATTCAGTGAGATTCACACTTCATGGTGATAGTAATGATTCCAGAGAAAATGTCATGCTTGTCAAGCTGGATTTAAAGGGTGTTGATTTGGATAAAATCGAAAGCAGTGAATATGTCTAGCTGAACTACCATTGGCTTTGATGGCCTGGAGAATCTGTTATGATCAATAATCATTTTGATTGTTCGCATCTGTAATTGAATTGCCTTTTCCCACAAATTGGGATTGCAAAAGGTGGGGGAGTATTTTGATTTGAATTTTGTCCTTCATCAGGGATTTAATGACCTTGACCATCAGAGATGGACCACAAATTCTCCAGCAGAGATGGAATTATATTGCACTTGAGGAATGGCATTGCTATGGAATAAAGCCCACCGATGTCTCAGACATATTAATTTAAGTTGTATATGATTGGTATAGAAAATTTGGACAAATGTAATGGGAGAAATATGAGAAATTGCATAAAGCACCATATGGGTGCTTTTGGGCATCAAGGCTAACTTGGCCAGAATATCATCCTCTGTACTGCCAAGGTCTATAATTGGTAGATCCTTTGTTGAGTCTTGACAAGGCTCAGGTGTGGGAGTGGAAAATTTCTCCCTGCAGTATGTAAAGATCTTGAGAAGCATGTTTGATCCTGAATAAAGCTTATTTCCCACAATAATACACAATGGATTTTTTGTCTCTATGGCCCAGGGCCCATCTAATGTTCAATTGTGGGGATGACTCAAATAGATTTTTAATTTTTTGATAGAGATACTCTGCCAAAATCACCTGTTTGCTCTTATAGTGGGATTTCAGATTAATGATAGATTCTATAGGGATTGTATTAAGGAGAAGATTTTTAGGGTGTTATTTAGTGATTTGAGTTTCATTAGGAGTGATGATGGGCCTTTATTCCATGAGGTATAGTTTGAGATTAGAGATATTAAAATTTGAATGAAGGAAAACCAGGCATCCACCAGTGTCCGTGAAAGGATTTGAATCTTGTGTAAATATATATATGCCTCAGAGAGGATAGCTTCTGGTGATGAGGACTTGAAAAGGATTCTGGTGGTTGTGTTATGCTTTGCATAGCTTGGTCTGACTATGGGTGTTATTGATGGCTCTGCTACCAATGGTATTGTCCTTCCTCTGCTTGGGGGTCCAGTTCCTTCACATAATATTAAACATGTAAAATTTAAAATTATGTTAAATAAGGTTTAAACTGAATTAAACAACTTCTTTTAAATGAATCTGGTTCAATATATAGTCAACATTTAAATGTTTCTGAAGCCTCTGATATGGATTTCATTTGTATATATCAACCACAATATTTTCTGGTCCCTTACAATATTGTACTGAATAACATAATTCTTGAAGGAACAAATCCACCAAATAAATTAAATGCTGGTTAGGTTGCTATGGTTCAGGAATTCAATGCCTTCATAATCAGTAATCACAATAACCTAAGTGCCCAAGAGGAATTGTATAAATTTTTGAAATTCCAATGCTACTACTAGGGTTTCTTTTTCTGTAATAGTATAAAGCAATTATGGGCTCTTTTAGAGCTACTTTCCACTGCTATTCATTTGGACATAAAACCATTGATATTAGGACCAAAAAGCATCATAATATTAATACATTTCAATATTCTTAAAATCTTGATCATGTTTAGGCATCAGTTCCCATATGACATTTTTTACAATAAATCAGGGACTGGATATTCAAAGTTAAAGTTGGATAAAACCTAAGGCACCCCAAAATGATCATATTTATTTTAGTTCTATAAAAAGTTTTAGGGTTTTTGATGGTTTTGATTTTATCAGAATGTTGCCTTATACCATTCTTTCCCACCATATTGCCCAAAAGTATTGCTTCATTAGCTTAAAGTACTCTTTTTTATATTAATCTGAAGGCTACATTTTTAAAAGAAGAGTTATAGATGAATTGTGTTCTTACAGATCTTTGGATGTGATTACTATCACCATATCATCTACAAATAAATTCATCAAGGATTTAATTTCATCTGACAGGATCTGAGAAAACATTTTAAAGAGCCAGTTCTACTATTTATCATCAAAATGGCATAAATTGGAATTGATAAGTATTCTCCATCATACTGAAATATTGTGCAGCCTTGGTTATCTTGATGTAATGTAATATCTAGTAGCTTGAAGTGAGATTGAATGTGATAAAAACATGCTGACCTAAGAATTTAATAAGTAAATAATGGGTGAGTAGAGGAATATTCATAGCAGGAATGGTAAACTTCAGGTTTTTAGCATCTAGATGTAACCTTACATATTCATTCTTCTTCTTTATAACCACAAATAGATCATAATAGGTGATGATGATCATTTGATACTTATTTCTCACTACAGCATTTCCTGTAATTGTTTTTTTCTATTTTGGTCTTGTACTGATGAGATATTAGAAATGACCAGGTATGAAAAAACAGTCCTCCCCCCATGACTTTAATATGATATACA
Organism: Epiperipatus broadwayi; assembly: GCA_028023455.1. NCBI lineage: Eukaryota > Metazoa > Onychophora > Udeonychophora > Euonychophora > Peripatidae > Epiperipatus > Epiperipatus broadwayi. The sequence goes on along the minus strand of JAQFVV010006407.1, from coordinate 1,417,602 downwards.
TACCCTGAAATTATGCCTGATATTTCTGATTCACTGGATCATATAGTTTTTCCCATATTCCTTTACATTATTTGTTTTCTTTAGCTGATTGCTTTCTTTAATTTCTTAAACCTTTTGAATATGGAATGACATAGTCATCTTCTTTATTCTCTGGACTGATTTTATAAGAAATGATTAAAGTGTAATAATAGAGAAATAAATTAAAAATTAAATGTTGCAATAGACCTAAAAGTGAGAAATGAAAAGACACCTTGTTCCATTGTCTCATTTTAAAGAAAGGAAAATGGTAACAGAATAAATTCAGTAGTAGATAGTGTGAATTACTCATATATAAAACTGCATGATCAAGAAAAAAATTAATAATAATGATGGTGATAGATTGATTAATAAATTTATCTATTCCCATGTGTTGGTGTTCATGAAAATATATGTATTTTTCATGTGTCATAGCATCAGCTGGGGAGCAAATTCTCTAACCTGGGACAATTGCTTGTAAGGCAACTGTGCTGACCTTTTGACTCATGTATATTTAATATATATGTGTAAATTAATTACATCATTTTTAGAAATTAAAGAGAAATAGATTTGTAGAGTTATTTATATTATTCAATTTTTAATAAAATAAAATTAGTCCATGGATTTTTTAATATTACCAAATATTTTGTAAATAAAATATATTTTGTAAAATTATAATTAATAAGGGTACTGACCTATAATATGTAAGGGAAGAAAGAACAATTAAATATTTAATAAAAAATTAATAATTTATTTAGGTTTTAGTGCTCGCAAATAAATTTGATTTGCATAATTTAAGAAAATATATTGTATTTTATGATTTTTAGATTTCCTTACTAGTTTGGGGTTTGAAGAAATAATTTATCTTTTTATTATAGTAAGTTCAATGGCAAATTTAAATATGATATTAAAAATTGAATCTGAAGTTTTTACAGTGTTTTTGGTATAATAGGTATATGTTTTATTATAGCTCTTCAATATGTTTTGTCCTCATCCATCACCAATCAACTTGCATTTTAAATAATGTCTTCCACATGTCTTTTTTTATTAATTATTTTAATATTTAGTTAAAATTCCATTTTTTAATATTTATTGCTTTAGATAATTATTTCTTGTCTTAGATTTGTTTCTTATGTTAGAATTTATCCATTATTCTTGTCTTTTTCAAGACATTTCCAACAGTAGCTTTAAAATTTTCCATTGCAATTTAATAACTTTATTTGCTCTTTTTGAAATAATTATGCATAAGTGCATAAAAATTCTGCAAATTTTCTTCAAAGAAAAAGTTTGTTGGAGTAGAAATCTGAATATCTTATTCTTGCTATCTTTATTGAATTAAGTAATCAAGATTGTAGATTTTCCTAATATAATGATTATTTCCATTATGTTGCCTTTTCTTTTTATCTCTAATGAGTCTAATGACAACTGAAATACTTTTAAAATTTATCCATTAGATTGTGTTTTCATTTTTGAAATATAATATCGTTTTTTTTTATATTTTTACATTTTCAAAACCCAATGCTATGTAATTAATTGAGACCCTTCTTTTTCTATTTTAAACAATATTTTTCATGTAAGGATTACTTAAACAAGGCAAAACTCTCCATACAGTAGTGCCACCCTGTGCCAATCAGAGTAATCAATGGATGCCAGAAGGTTTGTGCATTAAATCCCTATCTAATGCCTACTCATCCAATATCCCCAGACTAGTTTCCGGCTTGTGACCATCATCAGTGCTAGTATGAGATAGTAATCATGTGATGTTTAAGGATTATTTAACAACTATTGGTTCAAAATACAAATTTTTTTTTTTTTTACATTTATTTGTTTCCAATATCAAACCCTGTCTTTTTCAGCAGTATTTTTTTTTACGTCTACTATAAGCTATAGTAACTTCTAGATGCCATATGATGTACAGATGCATCCCCGCCTGGCATCTATTAGTTACTAAAGCTTACAGTAGGTGATATGTGTGAAGTAAAAATTATGACGCTGAAACAATAGTGAGTAAGGTGATGTCATGAGAGAAAATTCTATGTACTTTATTGGTTTTAAACGCTGTCTTTACTGATGACATTACAACTTAGAAAATGGGTCAATATGTCTATTTATATATGTATGATTAAAATATGCATACTATTTTACTGGAATTAAATTCAATAAATATCATGTCAGTCAATGTTCAAATTTTCCAGCAGAGTTATCTATATTAATCAAACAGGTAAAAAATGTACACTAATATTTATCTGATATTAAGACTTTAAATAGATGGTAACTTAGAATAATGTAAACCATAGGGGAACAATTAAGTTATCATACATATTACTGCTGGTCTTACAAATCAACTTTCCATTTCACATCTACTTTTATTCCTAAGTCATATAGATAATAAGACATCACGTGACGCCTGCTTACCCTATGCTGTTAAAAGCAAATTCTGTTTCTCTCATCATATTTTTGTCATCGAGTAAAAACTTTAGTGATCAATAGATACCAGATGATGGTACAAATTAAATCGTATCCAGTGATGACCTATATAATATTCCCAGCTTTGTTTCTAGCTTTTGACTTTTATAAGTGAGACGCTTTGTTCTCTTGCTGTTGAACAGTACAAAGTAAGAAAATGTCTTGTGCTGTTGTGTTGGTTTTAAAACCTACAAACATATATACAGACAGATTTGAAATACATTTTCGTATTTTTTCTTAGGTGAAAATAATAAACGTATATTCAGACAAATCTGAAATATATATATTATTCGTGAAAATTGTTGCTTTACTATATGTACAGGTCACATTACTACTTTCCCGTTGCAATATTTAATGTTTTCGTAATAAATTTATTATGTAGAGGGATTATAGGCTACAGTGGTGCTAAAATTAATGTCAAGCATATATGTAAATGGAGGAATCCGAAATACATGTGCATACATTTTACCCGTAGAAATCATTGCTCTAATATATATATAATTATTTTCAATTATTACATTTTAAATAAAAATATGCTTATAAAATATTAAAGTTTTTCATTAATTTTAATTACTTCTGTTTATCGGTTCTTTTTTCTTTCTCTAAATTTTTTTCGAAAGTGATTTCTTTTTTTCTATAATTTTTTTAAGAGGTAAAAATTGAAAATGAAAAGTTAATCGATTGCCAAGTACTGTTAGCTATCAGAGGTGTAACTTAAATTTCCTGAGTTGTTAAAGACGTAATAATCTCAAGTCTACATACTACGAACGGATGAGGCGATTGATTTCTTAGCGATTTGGTGATCGTAATGATAGAACAGGCGGCCATAAAAAAATTCACTAACTCTTTTGCAATTTCCTACTACTTATTAGTTAAAAAATTTTTTTTTCATTTTGAATTTAAACATTAGATAAGTATTTTTGGTGCTTAAGAATGTGTGCGTAATTTATATCTATATGTAATAAAAACTGATGTATTAAACCTATTAAGAAAGACAGAGCTAATAGTTGACACTTCTAATCGTTAGATATACTCCATTAAATTGAAATGAGACCTTTCTAATCGTGCTAAATATTGATAGACTTTGAATCAACCTTAACTTAGACCAATAAGAAGATAACTGCTACTCCGTTATGAACTGCAATAAAGATAACTAATGCAAAAAAGCCGCAATTCTTCACTAAACTTTCCACTGTGACTAGATAATGTATATTAAAGAAGATAAGAATCTGAAAGTATTTAAAAATATATCAATTTAGAGGAATTAAATACCTGGAATTCTAAAAACAGTGGTAAAAAAAAAGAATAAAGAAAATAACATACAGAAATATAAATGAATTGGAGAGGAAAGCTATAGAAGAGAATAAAAGTGTCAAAAATTATCAAACATTTTAGCATTAAAATAAAAGTTATGTCAGCAACAAGAAAAAAAAAGGCCAAACTATTACTAAAAAGAAGGATAACATAATGAATTATTAAAGAATTCTATAAAAAGTATGTGTAACAGAGAGCAAAATAATAATAATAATTATAATTAGACATCTTCAGAACGGCCAAATATTTCAAATAAAGAGATGAGACATGCAATTAAATCCGCGGAGGGAGTTTTTAAAAGAGGGGGGGGGTGATCTAAAATAAAATGACGGCAAAATTTCATACTAAATAGATAAATGATGTACATATCTCAGATAATTGAAAAAATTAGTAACAATAATCATATTTAATAAAGAGAATAAAAATAATAAAAAAATCAATCAATCCGTGTATTATTACTTGTATATAAGAACTTATCCTGGTAATTACAACTTGTCTACCGTGAACTCTGGATTCTAATCAAAGAAAATAATTCGCTGGAATTAAATGTGGTGTTAGCACGTGGATGATATCCAGTATCAAAATAGTTATACAAAGATCCAGTGAATTGGAGTTGTCAATATTTTTTGCTATTATACAGTATGGAACTAATCATTAAAAACCAGTGGACACTTAGACAACTCCAATATCAATAACAATTTTCAAACTGTAGTCAAGGCAACCTCCTTTTAAAAATAAAGATGGAAATGTACTTGATTCTATATGCATCTTCACATTGAGTAAGACTTGGAATGGTATCATAGTATGAAGAATATTTATCTATTAAACCATCACATGATCCTCAAAGATCTAAGTACAGTGTTCTCAGATCCAAGGCTACCCACTGGTGAAAGTCACAAGGGGAAAACTAGTCTGGTGATATTGGATGAGAAGGCAATAGATAGAGATTTTGATGCACAAACTTTCTAACATCCATTGATTACTATGGCTTGCATTGGGTGGCATTAGTATATGAAGAATTGCTACTGCTTTGAGAATATTTTTCAAAATGCAGTAGCAGAACTAAATTAACAGTTTCATTCATGGACAGGGTACTCATAATTCCAAAACTTTTTAGAGAAGTTTTATAAGAAGTATTTAGTGGATTATAATGAGATTTATCTGAAAAGAAAATATTATGACCTTAATTAAGTCATCTAGATTTCATAGATGATTTGGTTGTTTATTTATAAATACTGCTTCAGAGCTTCAAGAAATGTTGTAAGATATATCTGATAAAATTAAGAAAGTAGGAGTAAAGATAATGACATTTAGATTAAATTAATGGTCTATGCATTTTTTGAGAAAAAAATGATTGATAATTATACTAATCATGAATTAAAACAATTAATAACTGCAAATATAAAACATGGATGGTCTAGAGATTCAAGACTTGGACAGACACTTAACAAAATATCACATGAGTTTCAGACAATTTAATGAAGTATGGAAAGTTTTGTCTTGGGAATAATAATAATAAATGAAAGTAAAATACATGGATGAAATACCAAACAAGTATTTCTGACATCACTCAAAGAATTAGGAGACTGAAATGAATAAGTAATGATAATTGATCGATAGTTGAAGTCATTGACTGGATTACAAATGATTGAAAAATATCACATGTCCATATTTTAAATGAAATGAAGGTATTTTCTGTTTAGATGCGGGATGGGAGGGTTATAGATAGAACAAACTGGTCTAAATTTTGAAGGAGCTTTATTCTACTGTAAATCACAATGCTTAAAAATAACGAACTTATATATATATATATTAATGGGCTGGTCGATTCCAGAAGAGATAGGAGGAGCACATCTTACCATGGTCGGACTTTGAGTCTTCGGATAGGATGCAAGTGATTATGCGATGAAATACATAATCTATGATTTTACCTACTTCCAATATACTAGCTCTAACTATTTTTATTAACCTAGATACAATTTGGGTCAGTTCATCCAACTGTCACCCCTTTCTAGCCACGTTATACCACAGTATTCAAACTCAGGAAGTAATTGCCTGAGCTCTCTTATCAGGAAAGAAGATCACACTAATAGTAGTTATTGCACCTCTATATAGGTGATAATTAATTACCAAAAATCAATTAAGCATAAAATATATGAAAAATATGTATGTGCAGTATAAGTATATATGTATTAAAAGTTATAATAAATTACTTAAATATGTATATGTATTTCCTCTATCATAGTAATAATATTAATAGGTGTAAAACTAAATAAGATAATAATGTTTATAATGGGTATGTGGATAATGAAGAACTATAAAGCTGATGGTGGATATTGAAATAATGATGAGTTAGAAACCAGATTAAAATAACGAATTATATAAACATTTATTGATTAACAAATAAAAATATAAAATATGAATAACAATTAAATCTAATACATGTAATTTATTTTGTCAAGGATGAATTTCTACCACATCGATATCTATAATGATATTAATAAAAATAAAACCCTTGCCCTAAACCCAATGGTAGAAGTTCATGTACTTGACTAATTATTTACAACAACGAATATGTAAAATTATAATATGTATATGTGATTTCGATTTTAGCTGGTTAATTTAAAATAGGTATACAAACATAACAACAACAACAAAAAAATCTTTGTTGTCCAGATAAATCAATGGTTATAAATCATTGATTTATAAAAGCAATACAAAAGTAAGCTTAATTAATAATAAATGAAAAAAAAATCTCTCATTGAGTTTTGCTTACTATAAGATAATATTAAAATTACTTATCTCCTAATTTTCTATATGTTGTCAAAAGTCAGTCAGATGGGAAATTCAAAACTGGTAATTTTTTTTATTCTTTATTCAATTAAAGATGATAAATATATATATATAAATCTAATTTCCCCCCCTTATTACTCTCATACAGAGTTTCTCCAAAATTATACACATTAGCTTCCATTTGTAGAAACAAAAATAATACATAAAATTTACAATAGACAAAATAATAAAACAAAAATCACAATCCTATTATGTTAATTAAAGTTCGATTAGTCTGCTGGAAACTGATTCATTTGCTAAATAAATTCCTAGGAATGGAGATGAAGTTCTATTCCCACGATGAATAGCAATTTCATGTCTGAGTCAAGAAATAATAGTGTTCTCCAATTATCCTGTCTTGGATTTGGTTAGGCATTTTATTTAAAGCAAAGATGGTTTTTAAGTTTCTCCTAAATGGGCAGGTAAAATCTTTAAACTTTCATGGCTTTATTGATGACAAATTATTACCCCATGGTACAAACTTTTCAGCAAGCAATCATGATATAAAAATAATATATATTTATTGATTCATTTGCTTCTCAAGATTTCAATGATGATATTATTATATATCAAAACAATTAATTATTGAATATTACTGCAATGCATAAATTTAGCTAAAATTTGTCTAATCAGCAAATAATTTAAATCTTACTTTCAAATTATTTCTTTCCCTTCAAACGATTGCTTTAAAATTTCAGCTTTTGATCATTTTGATTAATATTTTAAAAAATATTTATATATTTAAATTCGAACATTCGCATCCATTTTGTATTCGAATTTATTTTTAAGCGAAAAAAAAAAAAGTTCGATCTTTGAATGCAGAAGACAATTGTAATAATTAATACTGCGTTGTAGGTCACGTGAAGTTTTTTTAAGCATTTTAACCTTGACATTTCCTATTGTTTAACAGACATAATATAAATAAATGGGATTATAAATAAAAATAATAATTTATAAATATTTTAAATTTCATTTCCACAAATGGTTGCTATGTGTTTAGATTTTAATTTAGTCATTGTTTTTATTTATTTATCTTTCTTTAAGTTTATGTGTAAGTTTTTTTTTATAGTCATCCCCAATTATTAACATATAATACATTTTATTCCAGAGTTAATATACCTATTTGTTTCTCCCTAATAATTTAATGGCTTTTATTACTTCTTTAGAAATAAAAAGATGTTTATACACATGTATATGTTGGAAAGAAAAAAAATGTTAATATGCCAATTTGCTTGGCAATTTATTGGTTAAGAAAATATGTTACGTGACTCCAATTGGTAGAGTGTCTTAAATAACTGGATTGTGTGGCAGGTTGTAGCTCATCACTATAATATATATATATTGTGTGTGATATATGGTCGGATTTTCATATTTTATGTAATAAATAAAACGTTTTGCTATTAAAAATTTATAAAATTTTTAACTAAAAGATATTAAATAAAGTGGAATAAAAATTCATAAAATTAGTAGAGTAATACAATTCATTGTTAATAACCGAAATACAGGCTTATTATATACCTGTATCAATATATGTAATATATAAGATATATGACCACAGACATTCACTTCCCCCCACTCTCCACTCTATCTCATAACACTAATACATTCAAGAACTAGCAATTTATTTGGTTTGGTTAAGAGTAGAAAGCTAAAAAAGAATCGAATAAGCATGAGTTTTATTATTCTGTATATGCATTATAAATGTTAAATAATTTGGCGTATTAATAAAAAAACAAAATAATATCTAGAATTTATTATTTTATGTAAATATATAAATGTGAATACGCTAAATTTAAAATATGATCCAAAACTTCTAAAATTTTAATCTTTATGAGAACAAGAGACTTCATTTGAAAGTTAGAATAATTTTATTAAAATAATTTGCAAAAGTGAAATTTGTAATATTTAAAAAAATACTTTAACTTAAAAATCTGAGCACTGATTGTATATATGTGTGGAGATGGAAATCTAGACCAACTGATGAGTGCCGGTTTAGCATAAAATACATATATTGGTGATTATCTATCTTTTTAGCAAGTATGTGATCCAATGGGTCAGCAATATGAGATGTCATGGAGTGTTGAGGGCCATGTAAAATTGCTATTAGATTATTTACTAATTTGGTCTCAGTTGCATTATAAGTTTGAAAAAGATATGATTATAAACTTTAAAGTCATTCGACATTCCAGCAATTATTAGTTGCTTGTACAATTAAAGGTAAACCAGTTCCAATCATTGTCAAGAAATAAGAAAATTCTGAAGAACTACTAAGAAGCTAAAATGGTCTTACATTATAATAGCATTAAAAAATTTTACTACTTAGCTGTCTTACTTACATGTTCAGTTATACAAACCAATTGTGCCAATCGTAGTTCTGTCAAGATGGAATCTGCTGAATGATCCAAAGTGTTATCTTTAGATTTTGAACCTACCTTTCTTTCTTATAATATGATTGATTGAATATAAATTACCTATATTTAAAATGACTCTATGCAATGACAAAAGTTTAACAGAATTGTAACTGTTGGAAAGAGAAGTAATCTTAATTCTCTATGAGTTGACATTTTCTATATTTAGCCCCTGATGATAGCTTTAGTGTTATTTTTCCTGTTTGCAATCATTTGATGATAAAAATTGAAACTAAAATAATATTGCCTTAGTAATGCAAAAATAATCCTCAAGGTGTCAGGACTGTGCAGGAAATTTATTACAAACAAGTGGACAAACAGCCTATATTATTTCTGATTGGTAGTTTCTAGTTCACTTTACATGAGTGAGCTTGTGAAAGCTTTTGTACACATTCATTCTTTTATTAGATTGTGAAAATTAAAATATATATTTTTCATAGTTTATTCATGTATTTATGATTAATTTTCAACAATATGTCATTGTTGTTGTTTTTTTAAAAAGATTAGATTTAGATTTTATTTGAAATTATTTAATTTTAGGGGAAAAAAACAAATCAAGAGAAATCAATAATGTACAATCATAACTTGTAAATGGCTGAAAAATAATTTATTCATATTGTTCATAGCATATTTATTTTTTCATTTCTTTGAAGTATTATAATTTTAAATAGAATTTTGTTAACTTGAAGTAATCTAAGAATTAAAAACTGAGATAAACAAATATATTTTTCTAAATATAAAAATCAAGAGTATAATAATTGTCCAACAAAAAAAAAAAGCACTTCTTTATTATTATTTTTATCAAATAAAATTGAAAGAATTTTGTATTTCAGGTTAATATTTTTTCATACTTATGATGTTTAAATCGTATTTTAATAATAGTTTTCTTTTGAAAATATATATTTTTAATTAATAATTCAAAATTTCTGACAGTGTAATAAAGCAGCAGCAAATGAAAAGTCATACATTTATCCAATATGCTTGTATTGATTCCTCAAAAAATTAGAACTAAAAGGTTAATATTAGCATTTTATTAGATATTTCAATGGAATTTCAATGGAATTTTAAGAATCAGGTTTCAAATATTATTCATGGTGTCTCTGCAGCAACTTAAATTATTTACATTTGTCAAAAATGATGGATATTGTTCAGTTTGGCACTTTTAGTGATATGGACAAATCCAAAGCATTTGCCCACATATAAATACAATGTCTATAAAATTATTAATTTTAAAGATTTGTTTTATAATAGAGATTATGATAATCAAATCCACTATTATAAGTCTCATTTATGAGTTTTCAGTGATCTCTTAGATTAGAAATTGCAGATATAGCTAGTAATATTATGGATATTTATATAAAATAGGTATGTAGCTGTTATATTTTTATTACATAGAAGCTCCAGGAAATAATGCCATGAATTCATCATTTATCCATGAGAATATTAAAATCAATATCATTAAAAATCAGTCAACACACAGACAATACCAATATCAATAACAACCTATAACTGTTGTCAAGGCAACCTCATTTTAGCAATAAAGGTTGAATTACTATATATTGCAAGGAAATTAAGTCATATATCATATGACTTAATTTAATAAGCTTGTATTACAAATGTTATATAATGGGTAAGCCAAAAGCTCTTAACAAGCTTTTCAGAACATACCTAACCCCAGACCCACTTCTAGTTCTGGTTTTCATCAATGAAGTGCTAGGACATTCAAGCATTTGTTTTAAAATAATAAGTCAAGCCCAATACTTTATCTAATGTTTAACTATTAAGTAGAAAATATGAATTTTTCAGACATCCATATGCCATCAAATCCAGGTATCTAATTTAAATAGACATATGGGACTGAAAGGTTTGTTAAGAGCCATTGGAATGCTCATTATATATATATAGTGCAACCTTTTGATCAGTTATATATAAGAGCCATTGGAATGCTCATTATATATATATAGTGCAACCTTTTGATCAGTTATCCATGGTAAGAATAGTATATAAAATATAAACTATGGCTCCAAAATTTTAAATTTATAACCTAGATAATAATAATGCTATAAACTTGAGTGTAACAGTAATAAATGATTTAATACATAAAGTTTAAAAAGAGAATTTTGTAGAGATTTAATAATTGTTGTTATTGTTAATAATTTATAATATAATCTACTATAAAATCTTAATACAATAGATGCCCATGTAAATAAACATTGTTATGCATAAATTTGGTTTTAATTGATTTTATTGTGATGTTTCTTCAAAAGTTAAAAATATAAAATTGCAATTAAGGAAAGAAGAAACAATTATTTACTACATAATAAGAATTTATTTTAAAATTATTGTAATTCTAATATCTTTTAAAGCAAAATATTTATTACTAAACTTTAAAAATAAATCCAATTAATAATGTCATTTATTAAAAATATAGTCAGAACTAAAATTTAGTATTCAAGTAATGATTTAAATTAATTTTGTTTATAAGATTTGATTTGTTGATTTCAATTATTTTAAAACAGAAAGAGAGATATCTTTAACTTAAAAACTGTACAAGTTGATTTGAGTTTGACCAATGAAAGTTCAATAAATATTTCTCTGACATTACTTTCCTGGAGTTTTAAAAAAAATAACATAGCAGATGATCTGGGAGAAAAAGATTCAAGGAGTATTAAAAAGTAGATAGCAGTCTTGATTTTTCTCTGTAAAAACAATTATAAACTAAAAAATATTTCAAGTCTTAAGTAATAAAAATCATCTTTAAAAAGCAGTCTAAGGAAGTAAAATATTTTAGATACTTATTAACACCATAGAGTAATGTAAATTTATTTTGATTATGATTAGAATTCCAATTCTGATCATCTGTTTATGGCAAAAACAATAACATCAAAAAGTTTAAATAAGTTATTTCAATTTTTGCCTGAGATAACCATGATAAAGGAAAAGCTATATTGTTTCAAAAGTAATTGCAGTCATGTAAGAAAGCATTCATTTATCTATTTTAAGTTAAGCATTTTTATTGATCATAGATTAAATGTGAAAAACAGATTAAAAATTCCTAGAACTAAATTTGTAAAGTTGATAGAACAATGATATAGAATGTTAAAAATAATTAATTAATCGTGAGTGATGAATGCAAAAAAACTAATATTTATTTGAAGTAAGCAGGTGATATGATATGTAAAAAATAATTTGCAAAATTTTGAAAAAAATATTACTACTAATAAAAAACATATAAAACATAAATTAAGATTTCTTATGTTTAAATAGAAGATGAACTCTTACTATAGCATTTTAAGAACTGAATATTAAAATGGGAAGGATAATTAGGAAAAAAATCAGTGTAACTTTTGAAGGGTAGATGATAGTCGCCAAGATAATGTACTACAAACTAAAAAATTAAATGTTTTCCAATATGTGTTTAAAATTTTACCAAACTGATGAATAACAGAAAAACAGAGAAATCAAGAAAGTAAACTTATTGATGACTTAATTGAGCATGTTTAAAAGTTTGTGCAACATTGGAGAATAAAGTGGAGATTGGTTTAGAATATTCATTAAACTTTTTCATAGTGTATTATGAAGATTAGGATTATATGCAATGCAACTTTAAAACTAGCTAGGAATGATGCATCCAGTTAAAATTGTATCCCATCATTTGTGCTTGTTTGTTTGATGTTTTGTTTAACTATACATGTCTTTTAGCAATACAAAGAGAGGAGAAACACAAATTTATGAAGAATGGTAAATATTTACCAGTAGACATTGTAATATTAAAATAGAAATTGGAAATGGGTTAAAAAAAGATTTTAATTTTAAATTTATCACTACCATTATTTAAAATAAAATATAAATGCAAAGTTTTGTCATAGTGACAATTTAAAGAATTTATGTTTGTAATTTGTTATATAAGGTTAAAGTTATGCTTAAATATGAGAAGAGAGTTATCATGAGTGATAATGTGAAAGAGTGTGTGTGTGTGTAATATGATGTTAAAGCTGTATATTTTGAGTCATTATATATATATTTAGAAAATTAAGTGTGAAAAAATTGGTTAAAAGGTATTTCAAATTTATTATTGTTAAAACATATTTAACAAAAAGGGAAATGAACTAGTGATCAGAAATAAAATCTGATAGGATTCCTGGAAAAGAATAATAAACATGTTATAAAATATAATGCTTATGAGAGCAAGAAAGTGTGAATGTTAATGTAAGAGAATATCAAGATTTCATTAAAAAATATCTTATTGATAATAATAATCAAGAAAATAGATTATTTGTTTTGTGACATGATTGTAAATATAGATAGGAAAGTATTTCATGGAAAAAATATATTATATTATTTATATAGAATTGGTAGAATATTATATTCTAAATACACTGTTGGAAGTGAATCAAAATTCCAGGATAGGATATAGAAAATATCATCCTGAAGAACTGATGAAAAGTTAAGTGGGTGTAATCTTTGTGATATCCAAATAATTATTAGAATGAGATGGGAGGATTTTCATCAAAGAAATGAGCTTGATACATATCGTAAGTGCTTTTTGAAGAAGCCAGGATAAAATTGGGGTAAGTTCATTAAGAAAATTATTACTTACCAAAATATAACCCCTCATAAATAGAAAAAATCTCCACCTCTCTATTCGGATAGTATTTAATAAAATCCACTGTTCATCTTTATAAATTTTCATAGTAAATAATAACATAGAATGTATCAAGGTAGCCTCATATTTTAAAGGATTCTATAGTTTCTCTTCCTGTATCTGGACATATTAGCCTGTAGGTAGTAAAACCATGTATGGAACAAATGTTCTATATAGTGGAATAAAATTTGAATAAATGATCATATGGATAAGAATAACTGAGATCTAAGATTAACAGAAAACATGAGTAAGAGAGAGAGAATGAATGCGTAAATAAATTGCATTATGAAAAAAAAAGAATCTTAACTTTATTATTCATTTTTAATGCATCAGAAATATTATCTTTTATTTTTTTTATATATTTACCACATCAGTAATAACTTTGTTAATAAGATGGAAGTGTAATATTTTAAACCAAATTTTAAATATAAAATATAATTTAACTATTACAAGATTAACAATATATTGGGAGTTACAAAATCTAAGGTAATATGGGAAAACGATTGTGAAAATCGCAGATAACTCATGAATCATGCAAATATATCAGATTAGTATGAAAGCATACATAATAAAAATAATAAATGTATAATTTCAAAAGAACTAAAAGACAAACTCAGGGATCACGAAGTTTATTTGTAAAGAATGTAAATAATTTGTTATCAATGTGTAAACAGTTTTCTTGCTTATTTTTTTTTATTGTTAATGAGATACTTAACCTAATGCTCATATCCGTCCATGTTTATTAGTATTATTGTAAATAAATGATCATTTTGATTTAAACTTTGTAGTATTAATTTTATTGAGTCTGAGAGTCATTTCCATCACAATTCATATCAATAAAGCACATTATCTACATAAAATTATACATACCAAATTATAATTGTTGTCTCATTTGAGAAGCTATGCTTAAGAGTTTATAATTAATACGTTAATTATCAATGGCTTTAAATTAGAACTATATTAAAAAAGCTTATGGTATTTTATATTTTTATTAGATGCAAAAGAATTTTGAAGAACCATATGAAAAATACTATTAAATATTACAAAATGGAGAGCATATAATAGAAATTAGCAATATGTTTGAGAGTCACATCCTAATTTGGTAATTTAAGTTGAAATATATATTATATCACAATTTAAAAGTATTAAATAATTTCAGAGTACTTGTTGCTTACCATTGAGATGTGTAATTCTGAAGGAGTTAATTATGGTGGGTGAGTGCAAACTAATTAAGAGATGTATTTCATTGAATTAAGGTTGGTAGATAATAATGGTGTAATGAAGCTTTGATTAAAAGAAAATAAGTATTCTAGAGTAATTGTTGTTAACATAAGTATAAGAATAAATCTTAGGAAAAGTAGATTAATTAATTTAAGGGAAGGTAATGAGTGTTAATTTCCATTTATTATTATTATAGTTAGATTAAGTTTCCAATGGAAGGTTAATCAAGGTTTGCAATAGTATGTTTTATTAAATGGTTAGATTCCAATAAAATCCCTCTTGTGATTCAATTATTTAATTATCAATCTAATTGCTATATTGGATTTTAGAATAGAATACTTTAAAGTTGTAATTATAAATTTATTTAGACATTCATTACATAAATAATATTTACTAAGGCAATAAACCTAAAGCATGTGAGGTTGAAAATGCGAAGGTAGGGACTCTACAGATCTTAACCACAAGCTTATGCAAATAGCTATAGGATTATTTTAAGTTAATGTAATTTGGTTAATGTTTTTATTTTTAGGATTCTTAAATTATAGAAAAGTAGTTATTTCCTTATTTAAATGAAATATTATGTTAGTCATTGCTTGTTGTGGGAGTTTTCCTAATGATTATAATAGGATAGTAGTAGGAGAATTGTCACAATAGCATTGCCAATGTAGAGTGTATTTTATATACTTCTCAATGTTAAAACGACTCTCTTGCAATCATCCCTAAAGTCCATCTTATGTTTTAATATTTAGCAACTTTCAAGCCTCATAAAAAGTCTTATATTTTATAGTTGTTATACTTGATGGTTTATTATTGAGCTAGTATAGTAGGGTACAATAAAGAAGGTAGAGTAAAGTAGAAAGGTGTATTAAAACAACCGGAAGGGAAGGTAATTGTATATATATATTTTAACTTGCATTTTTGTTTATCATATATATATATATGGGCGTTCATATTCCTGAAACCATCATATGATTACTAAATACATAATAAATTACATTTTTTCTTATTTTTAATCTTCATTTTTAATAAATGTCATGTAACTTATATTTTTATTTCAAAATTTTGATATTAAATCTTAAAGTATATATATAAATAATGTCAAAGAATTGCTATGTAATATATTTTAAATAATAAATGGCATAAGAATACAGTATAAAACTAAATAATTTGCTTTTCACAAAAGAAATTTATTGATTTTGAAATTTACAAAATAAAAAAATTCATTTACTTTCAAATATCTAGAATATAGACAAGAAAAATATGTTTCATATCATCAGAAATAACCAACTTTATATAATAGAAAAAGTTTTTACTTAACTTCATAAAATATTTCTGTTCGGTAATATTTATATAAAATAGTGTATCTGTGTTATTACAGTTTTTAATTATCATATTTATGTGGTTTATTATTGTTGTTATTGTAGAACTCCCATTTGGGATGAATCTAACCTTTTTTCATCAGCGTGATGTGTGTAGCTGACTAGTACTTGCCATTGTTATGAATATAGGTTAATACAAAAGAGATAATGAAATCCTGTTACACATTTTAACTGTTAGCATTTTCAGATCTGACTTTTTTCTATCCACATCTGGTGAGAATTTGAGTTAATAGTTCAATGTCTTAATGTATAAAAAAAATTATTTGTTATGAATCAATAAATTGAACTTGATTTTACAATCTTAAACAATTATTTAATATAGTTTTAAGTTTCTTATATCTCTCTGATTTAGTGGAATATAAGAAAACGGTATGTATGCTATCATCAAATGCATTGATAATATGGTAATGGTCTTGAAGAATTGATAATGAAGTTCGACCTGGTACTATTTGTGGTAATGTTTATATCAATGTAAACACAGACATGAAAGTTAATAATTATTGTTTGATTTCTAGGATTAGTTTAGTGGACCATATATATTTGACTGTTACAGTAAATAGTATGCATTTTATAAGGTATAAAATCTTCTGAATGCTTTCCTAACCTTTCCAAAACTGTAGGCAAAAAAATTTCTTAAAATTAACTTTAATTCTGCCAGTTTATTAACTATTGTTTAAAGTTAAAGTTAAATAAATCAGTGACACTTCCAATATAAGAAATTTGCCTATAATGAACTATAGAAGAGAAATGTACTTTTATAATTAATTTATAAATGCTACTTATTTTAATAATTTAAAGTTCTGGAAAAACTCTCATAGAAAAACTGCCACAGAATGAATAAAAAAAAAAGTAAAAATGTTAATAATGTCAAAAGATGTTTAAAATTAATGATTTTACTGGCCATATATCTACATTCACAGAGATGAAATAAATTTGAGCTCATAAAAATATCAAGATAATTAACTGAACTTACTATTAGCTTTTCTCAATGAATTATTATTAAGTCATAAAGATTTTTTTTTTCTTGCATAACTCTTCATATAATTTTAAGTATAAATATGTAGATGCATTTTTTTAGTACTATATAATTTTATTTGTTAATTAAAGTTATTGTTAATAATTTTGTTGTTTTTTATTTCTCATCCAAAGTCCAAGCAGACTATTTATTTTGTCATTTAATAATAATATTAGATGGAGGAGGATAGCGATCAGGAAATATAATTGAATCTTCATAGAGATTTGGTTTTTATGTATGTTTAATTTGATTATTACTTGTGACTATTATAGATTTGACAATTAAAAATAAGATGTGTGTAGTCACTCCACCATGTACACAGTCACCCATTAGTTATCTTTAAATTCTCCTAGACTGAAATTAATTTGCCAATATTGTATTTTTCCTTTTATTGTTAACTTATTATTATTATTATTACCAATTTTAAAAAGGGAAGTTACCATTATATATATATAAATCAATGTAGAATAGGATAACAAGTAAAACAAAAGTAAAATACTTTCAGAAGTTATCACACTAACGATCAAGAATAACAAAGAAGCAATACTTGAATATATATAATTATGGAAAATATAAACAGTATTAAAAATATTTGGAGTTTATTAAAGAGTTGAAATGTAATGAGACTTCAAGAATTATGAATGACAGATGAAAACTTTATCATGAAATCAAAAAATTTAAGTAATAATATTAGATTTATGAAAGATTGAGCAAAGTATGGAATAATACCTAATTTTATAAAATTGAAAAATTTAAGAAAATTATGAGTAATAGGGATAAATTTATAAAGAATATTGAAAAAAATATTTTTTTTAAAGTATATATTAGAAAAAAATATGCTGTGAAGCAAAATAAAAAAAAATGAAGGTATTTATCATATAGAAATGTTTTAAATAACAAGAATATTTTTCAAAAAAGAAAAAATGTTTAGGAACCTATGTAAAAAGAAGAAAAAAATTATAAATAAAAATACAGAAATTAGACATGCTATGAAAATGAACAAGTTAATAAAAGAAGAACAGGATTAAGATAATGCAAAAAAGGATTTATAAAATATGAACAAAAATATGTATTGTATTCAATTGATGGGTAAATAAGAATATACCTTGAAAAGAAATAAAATACAAACTATTTGGGAAATGTAATAATAAGTACATTGTAGAAGAGCAAACTTTAATGGAAAAAATAGCACAGAAATATATAGAAGAGAATTATAATCTATATTATAATAACTGAAACACAGGCTTGTTATATACCTGTGGATATATATATATATATATATATCCCTATATTACATATATATATATATATATATATATATATATATATATATGTAATATAGGGTATATGAGCACAGACTTTCACACCACCCACCTCTCTCCACTCTATCTAATAACACTGATACACCTAAACACATATATGCTGAAAAGATAAATAATCACCAATATACGTATTTCATGCTAAACCAGCAATCATTAGTTGGTCCAGACTATCATCTTTACACACATATATAGTATAAGTGCTCAGATACATATTAAGATAGACTATTCTCATAGTTTAATGGACAGGCTTCAATCCACTCCACACTCCAACTCTTCAACTATCCATCCAATTACTCTACTTTGAACACTGTTTAGCAAAAACCTTTTTATTGTACATATATGCATACATAATCTTGTGTTTCAACTGTTCAGCAGTCTTCTTCAGAACTATGATATAATGAACAAAATAAAATACATAATTATATAAATAATACTATAAAAATACAAACAATTATTTATATATTCATATATTGTATTTCACTCATTATATCATGGCTCTGAAGAAGACTGCAGGACAGTCAAAACATAAGATTGTATATACATATATGTACAATAAAAAGTTTTTTGCTAAAATGTGTACAAAGCAAAATGGATAAATTGCATTTATACAAGATATGACAGAAAAATAAAAGAAGTAATGAATTTGTTTATAATCTATTGTAATGATATATAAATATGCCGTTACATTAATTTAAAATAAAAACTAAGTTCACAAATAAAAATAAATTTATTAAAAATCTAAACGCTAAAAAAAAAAAAATTAAAGAGTTGTAAACGTATATATATTCACACAGATGCAAAACTTTAAAAATTTTTTTTTTTAAAAAAAAAAAGTGTTTGAATGTATTTTTATATATATATAAAAAAAGTAGAAGATATAAAATAAAGATAAAATATTTTTGTAAAAAGATTTTATATAATCTTTGTAAATGGAAATGATTGTTTATAAATTAATTGAAAAGCAAGATAGCCTTGGGGCTCTTGTATAATTAATCTGATGAAAGATAGATAAGAAAATAAAGAATTTAGCTTGACCAATGGAAGCACCAAGCCTCTCAGACCTTAACGAAAATTTGGATTAGTGACATCTTTGTTTGTTCAATCTAGAGATTTACTATAAAAAGAAAAATATTGAATTTCCTGACAGTTCCAACTTGATTTGGTGAGAAGAATGATAAGACACACTTGTCGTTCTCTCTCACTTATTTTAAAAATGAAAAGACTGTGATACCATGGAACCAGCTAATGCCACCTCCAGAACATTAGATCGGTCTTCCAAAGGAGATGTCACGAGAATTAAAAACAGGAACCTGGACTCTTCTACTGTGAGCTATGAGCTTTACAAATTAACAAAACAAAAAAGTAATTAAGAACTTTCGTCATTGTTTTTTTAAAAGATTCAGCTAATCTAAATTTTAAAATGAACTCTTATTTGATTTCCAAATTAATAATTGATGTTTAAATTTATATAGTTAAGTTTGCTAAAATCATTTCCATTTTATTATTTTTATTTGTATTAATATTTATTGTTTAAATTTTAAATGATGAAATTTAAGTTGGGTATGGACATTGCATGGATTTGTTAGCGGTAAATTATGTTGTGGTTTTCATATTCAATTAGAAACTATGGGTCATCGATGTCAATGCAGCATCTTATGAAGAATGCTATTGGTTTCTTGTATTCCCTCTGCAATTGACATTATCGATGACTTTGTATTTTGATCAGTTATGTTTATTTTGAAATGTTTTTAACCATGGAAACTATGCAGCTGATCTATACTCAATATTATAAAACAAATTTTATAAAATTAATCTGTGCAAATGTATCTAAATGTTAAATTTAAGTCGGGCATGAATGGCTATATAGTTTTGTAAAGTTATATTAAGGGAGGGTAATCTTAGATTATTCATTTTGTAGTTGAATTAAGTCAATGTATTGGATATATTGGTGTAATTAGTAGATGTAGTATGAGATTCACTATGTGCAGAATCCCTGTATATGCCACACAAACCCTTTTGCCTATGGATGGGATTGTAAGTCGGCAAAAAGGATCGCGGTCCTTTCCTATGGAGTTTTTATTTTATTGTTCTTCTTGCCATACAGATGTAACATTCCTGTATTGGACAAGAGTCAATGTCTTCTCTAACTATACTGTTCAGATGTCCATTCCTGACAGTATAGTATATTTAGTGCTGTTGTATTTTCATGCTACATTGAATACATTAATGTATCAGATGGATTGACACTGGTTTGACTGTGGAACTTTTGGCCTAAGGTTAAATAAGGGATAGAATATTTTCTTTTCAAATGCAGATCTATGTAGTCTATTCATACTTGAATATCTTAATAAAAATATTAAATTCATTCATACTCAACAATCTTAAAATAATAATTTAAATTAAAAATGAATATTAAAATCTAAAACAATAAATTTGTTCCTCAAATTTAAAATGATTATATACGTGCGTAAATAAATATTGTTTGTGTGTTAATTACTGGCAGTGGCTTTTATTTTTTTTATATATATTTAAGATGCAATTAAACAAGTTATTTATTATCTCTGTGTCTCCATGAACTAGTGACAATGGGCTAATGGTCTAAATATTTAAATAAAGTGGAATCTTATCAGCACGTATCTGCCTACTTAATAAATTTTTCTAGGTTCAAATGCCTAGATGGCGCCCTTGTAGTGCAGATATGATAGATGCGGTAAGATTCGATCTTCACTTTCATTTGGACCGTTATACTATATTATTATGAAAATAAGACATTAATAGTTTAATTAGTAAAAAAGATAAGTCAATATTGTAGCTCAGATAATGACGGCTGGATAGTTGAAACTATACACAAGGAGAAATAAATTCCATTACATTAAAGACTTTTGTAAGGTTATATGGCATTTTATTTATATAAATGTAGAAATAAAAATTTTATTGAACATAAACTGTTAATGTAAAGGTCCTTTCAGTTTTTTTTTAAAAAAACATTAGCAAAATTGTATACAAATAAACTGAAAAAGATTAATATTTTAATATTTATTTAAATAGTTCATATCCACCTTCTTTGCACTAATTGAAAATTTTTTAAGTCATTTCAAAGCAAATATTTACTACACTTAATAAAATATGACATCTTATGGTATTGAAAAAAGTATTAAATATTGATTAGAATATGCAAATACTAAATGCATTGGTTACATTTTTTTTCTTTTTTAATACATCAAAATATTTTTTTTGGAAGTTAACTGTGATTAGGTTTTAAATAACAAGTTTTTATGATCGATTAAATAAGTTATTATTTAACACTTTTTAAAAAATTCTACATAATTTGCTGTAACACAAATTTGAAAAAAATAAAACTTTAGTAGTTTATTTGTTCAATGCAACGAGAAACAGTTGCGTGGAAGAAGACACAAAATTGTTACCTGCTAGTTTACTTTTATTTTCTCATCCATTTTGCTGTACTTTTGTTTGTTTAAAAGATGCATTTTTTTCTAGTGATTATTTAAAAGTTTATAACTACATACATTCTCAATTAATATTAATATGTACCAAAATATCAAAAAAATCTCTGAGCCTGGAAACTGAAATGGATAACTTAAGTTGACTGAAAGGAAGTAAAGAAAATCATGCTATGTGCTCTTTTATGGGTTCATCCACATGTACCATCTTCACTATTCTTAAAAACATAAAGACGAAAGAGAAGAAAGTGCTCAAACTATTGTAAGTATATTGAAACTTTCCAAAATCATAAAAATCACAGCATTCCATATTAAAACAAATCCAAGAAGCATATCAACCATCTACATTTCTCAAAAAAAAAACAATATCATCGAAGGATTTAGAAGACAAAAATGGACATTAGAATAAGAAATTAATGATTCAGAAAATTAGTTATTTGTGAATGATGAATGAATCGCTGGAAAGAACAACTTTAATATAAGTATTTTTAAATAGATTTAACTTGGAGTATTATTCATACATATATATTTCAAGTGCAAACTTGTCTAATACACATAACACAGTTTGCTCAAGCATGTAATGTACATTAAGGGAATTTTAAAATTAATATATAAACTAGATTATGTTGTTTGTTAACAGATTTTAATTTTTAGCTGGAATAACCAGCCAACTTTTTTCCATAGGAAACCATTATATCTACTTGTTTTTAGGAGTATTCTTGTTTAATTATGAGTTTGGGGAAACCAATTGTCACCACTAAACAGCTATAAAGGTGTGTGTATATAATATAACAGTTCTGTTATATGGCACACAATAATACTGTGTGCACAAATATATATAAAGTTAAATGGAAAAGTAGAAATAAACACACAAAAATTTTGCAGACATTTTTTACATATCTGTAATAATAATCAGGGATTAAATAATTCTGAATGTAAAATAAAATTTCATTATGAAATAAATAGTTAAAAAATCTAAATATTAATATTGTATTATGTAATAATAAGCATGCTTTATTTTTGAAATCTTTTAATTAAGGATTGAATACAATTCTGTATCTGAGTGAGTGAAAACATTGTATATCACACTTTGATAAAAATTTCAAAGTTGCTTTCAAAAGGATTATAACTATTTCAATTAGGAAGAAAACAGTTTTAAAATGTGTTTTTATCATCTCAGATGACTTTATAAAAGAGTTGGATAAAATATTATTTTAGTTTGGGAAATAGTTTGTGTAAGAGCTGGCCAGAGGAGTTGGCTAGTGTGTTGTAGTTAGCTTGAAGCATGTAGCTTGTCAAAATAGTATGGCTAATAATTGTTTTTTAAGAGAGTCTAGTTTTAATACTTTGAGAAGCAATTGGCAGAGTAGCAATTAGTTTAAAGAGTTATATAGATAGCTAGTATGGGTGAGATGTAGCTGAAGTCAAGGCAGGAGATCCAGAAACAGTCTTATTTAATTGGGGAGTTTAGATGAACCTAGAAAGAAGACTCATTTCCTTAAATGTGGATAAGACAGTTGGCAGATCTAAAGTACATGTGGAATCAAATTAATTCCAACATAAACCTAATTATACATTTCTGATTATGACAATCCAGGATTGTTCTCCATCAAGAGAAACCATATGCTATTTTACTATATGCAGAGAAGCACAGATAAATGTATATATAGCTGGTGAGTTTGTTTAAAATTCTTAAAATGACTTTTAAATTTATAACTTAATAACTGAAAGTAAAACAAATGAATAATTTATTTGAGTCACACATCTAAAAGAAGGAACATAGATGGTTTTATATATATTATTAAAGAAATTGTTTTAGTACTTTTTTAAAAATGAAATTAATTTATATATAATTTTACTTGAATTAAAATCAAAAAGAAATAATTCACAGATTATTTTATAGAAAAAAACCCATTTATTTAATTCATCCTTTTACAGTAATCTGTCAAAACAGAAAGAAAACTTTTATAAACTGTCAAAAATTTGATAATACTTATAAAATTCATAGTTGTGCATGTATATATAACATGTTTAAGTAAACCTAGCTATAGAGTATTTTATATCTTGTAAAAGTGACAACTAAAATTTTTTATTTTGTAACAAGTCAAATATGTTCAGAAATTACACATGCACACATGTTTGTGTGTATATGTAGCAATACTTGTTAAATAGAACATATATGTAAAATTTAATCATTTTTTATTTTATTAAATGTCAATTCAAATATGTCCACTTCTAAATTGTATTGCATTCTGTGTGCATATATATATATATATATATATATATATATCAATGAATCACAAATAGAACACATAAAATTTTAGTCATTTTTTAATTTTACTATATGTCAATTAAAATGTATTCCTTGTATATTATAAAATGCACATATGTGCAGTTATATATGTATTTATGTAAATTCATTAAGAGGCTTTGTAAATCAATGTAATAACTTGAATATTGTAAATCACATATATGTACATCACAATGTGATAATTTTGTATTATTATTGCATGTTAATCAAAATCTGTAGACTTCTAATTGTAGAGCCATATTCTAAAGCCCTTCATATCATTTTTGATTGTTGTTAATAAACTTGTATTCAATTGTTAAGATTTGTATTGCATCATCTTTTGGTCACCAAAACAGTACCTGAGCTTGTGTTCTTCAGAGCTAGGTTTATGCATTACAGTCTTATATATAAATGTGTATGTATTTAGTGCTTAAGGAGCATCCAGTATAATTGATATACCCTGGTTAGAACATAAGATTATATTCTTTAAAGCCCATTCACTACATTTTATTTACTTTAGTCTATTAAAATTAAGTATATAGTTGGACAGTACATTGATGGTACTAAACAGTCAGAGCATTAATGATGATCAGCGTGTTTTAATGTCCCAGCATTATTGGTTTGATTCTTATGTATTCTGATGCAAGGGCACTTTAATCTGGTACATTCAAAGTTGTATTTAAATAATTTCCCAAACTGGTAAAGGCTCAATAGTTAGCCTGATCTACAAAAGACCCATTTTCATTTCAGTCACCAGATTAACTGTTAATTTGTATTTTCAATTGTTGAAATACAGTCACAAAATTGACTGTTGATTTACTTTTATTGATGGATCATTCATAATGATAAATGGTCTTACTTATGAGTTAATAATTATAATTACTTTTACTTATTATAATGCTGATTGCTGTCTGGTTAATTGTAGTTACTCTAAGAAGTTAACTGGCTAATCTCGCATGATCTCTCAAAGCAATCTTTATAGATTACTCATGCTCTTTAATATATAAAATTACTTATATATTTCAGGATATTAAATATTATTTTAATATCTAATACTTTAATATTTAATTTTAAATGATTTATTTGCCATTTCACCAACTTCACATCCCAGATACAACCCTCCCTAATACCTCATCCTGTTGTAATATATATAAACTTGAAATTAAACATAGCTTAATATGTATGGAAACAAAGAGTAAATCACCTTTCTCCCAAGTTATGAGTTAAAAGCTCTCTAAATGTTGAACAAAGGATCAAAAGTAGAATTAATCTACCCTATTCCTGGTAACTCAGATGTTTATAAGCATAGTTTTGCCAAAATTGTTGGTTATTCAGGGTGATATTTATCCACCAGATGTAATAGACTAAAATAATGTAGCTAGTTTTTCTTACCAGATTATAAGATTAAGATCATTAACAAGTAGATTAAAAGGTCTGTGTTGTATTTTACATTAGTATGTATTATTTACTTCAAATACAACATAATTAAGGTAGATTAAAAAATAGATATAAAGCATAAAAGAGGTTGATACTATTTTAACAATTTGTGCAATCATGTGGTGTTTAGTGTTTTAATAACAATCCTGTTTATGGGATGTTGATGACTATGGTTATTGAAAAACCAAAAGACCCTAAGTTTGATATGGTTTGAAAATATATTGATGAGTATAAGATGAATAAAAAAACACTAGATTGTTATATAATATTTAAACTTAAATAAATATAGTTATTTAGATCAATGATTTACATAGTTAAATATATACTATATCTACAATATTATGATAGTGAATTATTGGTTTTATATATCTGAATTCAATCTAAAAATGACCATCTCATTGAATTAAATTAGGTTATTGTTAAAATGAGATTCAGATTCACAGCAAAAACACATCTTGGAATTAGTATTATTATGAGTAATAAATAAGGTTTTACTTCAATGACGTATTGTGCTTTGCGCACAGACAATGAAGCTTTAAATTTAATTGTATATTAAGCTAAGCACTTTTGGGAGATAAGAGATACATACTCCCATATTCATAGCTAGGCTTGTAATGAGAAAACATCTAAAATGCATATGACATGCAAATATATGTAAATTTGAGTGCAGCAATTAACATAAAAGAAGCTTGCTTCTTCATATCAACAAAATGGACATTGTAAATAGATATTTTTTTATTACATACCTAGCTATGAATATGGTAGTACATATTTCCCAAAAGCACTGAGCTTAATGTACAATTAAATTTAAAACTTCATTGTCTATGCGCAAAGCACTTATAGATTTACTATGAGTAGTAAATAAGTTTAATTAAGTATATGCTTATCAAGATTTACATAGGAAGCATGACTATATTAAATTTTATTTTGGATGTATATATGTATATGTATGTGTGTGTTGGCTATGAAGCTAAAGATCGCTGAGTAAATAAGAGAATAGTATTTCTCTTTTCTTGTACTAATTGTAATTTATATATATATATATATAAACGTTTTTAGCATTTAACCAAAAAACAGTCATACTACTTTTATCATTGTTATAATATGCTGAGCAGGATTTCGACACTGATGATCAGAACCATAATGCTAGTATGTTACCATGTGAAGTAATGCACCATTTAAATAAAGCATGTATTATGTAAACATCCTATTTACATATTCCATTTTTTGACAAGGGAACACAGGATCTTTTTTTGTTTATAGCATTGAAAGATGATGGGAAGCATTAATTAAAACACATGGTTCATTGCTAATGACCCCTACATTATAAACAAAAAAGAATCATGTAGTCCCTCATCAAAGAAATGGAATAAGTAAATAGGGCATTTACACAACATCCATTTTATTTAAATGTATTATTTTGTGTGGCAAATTATGACTGCGATGAGTCTGTCCATCAATGCCATCTAAAGTATGTCCTGCAAATTATTATAATAATAAAAACAGTATCATCTTTTCTTGGTTAAATGTTCAAAACGTTTATATATATATAAGACTTAATTATTATACAGAAAAGAATCAGAATTAAAACCAATTCTTTTTTTATGTTGCACTTCAAGTTTACAATAGTCAAATATCTTTAAAAATACATATATACAAGCAACAAAGATTACAAATTATAAAATTATCATAGAAAATCCTTTTCCAGCAAATTATGTTTTTTTTTCCTTTTTAATATGTCACCACAATTTAAAGCACATACAGCAACATCTATATCAATACATGAGAGAAGACAGATAAACAAATGGATATCCGACACGATCTATTATGTGATTTTTTTTCTTTCTCAATCCTACTACAAAATTATTCTATTATATATATTGAATTGATATATATCCACATATATTAATTAATTAACTATCCATTCTTTATACATTAACCACTTATTATTCAATTTAATGGATGTTTTGAGAAAGAAAAAAAATCACATAATAGATCGTGTCGGATATCCATTTGTTTATCTGTCTTCTCTCATGTATTGATATGGATGTCACTATATGTGCTTCAAATTGTGGTGACATATTGAAAAGGGCAAAAAGAATAATTTGCCGAAAAAAGGCTTTTCTATGATAATTTTATAATTTGTAATCTTTGTTGTTTGTATATATGTATTTTTAAACATATTTGACTATGGTATAAAACTGAATATATGAGTTATATTTATAAAAGTTAATAATATAGCTAATTATATCCTTGATGAAGGAATTTATTTAATGATAAGTCATACCTGATAGTATAATAATATTCATATATAAAGTTGTGATTATAGGATTAACTGTTTAAGATTAATTGAAATAAACCTTGGATACTTTACAAAATGTAGGATTGGTATTATTTGTTTTGATTTTTTTTCTGCAAGTATTTCTGAATCATAACTTAAGTGATAATTTAAAGATGACTATTAAAGAAATATCATTGCTGGTTACTCAAATTTTATCCGATTAAGTCATATGTATTAATAAAAGTTTTAACAAAAATACTTGACAAATAACTGCCAATGAAAGTAAATTCGTTAAAAGAGAGAAATAATGTATTGTACAGACAGTTATATAATATACAATTTAAATTATTATATATAAATATTGTCTGGCCTGTATATCAATTCTACAGACCATTACATTCAGAATAATTTCTGGGAAATGTGATTTGATCAAGTATTGTAGATATAGACTGATGTACTGTTTGCTTTAATCATTACATAATCAGGTTAATAACAACATAAAGTATGACCTAAAATATTTCCTGATGGTGTCTGGGTTGCTTGTACCATCTTAGATGACCATTACAATATATATATATATATAAAATAAAAAAACTTAACGGTAAATACAATACTATAGTTTAAATTCTTTTGTAGCATTTTTGATTACATGGTAATCCTCGTCAGCTTTAACTGAATTTCAAATTTTTTAACCTTAATGTTACATATATTCCCATAAGCTATGTATGGCTGTATTTGCAGCTTGCCTATTAATAACATCATTCTTATATTTAGCAATTAATATTGCCTATTTAATTTTCCTCTTTTTATGATTTCTTTCTTCCCTTAATATTTTTATTTCATTAATATTAAATGTAAACTTATAATTACAAGTTTTTTCATGGTCAAAGAATACTGAAGCTGTATTAAATTGACTATTTACATTATTTTTAATTCGATTATATAATAATTGATGCTCCTTCAATCTTTTCTTCACAGAACATCTCGATTCACTGATATAAAATTTCTGACATCCACATGAAATCTGATAAATTATATTACTTCTTTGCAATTTAGGAATTATACTCTTAGAATTATTAATCAATCGATTAACATTTGGAGGAACACAAAATGAAATATTATACTTTTCTTTAAATACATTCTTAATTAATTTAGATTGCATGTTATTTATAAATGGCATAGATATCCATTTTTTATTATCTAAAGTAACACTGCAAACATTTTTCTTCTTATTAAATGAATTTACTGTATGAAAGATTTGGTTTTTATCATAACCAATCTTTAAAAGTTCATTAACAAAGAGTTCAATATTTAAAATTTTATCACTCTTATATTTACATAATTTATCATTGCAATGCAAAAATGATTTCAGACTTGCCATTTTATGTATCATTGGAACTCATAATTTAAAATGAATATATCCTCTTTGGCCAATAGGTTTAAAAATTAATTTATAATTTAAATCAGTAGCATCTCTAAATATTTGTAAATCCAAAAATTTTATTTTTCCATTCTGTTCATTCTCAATATTCCATTTTAAATTGTTTAAATTATTCAGATTATATAAAAGAATATATATATATATATATATGTATTAATCAAAATATTCTAAAATAACGCTAAAAACTGAAATATGCCTATATAAAATTAAATATAGCCAGATTATAGCATTTTATGCCATCTTGAGTAGCAATGAACTATTAATATTTAAATCTCATTAAAATCACATAACTTCAATGTTTCCACATGAATGGTCAACTTTCCATAAATTATGAATACTCACACAATTACGTTGTTTACTCAAAACATTGTAATATTTATAAAATGTAACTCATTAATTTTTCTTTTCTTCAAGTCATTTTCCATATACAATAAATAATACTATCGAAACAGAGCATGCAGAGATTTGTGATGGAGATTTCTGCTTTGATAGTGTTTTTGTTTTATAAACATTACAAATAATGTATTGAATAAATGATGTAATCGTGTGAGTATTCATAATTTATGCAAAGTTGGCCATTCACATGGGAACATTATTGTTATGTGATTTTAATGAGATTTAAATATTAACTGTTCATTACACCTCAAAATGGTATAACATGCCATAAAGCTGGCCTATAGCGAAGATTTTATGTTTAATTTTAGATAGGTATATTCAAATTTGTAATGTTATTTTAGAATATTTTGATTATTATATTTATTTCGTTTGATATTATTTATATATATTGTGACAGTCAGATGATGTATGTTGGTTTAACCCAGTTCAAATACTAGGCAGAAGTACTTCGAGGCCACCCATACACGAGTCATTAAATCAAGAATACTATGACCTCTGCCCTATTCGCCTATTCTCGAGGCTAACTATGAACCAACAACATTATCTGAGACATGCATAAATTACTTTTCATCCAGCCAAGCTTAGTATCAGCGTAGAGACATGGACAGGAACATCTACAGAGCTAAATAGTTAAATGTGCAATAAAAGTACTAAGAAATATGTGTTTTGTGTGCCTGGATCATTAGAAAAGTAAAATCAAGCATTGAAATAAAATTAGAAAACTGAAGCTTTTTTTTTTAGTTAAATAATATATTTAATCAATAATTTTTGTTAAAATGTTAGTAATGTTTTAATGACCTCCGCTATTCCCCTGAATTAATGAAACAAACTAATTAAATACTAAAAACAGATAGTAATGATAGATTTTGCGGTCTAGGTCTTTTCTTCCCAATTTTAATAAAATTGTCAACTCGAATCTCCTCGATAAAGTACAATAATAAAAATCTTTCACAAAGCATTTTCTAATTGCTTTGCACTAAAAACAGACTGTTTAAAAATTATTTAAGACGTATATAGCTAAATCAGATATACATAATAAGCTAATGGCAGACACAAGAGGCGTTATCGAGGAGATCAAGTTGGCAAACAAAGGAAACTTACTTGTATTGAATTTAGAAACATAAATGAAATTGGAAAGAGATTTTAAATGAAAAATTAACTTTTAAACTTAACTGCAATGGAATACAAAATATTTATACATGTTAGTAATGAAGAATAGCGAAGGAAAAAAGGTTAAATATATATAGATAGATGATCACACAATATATATATCTAATATTAATCTAATAAAAATGGTTACATAACAAATATAATTAAATACAACATTTCAGAAATATAATTCAATTAAGCAATTAAGAAAGGTATGAACAAAAAAAGGTAGCATAATAAATAGTTCATGAGGAGAGATATTATTACAGCCTTCGTTCCTTGGTCATGTTCCCTCGACAAGCGGAGCTTGATCCGTCCATCGATAGGTATTTGCCCGGACAAGGAAAGTGGAAATACGTAGCATGCTTTTATGAAAAGTCCTACAGACACAGCACAGAGTTCTGATTACTATTAGGTGGATACTATGGCATTTTTATGGTATTTAGGGCTGGCAAAGCTTCACCTAACCGCCTAGCATGGTAGAATCCATCAAATTCATATGATTTTTAGCTTGTAGCATGTTCAAACTTCTCCGTGATTTCGAAGACGACAGTTGAATAACTTTTGGAGCAAAATGGAAATGAAAAGCACAATCTGGGAGGTTCAAAGCACAGGGAAAATCTGCATGAATTCTCTACAGAGAAATCTCAGCAAGCACAAGAAAAAGCCTCCAGAGAAATCTGAATGCAATCTTCAAAAGGAAAATCTGAAAAGCCATCTCCAAATGGGAAATCTGAATGCCTAGTCTTTTGTTCACTCTTCTATTTATATGTTTTTTGTAAGCTACCTTCTATTGTTTGTATGATCTTAGATCTTGATAAGCCCCCCACACTCCTTTGTTTCAAGGTAACATTTTCTAAAAATAACTTTTACTTTTTTATTCTAAATTTCTTTCTTTAAAGTTTGAATTTTTATTAATTAAAAAAAGAAAAAGAAGGCCATCTTTAATTTGCCTTGAATGGGCTAATTAATTACAAACATACATTCTTTTAAAAAATGTTGGCAGGCTTATCTCAAAATAACAATCATACACCATATTTTAACAAGATTTTAAAAAGAAAAATATATTATTTCTTTTAATAAAACAAGCATTTTATTTCAGCAGAATTTTGCATTAACTCATATATATACGCTTGACGTATATATATGTTTGACTAATAGGTATTACAAGTAATTTTTATTAACAGAAATCTAATCTTAGAATGGAATTTATTTAAAACAAAATAGTTAAATGCAAATACAAATTTAATAAACATAATTAATTTTAGCTTTAGTGCAAAACCCTGCTGATATTGGACTATAAACTTAATTCAGGCCTACAATACTAATTAAGTTTATAGGAGGCTGTGAAGCATGGATTAGACTTCAGATCCATTGCTTCAATATATATATATATATATATATATATATAGATTGATAGATAGACAGACAAACAGACAGACAGACAGACAGACAGACAGATAGATAGATAGATAGATAGATAGATAGATAGATAGATAGATAGATAGATAGATAGATAGATAGATAGATAGATAGATAGATAGATAGATAGATAGATAGATAGATAGATAGATAGATAGATAGATAGATAATAGAGAGTAAGAGAATTTGAAATATAAATATAAACAGATTGGTAAATTAATACATATATAGAGAGATAGATAGATACATACATACAGAGGAAAGCAAAGACAGATGTTTAGATACTTAGTTCTTGAGACACATTGATAGATAGTCAGATATACATAAACAGACAGATAAATAGATGATAGATAGATAGAAAAAGAGAGAATAAGAAAATATATACATTTAAAATATTTAAGATGGGTAAGAAAAAGTAGGACAAAGAAAAAGCAAGATTTAAAATATATATAAAAAAGAAACAAGTACTTAAAAAAAAATCATTTAATTAAGAAAATAATTTTTAATTTTCCTAACTTTGAATTTATCTGCCTCAGTGAATATTTCTTCCTAAAGTAAATTATATACAATGAAGAGATAGTCTTTTACAACTAACAAAAGGATTTATTTCCTTACTTCAGTATAGTTGATGTGAAAGAATATAAGTTATAAAGTGATTTTTGTTCAGTCAGGCGTACATAATTACAATCATTTTAAAATAACCTTCAATACAATAGTTTCCTAACTTTATATTAATGTACCAATTAGTAGACAGTCTGCTCGAATAACTGCAGGAATTGATAAATTTACAATAATGAAAATACAACATTTAGAATTTATTTATATAGAAATCTTTAAAGAAACGTTCAAACGCTGATGTGAATAAATATAATTAATGGTTATATATATATAAACCTTTTGGTAAAACGAAAGCACCATTTGTCATTCTTATAAACTAAGTTCGAATATGGGGATAATACACTTTAACGTTTTAGAGGTATTAATTAGGTTTTGGGATTTTTAACTTATGTCCTAATATTGACTAATAAGTAGATGTCTAAAAACCTTAGCTGATGAAATAAGATGACAAATACATTCAAATTCTTACCACCTGGCAAATAACAAATCTTAAGGGTTATGCCATTTTTTCTGAGAGTATTTTTATTCCAAAAGTCATTTTAAAGTAATCACATCAATATTAAATTGTCTCTGATGATTATAAACTCTATCATGAGCATCATAAACTTTTTGTCTGTTTAATGTCAAGAATGGTATTTTCCCTGTAGATGTAAACTTCAGGATCCTTATTTATATGTGTAAATGAGTTTGATACAATAAAGAGCAATGGTTAAAATGTAATAAAACTGAATAAATGCACATAATAATAAACATGGTTTATCAACTAGCTTCCACGTTAAACTATGTCTTATAATAGTCAAAAATAGCTTTCTTGAATTGAGTGTTCTTCAAAATCAAAGTGATAAATAAAAATTATTTTGACTAGATTTTTAAAAAAGAGAAAATGAAGATAGTAATAATTTGGATAAAGATGTCAATTGTAAGTTCTTGGGTACAATTATGGTTATCAATGAAAACGTAATAGGTAAAATGAATGTTTCTTAATGGATATAACAATATGGAATGTGTGCTCATATATTTAAAATCGAATGTTGTAATAAATATGTTCCAATAGTGATTAATAAATGCATCTGACATTTTCTTCAAAAAGCAATATATAAATATATAAAATGCGCTAAAACACACCAACACACAAAGCTGAAGACAAAGAAATCTTAATACTGTAGATTGATTCTCGGCCCTCGAAAGCACTTAGCTACATACTTAGTTTATATCAGTCTACAGTATTAAGATTTGTGTGTTCAGGCATTTTAGCACATTTTACATATTTATACTTGGAATAATTAGCCACAAATTCTAAACTTTTTGCTCATTTTAAAAAGCAATATAAAAACTTCAGACCAAAGAGGAAAATATAATGGATGAAACATAGAGAGGAAAAATAAAATATATGGCAAGAATATAAAGACTTATGACTGCTACTATTAATAAAATTAAGAATCTAAAATGGAACTAGTTTGATTGTTGTTAGATGAAGTGTGAATTATCAGATGACTGGCATTAATCATGAAATTTTAAGAGACACAGAAATAAACATTAACAATAAGGTTGTATGAGATCAAAAACTTTACTTCACTGACAAGAAAAGAAGTTTTATATTAAAGAATGTAGATTAATCTCAGACGTTCACTTTTTAGTAATTATTAGAATTTAAAGTAATGGTAATGATGATGATGATAATTTACCTAAACAAAATAAATCATTTAACTGAATTTGTAACTAAAGACAAAGCCAATTCAAATCTCTTAAAGTAAATTGGATGTGTGAGTGCATGCACATAGATAAAAATAACATAACAAAAAAATCAAGTCATAAGTCACATGATCTAATTTAACAAGCTTGTATTACAAATGTTATATATGGAGCTTGCAAATAAGCTCTTAACAAGCTTTGCAGAATTTGCAAGCTCCATATATAAGAATACATATAAGAATTCAGAAAGAAATGTCCATTCCCAAATACATACGATTTAAATATTTGCAAGCACATCCAACTATAAATAATTGATGGAAAATAAGTATATACATTTTTACTTTGAATAATTTTAAGAAAAAAATAGTTTAAAACTTCTATGTAAAAATGAATGTCATGTAAGATTTACATTGAAGTTTATTTATATATTAAATAAATTAACTTATTTATAAAGACTACAAATTTAAGACCCATTGGTACAAATAACTTTATAATTATTGACAAAGAATATAGTATAATTTTACACATCACTAAAACAAAACCAGTAATATCCATAAAAGAATTATTAAAAATAAAGATATAAAAAATTGTTTAATTTTGTTCTATTTTTTTTTTTACATAGTCCTTTATTTAGAATCTTCATAAATCCCATCAAAACACAATAAAACTTTTTTAAAAATCATAATTGAAACTTTTAGGCTGTTCATGTTTTATCGATGGTCATTCAAATTAAATTTCCAATTTTTATTTTTTAAAAAATTAGCATTTTTTTTATATATCCACAAGTTTCAAATTATTTCTTAAAAATATGTTTCCAAAGGAAAATTATTCTTAAAAATTAAATTTCCAATTTTGCAAATATAGGAAAAAACGGAACGATCTGATCCGTGATTTACATTTCCATTTTTTATTAACTTCTTAAACACTGGTTTGATGTCATGAAATGTTTGACAAGTTGATCATTTGAAGACTTTTTTTTTTTTATAAAAATGGTGATTGATCATAGTAAGAAATATGACTTACTTTATAAATTCAATGGATAATCTAAATTTTATTACTATTTTCTTTTTACAATTTTTTGTAAAATTTATTCTTTCTTATTAGCTTTTTACATAATTAAAAAGTGAGAGGAAAGAAGAGAAGGAAAGGGATTGAATGATGTCTGAAGTTTTCCTAAAATCAAACCATCTGTTTTGATTAGTAAAGGACAAATGGATTTTGGAATATGATTTTGCCTTTAAAAAATATTTTAAAGTAGTTCTTTCTTATTGCATTTTGAAAAAAGGAAGTGGTAGTTATGAATTAAATGTCTTATAACAACTTCTGTTTCAAAATAATTTATTTATTTTTTTTCTTTTTTATTGGCTTTTTCAAAAAGTGTGAAGATGGATGAAATATACCTAATTCGAACAGCTTATGATATCTGTTGTCTTTACATTTTTTGGACTTGTTTATTTTTAGCTTTTTCAAAACTGTGTGTTGGATGAAGGGTGTTGAATTGCTTTTCTGGTTAATTTTCAGCTTTAATTCAAACGCTACGCATAAAACTGAACTGACTAACTTTTAAACAACTAATCATTTTTTAAAAAAAACTTAATTTTATTTATACTTTTGAAAATTAAAAATTATTTAACTGAAGACCATTGCAAGAAAAGTAAAATATAAATTAATTGACTTTAGGTCAACATGGGTGTGCCAAGAATCTCAGCCTCAAGGTGGTCTTTGAGCATTTCATCATCAGATTTTCAATTGGATGGATGGTTGAATAATTGGAGTGTGGAGTGGGTTGAAGCCTGTCCATTAAAGTATGAAGATTGGCTATCTTATTATATATCTGAGTACTTATTGCATATATGTGTAGAGATGATAATCTGGATCAACTGATGGTTGCTGATTTAGCATGAAATACCTATATTGGTGATTATTTATCTTTTTGACATATATGTGTTTAAGTGTACTAGTGATATAGTGAGTGGTGTATTGTGTGAAAGTCTATACTCATATACCCTATATATTACATATATTGATGCAGGGGTATAATGAGCTTGTATTTCAGTTATTAATTTTAAAAAAGTAAATTATTGTTCACAGAAAATTTTTTTGTTAATCACACACACAAAAAAAACTGTATGTGAATCTAGATTTTAAAAAAGATCATGTAATTTTTTTCACAAACAAAAGAAATAATATAAATTTCAGATGCCTCTCCCCTTTTTTCAAAACTCAATAAGAACTTGAAATGACAAATTAGCAAAAAAAAAATGAAATAAAAGACTTGTCAATGAAAATTGTGAATAACAAATTTTAGGTTATACAGAGACCCCATCCACACCCCTGCCTCACAAATGTGCCTCCCCCAAATTAAGAAAATTATGGTTGGACAAAAACCAAAACATCTGTCAATAAAAAATAGATTACATGGTGTTTATAAATTAAATGATAGTACAATGGCTACTTCTGTCCTCCTTCCTTTTACTTTTTAAAACCAAATCCAAGAAGATCAATCCAAATTTGTAAACAATTTTTTTTCAATTAGAACTAAAAAAATTAATCTTGGAAATTTATCTATCATATTTTTTGTGATTTCCTCCCTATCCCCCCCCCCACACACACACAATCTCCCTTTTTTCCCCACTTATTTCCTCTTTCCATCTTTAAAGCAAATAATTAATTGAAAAGAGAAATGATTGCAAAAAAAAGATCTGTTATTAATAAAAATGAAACTAATAATAAGAAGTATTACATCAAACAAGGAATTTGTCACTACTAAAATAAGTCACCACTTTTAGAGAGAAATCAACATCTTCTCAATTAGTCATCCTTGTGTTTAAAGGCTCAAGGAAAGGGAAAATGAAAATGTAGATTGTTGATTATATCAGTACCAAAAATAAAGAAATAAAGTGAAATATTCATAATAAGATGAAATACTTATAATAACAAGAATTTATTATTATTTTGTGACTGCTGATAAAAATATATTATAAATAAAACAAAATATGCT
Source organism: Epiperipatus broadwayi (assembly GCA_028023455.1). Lineage (NCBI taxonomy): Eukaryota > Metazoa > Onychophora > Udeonychophora > Euonychophora > Peripatidae > Epiperipatus > Epiperipatus broadwayi. Next base: position 1,379,797 of record JAQFVV010006407.1, on the reverse strand, counting down.
TTAACTTTACTTGTCTAACCAGAATGAATTATTGTTAAGAAAATGCAAAGCAATAAAATTATGTTTTAAAATATACATTACTATAATAATTTTAATTGGTTCAGAATAACATCACAGTGACTATGCTTTACGTTTGACATTTTAATCATTACAATGGTACTGTGAGTATGGCTTTTTATGTTGCTTTAAAACACATCTATAACTTATATTATGGTTTATGGTACTTTTCAGCTGTTCTATTCTCAGATGTTGCAATTTTAATGCATTAATTTACAAAAAACTAAAGATATCAGCATTATACAGGACTTTCTGAACATTTTTGTGTGTATCACAGTGCCCTCTATTGTTATGACAAAACTATGAATTAAATGACTCAGAAACAAGATTTGTGATTGGCTGATGCTATAAATTGTTTTAGTTTGATTGCTAATGATTACAAAGCAATATTTTTGTAAAAGATTTTTTATTAAACCAAAAATTATATTATTAATAAGGTATTGCCTTTGAAATCATTTTATTTTTAAAAAGAGTGCACTTAGTAAACCAAAAGGAGCCTCTATTGCCTAAAAAAAAAATCAGTTTTGAGAAAAAAAGTAAAATATTTTTTAAATTTTAATAACAATAAATAATTTATGCACTTTTCAAATTGTTTTTGATTATAACTAATTCTACATATATCATTTTAATAACATAAAATTCTTATATCTAATATTTCAATCTTCTAACTTAGTGAATATGTAAATTACATCCAATTGTGTCATGTTCCCTTGTCACAAATAAGAACTTTATTTAGATATTTATTTTCATATTTCTTAAATGTCAAATTGTACATTTTTCAAATAGAATCATTTGAAAACTTAAATATACCATAAATTATTCATACAATAAATAGAAAAAATAATTGTAAAAATAAAAGTACATAATATGGCATACTATTTAACAATATTTTCTAGGTTTTACACAAAGTGTAATAGGTGGTAGATGTCCTGATCTACATAAAAATGACAAAAACACAGCTAAGATAATTATAGAAGTACTGTATTTATTTTCCAGCCTATGCCATATTTCTACTTTGTGTTATTACTTTTCTTACAACTTGTCTTTTTTTAAAAACAAATATCTACAAATAAACTCTAAATGTAATTATAAATATTCTTACCAAAAATAAATATTTCACATAATATTTGTTAAAAATAATAATAAATATATAAAATTATAAAAAAATATTTTTTTGCCATTTTCAAATCTAAATAGAATCATACGTACTATCAAAACATCTCACAAGCATTATTGGACCTATGAAAGAAACTACCGATGAATAGTAATTTTCAGTTTTTCATAATAGATATTTCTGCAAGTATTAATATCTAAGTTTTTTTTTAAGTTAGTAAATCAATATATATTTTAGTTGCAGTTTTTGCTGTCAAATGAATGCATAACTTCAAATAAATGGTAAAGATAGTCACAAGAAGATGAATTTAAGCCAAAAAACCCTGAAATACCCACCACTATAAACACACAGTACATAGTAGTATCAGTTAAAAGTTAAAAATATTGTGTTCCCAACAAAAGATTATAAAAAAGCTGCATCTTCTAAAAAAGATATTATAATAGTTGTGAAAATCGATCTTTTTTCCATTCTATCTGTGGTCAGAAAATTACACAAAAGTATAACACAAATCTTAATCATTATCTTTAACTGGAGAGTTTACATATACATTTTATAAACAATTACTCCCTGTATGAAGTTTTCCTATGTTTTGGTTCATTCTTTCCTCTGTCAAAGTTTTCTCTGTTTATTGGGGCATTCTAAAGGTTGAGGGGGAAACTGGCTACAGAAATAGTACATATGCGTTATTAATTATCAATGATTTTATCTCTCCACTTTTACATTTCCTTCCTTTGTAGACTTTTACATTTAGGATCTATCAATAATCTGTCTGACTGAGAAATATCAATTCTATCCCCCCCACCTCTATCCCATTCATGTACCATCTGCCAACCAGGGTGCCACTAAGTTATTTCTAAGCTAGAAATTTATAAATGTGGCAGGTACATAAGTATCAACTATAACTTAAACACACCATTAGTCCAGTCACTAGAGCAAAGGACAAGCTGAGATTAACTAGCATACATATATATAATTTTACTGAGAAATAGATATAGACTAAGAATATACAATTTTAAATTTATTTCTGAAAAGTTGGTAAATAAGTATGCCAAATAACCAGATGACTGCCAGACTTAATAAACAAAACATATTTATTAAACACACAAGTTTATTAAGATTGATTTAATTAATTTATTTTATTCTTTAAAAATTTTAATTTAATGCATTCTATTTTAAAATCAAATAATGCACAAATAATGATATGTGTTCAATTTTATTTCTAAATTTATGTTTACGATTGCAAACTCCTACCATATTGCCAACAGGCCTTACATTAAGCATCAAAAAGAATATATTATATATTTTATGAAGATTATATTTGACTTTTAGATAAGAGACTTTTAACATTGGTAAATTTAGATGCAAAGTTTATGAAAGTAAAGTTCATATTTGGTAATCAGAGAAAGTCTATAATTCATTATATCACTTAACAGTTCACATTTAAATGGAAATAAAGTTCAGAGATCTTAAATCAAAGAAAGTTTATAATTGATTCTATCATTAATAATTTATACTTTCCATCCTTTCTCTGGGTTAGTTTTCTTGTGATGAAAAATCTCCTGAGGTTATGTAAGAATCATTTCTGGCAGACGATGATGATTGATGAAGATGGTTCTGGTGTCTTGATCCTGGGTATGTGGAGATGAATACTGCCTTCATCCAGCCAGACCAAGGAAGCAGGATTAAATGGATTACATTGAGGCTCATGTACTTTGATCACTTTTAGATTTTTTTCCTTTTTTATTCCACAACAACGACAACAAAAACTTCCCCTCATTTCTTTTGAATTCTTCTTTTTATAGTCATGAAGTACCTTATCTTGGAATTCTCAGATCCATCTGATATATTTCATAAATGTACTTCGTTGGTTCTTTGGTAAGTATATTTTTCCTCTGCGATCTGTGTGATATATCTTGGGCCGAAAAAGCAAGTCTTTATTTTATTTCTTTTAACTCTTATCTATTTTATAATTTTTTTAATATTCATTATACTTTAAGGATTTGTTTGTAATTTTATTTTTGTTAAGAAAGTAATCACTCTCATCATTATTTTCAAGACTAAAGGGTTTTTACTATTATTTTAAGATTAGAATCTTTGCTTCGATTTTATAAATTCTTTTAACTTATTTTAAATATTTATACGAAAATTATTAATAACTCTATTATTTGTGCATTTTGAACGTTTGTGCATTTAACTCGTTATTAGATTATTTACAAAAAAAATTAAAAGTATGTAACATATATATATATGTATATCCCATTACAATATATATAATAAATATTAAAATTTAAATGAATAAAATATATTAGATGTGTAATATGAAAGGATAGGAATTAACAAAGTAAGATTCTCCAAATTACTTCTATATTTGCATTCCATGTTTACCATCCTACTGTACCCAAAAACAAGAAATAATCCATAATAGAAGGAAATTTCATCTTAGAAGACTTGAAATTCCGTGCTATAAGTCAGGGGTGGCCCACTTTTGTTATCATAAGATCTACTTTTTAGTTTTAAAATGTGTTGTGATCGACTTGTTGTCATAGGCGATCGACTTAATGTCATAGATGTAGTCTAAGTGGAGGGAGGTGTGAAATACATACTATTTTTATATATCTGTCTAGTAAAAAATAACAATTATTTAACGGGTCAAAAAACTCATGTCTGGGGGAATTAAAGCAACATGATTAATTATTAATAATATTTATTAATTCAAATTAGCTTCATTAAATCAAGATTAAAAAATTATTATTTTGCAATAATGATACAGCTTAATGGACTTCACCTATCTAGAATTGAAAAAAAAATTAGAACAAAAACAAAAATACAAAAAAACTTGAAAATCTCGACTTAATTTGTTTCACTCGTTGCCTGACAGCTGTTACCAGATTGGCCCGTGATTGACCAAAAATGGCTTTGCCATCAACCGGTGGATCATGATCGACTTGTTGGACACCTCTGCTATAAGCAATTATTTATTTTTCTTTATTTTTTTATTTTACTATTACTTCATGTAAATAAAAACTAAATTTATGAACTTATATCCCTTTGAAGTTTATTAATCAACATTAGGCTTAGATTTATGTGTTTTCTTTTAAGCTATTTAATATTGAACTCTAATAAATTGTGAATAAAGTACAATTAAAATTTGGTCAAAATCATGAATCAATGTATAAAGAATAATTAAAAATTTTTAAAATTGGCAATTTTTTTAAAAAATATATTATTTATTAACTCTGGAAATCATCATAAAAAATTGCAGCAGATGTCACAGATATTTGAGAGATACACATATTATTAATGTGTGCTGAAATTAAAAAAAAAATAAAACACAATATATTTGTATTATTTATATTTACGTAATAAAGTTCAGTTACAATCTTGAAATTTTTAGGCCTTCCATTTTATATAAATATGGTGCTGATAATATGTTTAGTTTCTATTTGCTCTTCTGTGCCTACTTATGTTGCTATTTAATCATGTTTGCATTTATTTGATGACAGAATCTGAAAATTATTATTAGTTAAAAACCTGAAGATGTTAGTATTGTATAAAGAAACTAATACAAATGAATCAACCCTATTCCCACCTGGTAGATTCTTTGTTGCTAGGCTTTAATAGTACTTGTGAAAGTTTTTCAAAACTAATTCTTGTTATATTTAGTAATGGTAAGAAAAATTCTATATTTTTCATATTTTATTTTAATATTTATTAATATTTTTATAAATATTTGTGTAATATTTATTTAAAAACAAATGTATTCATGATTTCACTTAGATTTTATTTGACAGTGTTTTGTTTTAAAATAAGAAAGGGTCATTAATAGGCAAAAACAAAATCACAGTCTGCCAAGCTTTCACTGTATATCATAGTACATAATTTTGTAATATTTTAAGGATTATAAATGAAATTTTAAATTTTAGAACAGATATTCATTGCTTTATGATGATGTAACTCTTTCACATTACATGGAATTTCAATATTTTTTTTGTTCTCACATTAACCATAAAATTTAAGATTAAACCATTATTACTTTCTGAAAATAATAAATTTGACTTCATTTGATAGATACTTTTATTTACTATTGAAATAAAATTTAAATATTCACATTTTTTATAAATATTAAAAATATGAGATCATAATCAAAACAAAAAGATTATATGCCATAATTATAGAAAAAAATTTTTTTTTTATAAATCAATGAAAACTTTGTTATTTCTGATTATTTTTAAAAATCTGAATGAATATTTATTTATTTCTCTAATATCTAATGAAATATGCTTTAAAAGTTTAATTTTTTTTTCAATATTTATTGTAACATTATGATATTTTCATACTTACAATTATAATTAGATTGATTACATAGAAAGCTTTTAAATAACTTCAGGCCATATTTATATTAGCTGCTAATATAACATTCTATTTTTGAAAATAAAGTATTTCCATTAAAAGTAAGTTATTAATTATTTATACTTCTTGATATCTAATAAATATTGTGTAAATTATTGCATAAAAATATTTAAAATTGTAATAAATTTGCAAATAAACATGTTTGGTCATTCAAACCATTTTCTGTAAACAATGTCATAAAAATCATGATTTTTGACACCCCTACAATAATACGGTAAAAATACTTGTCAGGCTGGAGATTAGTTTTTTGTTTAGAGGAAATTTTGATATTTTTTGTCATCTGTTGAATTTTTGAATTAAAGTTTTATCATCATCTTCATCAACAATTATAAATCCACTGCAGGATAAAGGTCTGTCCAAGTTCAGTCCATCTTTTCTGATCTCTAGCATCTCTTCTCCACATCACACCTGCACACTTTCTGATTTCATCCATCTATTTAATATGTAGTCTCTTTCTGTGTTTTTTACAATCTCTTGGAATCCAGTCTAAGATTTTATATTATAATGTATATAGGGAAATGTATATATTGCAATATAATGCTTGTGAAAATTCTCACAAGAGGTCAATTAATAAAAAATGAACTGGAAGGTTAACAATAATTCATTCTGATTTTAAAAATGAAGTTCAATTATTAAATATATCATTAATTTGCAATGACTATAATACAATAGTATAATATAATGGTACAAGCTGTATCTCTCAACACCACTAATGGAAATATTTAATGTAATTATCAAACCAAATTTGATATTTTATTATAAGCCTTGTTTACAATAAGTATCATAATATTTATCATAAAAAGTGCAGCAAAATAGCCATAATTTTGAAAAATTTTAAAAAATACTTATCTTTAGACTACAAGTGGTATGAGATACTGATAAATCTAAAAATGGGTCATAAATATTTTTATTAAAATAATGGAAACATTTACAATGAAAACATTGACATTGCTAAAAATACAACCAAAATGTTTTTAATATTAATTAATTTGAATCTTCAATATTGGTCTTTGCAAATCACTTGCAGCAGTAATCAGAAACATTATTACTACAATGGAAAAAATTTTTTTTATAATAATTCCAACAATGACTTTGGAATTTATAATAGCTCTCAGATACAATTTACAATCATATATTATGCATACTTAAAAATATGTTAATAGAAATCTAATGGTATAAATATTATATCTAAAAACTAGACATACCCACAACACATTTAATCATAGCCTTGAACCTGAATCTGATAGATGTAACAGTATTTAAGAAAAGAGATTGTCTAAAGTTTATACAGCTTTAATTAATTGTTTTTACAATTTTTTATGTTAATATTTTAAAAAAGAAAGATAAAAATGTCATTACCATGCAATTTTATGTATTGACTTATTCATTTAGTTATAAAATATTCCATTTTAATTACTTTGACATGTTTTATGTTTTAGTAGTGAATGACTAAAAATTGCTCTGACTTTTTGATATTATATGAAGAGTTTATTTTTCTAAGTGCTTGAATGTTTATCATGTACTTGAAATGCATTTTAACAGTTTTATAGAAACTTTTGTGGTGCCATTCAATACATTGACTACACTGAGAAAGAGAGTCAACCTCTCTAAATTATTGGAAAATCTCTCCAAACCTCTTCCTAATAATTTTACTAAGCATCTCTATAAATCATTATTATAAACTTTATTACATAAAATTTACATTTCTTTAGTGATTTTTCAATATTTTTAGGTAAAGAAAAAATGTTCATATATATATATTATAATCAGAGGGGAAAATACAAGATTCCTAAGGAAAACCTCTTCCCAAAAGGATTCAATGACATCTGCCATGATTGAAACTCTATATCAATATTCTATATTACTATCTTAGTGATGATGATGATGATGATGATACAAGTAAGATCAGTTGGTTATTGGTTATAATAACATTTACTACAAAGATACGCATTAAAATAAAAGGGATTTTAAAACAATGACAAATGCAATCTATTATAAGTAAATAAATAAGAAAATGAAAAACTTCATTCATTCCTATACAATACTTTTCAGGCCCATACATTTTCCCTATATTAAAATGTATTCTCTAAGTAGCATAGGTATACTGCATTTAATGTAAAATCTTACAATTAAATTCTTTACTGCATCTTCTTCAAATTTCTTAATAAGCAATATTTGTCACCAATAAATTTTATTGTCATGATCTAATTTAATATACTCTTATGGAGGAAAAGATAATGTACTTTTTTATAGTACAATGAATTATAATGTGTTTCTTACGCCACACTATTGATCTTTGCACCAATAAAATGAATTAACAATAATTAATGAAATAATAAGTAAGGATCTCAGGGTTCTTCTTTATTAATTTTGAAAATAAATCATCATATTATGTTTTTGAACAAATGAATGTCATCCTAGTAGACTAAAGAAGACATCCACGTCTTTTTAAGCTAATGTGTCCTAATATATTATAATAATAAAAACAATTACTTAAAAAAGTATTTAATCTAATTAATAATTGCATAAAGAAAATATAAATTTGGAAATATCAGTCTTTTGCCTAGAATATCACTCAAGTAAATAGAAAGAAAGCGTACCTTTTATATCTTTCTATTACTCATCCACAACACAATCAAAACAATCAAGTTCTAAATAATGTATTCTTTGTTTGTAAGCTAAATAAATAATATGCAGTCAGAAATGAATTAAAAATTCAAAATAAAATCAAATAAATATTCAATTCTTTTAATTGCCATTCGAATCTTTGGAATTATAACACTTAAGCAATGTTTGCACTTTTAAATTGAAATTTGAATCTGTATGCAAATTGATTATCTGATTTACCAAGATGTCTGTAATATAATTAAGAAGTCAGGAACAAGAAATCATATATAGAAAACAAAGACTAAATTTTAATAATGATAAACACATTTATTAACAATAACACTAAATTTACAAGTGAAAAAATTTATTTACATTTTTTTTATAAAAAAGTCATTTGCTAAACATGGGCACATTTTTTTTTAGACAGAATGCCATAAAGTAAATAATCAAATGATCATCTACACACTAGCAAAGTTATCCATTATTGGTACAAGCATTTGGGTGAACTATTAATGATACACTCATTTAAAATAAACTCTTTTAATAATTGACTAATTTATTTTTAACACATTTTAGGCTAAGTTACTTTATTAAGTAATCATGCAATACAACTTTCAAACTATAATAAAGCAAAACTATCTTTAAGATAACCTTTTGTCCAGTAATAACATAATGTTTTTATTGACAGCATTTAAAACAAATTAAAGATTAAAAAACTTTTAATTTGAACTAACTGATAACTGAATTCATACCAGAAAAGTTATATGATAATGATATTTATCATATAAAACACAAATAAGACAATTACTGTCTGACATTATTTGCTTAATAATAAAACTGAGAATACTCTTTAGAAGCCATACACATAACATACTATATTTTGCCCATGTCCACATAATAAAATATTTAACCTTGAAATGTCTGACCAATTCATCGGCAAACTTCTTCTGGATGGTGATAAAAATGATATTGCATACATGCATCTTTTATTATGCTATGCACAAAACAAGCATTAAAATTACTAATTTGCTGTTGGTTTACTTGTGGACTGCTAGCAAGGCACAACAGCACAATACATACACTGCTTCACTTAATGAAAGTCTACAGATAGTAAAGTACCCCTGAAGCAACTAGATATTTCAAAATCTACCTTATCATTGCCATACCAATCTTAAAATACTAATAACTTCACCTTCCTAAAAAAGGGAAATAACTAATATCATCATGAGGGATAAGCCAAAGACAACTGGAAAAATACCATAGTAGATTCCAATACCTTAATCTTAAGTAAAATATATGTGGACAAGATTTCAGCGCATGGAAAATGGAATATATACCATGAAAATGATCCTCTCTAGGGCCCATGCTACATTAGTTAAACATAAAAATAATCATAAAGTATCAAAATACAATCCTCTCATGAGAAATAAATGCTAGACAATGGGGAGAGTATGATCCATCCTCCAGTGCACAATATGAGTAAACAACATTTAATAATGGCTCATGCTTCTCACACTTATTAAAATGGTAATAAGCATAAATCCTAGGCATAAACAATGGCAAGATAACAAAAATTATCACTTAAAAGCTAGAGAAATTAATTATTCTTCATGCTCTAAAAATACATACATTAAACAATGTATATAACCAACAAATTACTAATAGGCAAATGACTATAAAAATATTTTAAATAACATAAAAGTGATTTGCAATTATTAAGAAATACACCCATTCAATAAAACAGCATAAAATTTTATAAATTAAAGTGGACATAAATAGCATGGCAAATATTGCTAAATATAAACTAATAAATATCTTGTTATATAAAAAACTTAATAATGCAATTATTATAGCATAATAATTTTAAAACTATTGTGAGATTCTGATAAACATATACTGGATGTTTACCCATAAATAAAGTATTAATGAACACTATTTATAAATATAAAGAGATATGCATCTCTACCTGGACAAAATATACTGTAGAATTGACTTTAAGCCAAAAATAAAAAAATATAAAAATGTTTACCTTTGCTATTATAAGAGTAATGACATAATTATATCATAAATTATAAAAAATACCTTGGCATAGTATTAACGTAATATAAGATACTAAAAAAATATTTTTTTTTTCACAACATCCTCAGTTCTTCATCTGAGTTCTCTCCATGGTGAGCTATCTGGTATGGAAAGACAATGTTCTTTTGCAGACAAATTATTTTAAACCATGTCACATCCATTATTTTTCATATTTTTTTCTTTTATAAGAAAATAAGAGCAAGTATAACCTTCTGGAACAAACAATATATAATAGAAACATATAACAAACAGTTTTTAGCAAAGATTTGGATCCATTTTTACCGATTCATATAAAAAATATCAGCTAGATTGTATTCAATATTTAAATTTTATCATATATTAAAATAATTTTCATTTTATTGTGTCCACAGGTGTTTTGGAAAAATGAACAACTTTTTTTTTTAAAAAAGCATTTTAAATATTTTTCTTAAACTGGCATTTTAGTTTATTTAAGTATATAATTATAGTAATGAAAAAAAAATTACTATCAACATTAAAAGTTCACATTTATAAATAGTTTGTTTTCACAATTCATTAAACCTATATCTTCTTCAATAAAGCTTCACATTAATTTATTCACTTAACTTCTATTTTAAATGTTCTTTTGCAAAACATTAATAAAACAAACACACAATAAAGTTCGTAGTCTTTTATCAATTTAAGCAAGTTACTATTTAGAAGTTTTTATCAAGAGAATACTTAAAATAAATTCTTGATAAACAGAGCAAAACTCTCCATACAGTATTGCCACCTGTGCTAAACAGAGTAATCAATGGATGCCAGAAGGCTTGTGCATAAAATCCCTATCTAATGCCTACTCATCCAATATCCCCAGACTAGTTTCTGGCTTGTGGCCTTCGTCAGTGAGAAGCTTTGGATTTGAGAGCACTGCATCTAGATCTTAGGATCTAGTGCAACCCTCTAGCAACCACCTTTTATCTCTACTTAACTACAAAACTATGAGAATGAAACTGAAAACACAAAAAATATTTCCAATCTAAGCTCAATAGCTTATATAGTCATATGGGTATGAACTCAGTTCAGCACCCATACATTTTGGTGTTTTTGGCTCTTTTACAACCATAGCCACCACTATCCCATTAGGCAGGACTGGTGTTAAACCATTAAGCATCACATGATCACATTTCCTATACTAGCACATTAATTGTTGATAAACAGAGCAAAACTCTCCATATAGTATTGCCACCTGTGCTAAACAGTTTTGCTCTGTTTATCAACAATTAATGTGCTAGTATAGGAAATGTGATCATGTGATGCTTAATGGTTTAACACCAGTCCTGCCTAATGGGATAGTGGTGGCTATGGTTTTAAAAGAGCAAAAGACACCAAAATGTATGGGTGCTGAACTGAGTTCAGACCCATATGACTATATAAGCTATTGAGCTTAGATTGAAAATATTTTTTGTTTTCAGTTAGATTCTCATAGTTTTGTAGTTAAGTAGAGATAAAAGGTGGTTGCTAGAGGGTTGCATTAGATCCTAAGATCTAGATGCAGTGCTCTCAAATCCAAACCTTCTCACTGATGAAGGCCACAAGCCAGAAACTAGTCTGGGGATATTGGATGAGTAGGCATTAGATAGGGATTTTATGCACAAGCCTTCTGGCATCCATTGATTACTCTGTTTAGCACAGGTGGCAATACTGTATGGAGAGTTTGGCTCTGTTTATCAACAATTAATGTGCTAGTATAGGAAATGTGATCATGTGATGCTTAGTGGTTTAACACCAGTCCTGCCTAATGGGATAGTGGTGGCTATGGTTGTAAAAGAGCCAAAGACACCAAAATTTATGGGTGCTGAACTGAGTTCAGACCCATATGACTATATAAGCTATTGAGCTTAGATTGAAAATATTTTTTGTGTTTTCAGTTTCATTCTCATAGTTTTGTAGTTAAGTAGAGTTAAAAGGTGGTTGCTAAAGGGTTGCATTAGATCCTAAGATCTAGATGCAGTGCTCTCAAATCCAAAGCTTCTCACTGACGAAGGCCACAAGCCAGAAACTAGTCTGGGGATATTGGATGAGTAGGCATTAGATAGGGATTTTATGCACAAGCCTTCTGGCATCCATTGATTACTCTGTTTAGCACAGGTGGCAATACTGTATGGAGAGTTTTGCTCTGTTTATCAACAATTAATGTACTAGTATAGGAAATGTGATCATGTGATAAAATAAATTCATTTAAATAGTCGTGAATTGCACATTTTGACATTAGAAATTGTTAATATCTGTTGAAGCAAAACTTTTTTATCTTTAAAATTAATTTTAAAAAGGCTTTCTACAGTTAATTTAAATCTTATTTTACTAAAGGTGAAACATAGAAAGCAAAAATAATCTAGTACAATATTTAATATAGTGTTGGAAAACAATATAAAACATATTACCTGATTCTTCTTTAAATTCTGGTTTAAGCACAGTTGAATAAACTAAATTAGTAAAAAGTAACTATTATTTCCAAACATTTTGTTAATTATTTAGGTGATTCTGATTTAGGTTAAGTATAAAAAACAAAAACATCTTATTATCTTCCATATAGCCTCACATAGTTAATTAATTAAGAAATGATAAGAAAATTTGAAAATTAACACAAAATAAAAAAAATAATTATGATAAAAAATTATTATTGTTTTTTTATTTAAGAGCAAACATGCACAAGTCAACATCAGATAAGAAAATCACAATCCACACATGTACTGACAATTCTCATCTTTTTATACTTTCATTTTGACAGGCATCTTAATTAGACGCATCATCTGCAATCTGACATCTATTAACAAATATGCCAACAAGGAACTAATTAAGAAAATTATGTAATATTGATTTATTTTTAATGATCATGTGATAATTTAAATATTTTAAAGTTGAACTTAACTTTTATTAATTGTTTAATTAATGTAATAAAAATAAAACAAGATAATAAATAACATTTATTATATTTAAATTATCACCTTTTAATTTACCAAAAGCTATTTATTTATTTTAACATTTTTATGATTAAATTAATCATTCATTTATTTTTGAATACATAACTAAAATTAATTGTGTTTGTACTTAATAATATTTTATTAAATCTCCTCAGATATGTATCAATGTAAGCACACACATGTGCATGCAGAAAATTGCTGTACATCTTTTGAATTTAACTTGTTTTAATAATTATGTAGCACATTTATTTAAAACTAACTTGATATTATTTAAAATAAACTAATCAGTTTTATTCCGATATTTTAAACTCTATTAAATAAAAATAACACAACTAAATTACTAACAACTTAGAAATAAATTTAAGAATTATATTACAACACAAATAAACTCACAAATAATTTTTCCATATTTTTAAGCATAAAAATTAACTTTATTCAATCCTGCATTATTTCTAACTCTATTTACTTTTCACTTTTTGTGAAAGTATACATAAACTAAACATTACTTTTTAATTTGAAAGCATAATTATATTAAATATTAGAGTTACATCTTTATAACAAAATTTTAAGTCATTATACATTATGTATTTTGTACTTATAATTATTTGACTGAAGTAAATTACATTAATGAAATAAAATTTAGATAGTATAATTTACACATATTATTTACACAATAAAACTTATTATTTTCTCTACTTTTTAAAAAAATAGCATTAACTTATAAAGTTGAAATAATCAACTATGACAATGTGCAATAGAACAGGGTCACAATATATATTTCTTTTTTTTTTCAAAATTAATAAATAAATAAATGTACCCAATAGAAGAAAAAAAAAGATACCAAATATTAATTATATATTATATTTGAGATGTTTCAAATTTTAAAAATATGTTTCATTTAGCTTAGACAAATTCTGATAAAAAATTGGAGGTTAACTTAATAACTTTCATATTTGCTGAAAATTCATGAGTGTTTCCCTCAAGAGAATGATACTTCCTCTGCTTTAGATTACTAATTTACTATTATCACAACTGATTTGAATGCAAGATATTATAAATAATGCAATTTCTGTGAGTCTGCTTTTATTGATATATTAATTTTTAAATTTTTTTGAAAAGGTCAGTATCTTATGGAATGACTAAAAATATCAATAGTCTTTACTCTAGAGCTTGTGAATGAAAAGCAAATTTATGGAAATTTCTTTCTTCTAGTCTCATTTTTATTCAAAGCTTATGGAATTAAAACATATTATTTTTTACTTGTTTATTACATTTTTTTAAATTATTTTTATACACTAATTGGTTGATAATTATTTAAAACAAAGAGAATGCACATATTCAATTTAACTTTATTAATTTATGTTATATTTTTATAAATAAAAGATAATGAATTTGACTACAATATGAACAATGAAAATCAGGACATAGATTTGACTATGCTTTATGTGAAATTCATCATGTAATATTATCTGGAAAAATTGGCGTGGTGCTTGATTTTTTTCATATATTTTAACAATTTTTAAAGCAAATGTCAGAATTTAAAGCAGAATTTGATAATTTATCCCAAATCCACATTTATTTATTTACATTTAAAAAATCTAATAATGTGAATTTGTCACTTTTTGAAAAAATGTTTACACAACCATTGTTGGGGGCATTTACATTTACTGGTCTTATTTCCAAATCAATTTTGAAATATTTACAAAATTCAAATTCAGTTTTTAAATATTTATAAAGTTCAAATGAAATTTGTTAGAATGTTGTTCATTTAGAAAGAATTCCAAAAACCACTTTCATAAAAATTGAAAACAATTTTGGAGAGTGTACACATATTTATATAACATTAGTATTTATTTCAAATGTTTTAGGTTTTCACTTGTAGTAATGTCTATTCCTTTTAACTGACTAACTTCCAATAATGCTATAAATCTGTTTGTTTAATTTGATCACATGCCTTAATCACATTCATAAAAGCAATATGTAAATCTCTATTTTTGGACACTGTTTTTGAATTTGTCTGGCAAAAATACACATCTATAGTGTTTCTTTATTATTTAAGATCACATTAAATCTCTGTTAACATTTCATCTTTGACTGTTAGCAACTTATTCAACAAAATTGTTGAAATTACCTTTATATCTTATTGATAATTATATATTTTGATTATTACTGCAATGTTGTCTATTACTTTTATTTTTTAAAGATTTAAACAATAAAAACATATTTATGATCAAGCAGTCCATGTTCTTGGGTCCATATAATCATAAAAAAATCAATTATTTTTAAAGTTAACATAATACTACCATATTTTAAACTTTATCCAAATATTTTGACAAGAATTTCACTTTTTTAGATTACAAAGAGCTGGTTTGATTTCACTAAGATGGATATCTTTGCCCAGATGTAAATATGTAGATATCTCATTAAAAATTATCATCTCAATTCTTTTATCATTATTTTAAAAATGATCAAAATAATTTTTCCACTTTTTCAAAATATCATCTTCATATAAAAGAGCATCATAGTTAGACTCAATAGGATTATTATCCCATTTCTCAGGTCCATGTGCATTTAAAAGCAATTACAGTAACCATGATCAGTGAATGTCTATATATTCTTTGCAATTTTAATCTACTAATCATTTTAAATTTTTAAAGCAGTTTTTTTTTATTTGCCAGATTGAGTAAAAAATTAATTCTTTTGATTTGTCAGTTACAAGAAATAATCAGCACTATTTTAATTTAACTTTCAAAAATTCAGTTATTTTATATTTAAAATAGTCATATATAATTAAAAAAATTAAAATAAAATTTATAATTGTAAAACAATATTAAAAAAATATAAAAAAAATTGCTTCAATAATGCAAAATAATTAGTTTTCAACCAATTAGAATGTGTAGACACCATTGATTTTTTTTGTGTGTGCAAGTAGAAATTCAGGTTATTCATTCTCTTGTCTTTTCTTCTTTTAAAATTATACATTTGTTAATAAAAATTTAAATATAACTACATTATTAGTCAATATATTGTGAAAAATAATTATAAATATGTAAATAATTATAAAAAATAGATGTTTTCTACTGGGTGGTCATGAATATCATTGATTTATAAATAGTCATCCAGTCTTACTTATTTCTCTTGATTATTATTTTTCTAAAAAAATAAATATTGTTGAATAAAGATCTATATTTAAATACAGTATTAGTCAATATATTGTAAAAATTAATTATAAATATAAATAATTATGAAAAATATATGTTTCACGTTCCACATCCATTATAAAAGAATGAAAATTTTTGTTTGCACTTTTTGACATTGACAGTTATAATCTCCTACTTAACATTGTCAGTGATAGATAGGCAGCTCTTTCAAGCACAATATAAGTTAAAAGGAGATAGACAGACAATATAGGGTAACAGTAAATCAATTTTATTTTGCTAAAATACTGACCTCTTCAGAGAGTTTTTGAAATGAAAATATTGTTATAGATTAACCTATTTTTAAAGAAAATGAATATAAAATGAAGAAAATGTGGCTGAGTAATTGCACACTAAGGAAAATGATGGTTCTAAACTAACATTAGATGTTAAAAATTTAATTTTTTTGTCAGTGGTTTAACCCCTACCTTCATAACTCTATATTTATTATGAAATTCCATTTTTAATTTATTATTCTACCTAGCAAAAAATGACATCGGTTTCCTTATAATCAAATTTATGAATAATAAAGTCATTATCAAAAAACCAGTGTCTATATATATATGGCAGTTGAGGCAGGTTTAAGAAATTAACCAAAAGTACTTCTGCGGATTTAAGGATTGTTTGTAATAGTTTGTAAACCTTAAATTTATTATTTCAATTATATTACAATTTTGTTTTTAATTAACGGACATTTTATTTATTTTACACATATATATATACTCATGGAATATTGTGACATTGTGTTGATATGAGAGAGTCGATGAAAATTCTTTAGAAATAGAATATATATGTTAAGCTACTCTGCCATTTGGTTGAATACTTTTTTAAATATATTTAACTGTGATTTCTTTAAAATCACTATAATAAATTTAATGTCAGATTATAGATAGTTTATATAAGAAAATGCTGAAACAAACAAACAATCTTGCAAATTTAATGCACAAATTGAGCTTTTATTCATTTAATAGAAGGAATAATCTTTTTTATCAGTCTGCAGCAATTGTTAGTAATAATATTCAGATTTAAGAATGACTTCATCTCCAGTACGATTATTCTCAATTCTTAGCCATAACAATGTCAGCTGGTATGGGAATTGACCCAACGATCTTTAGATTTGTGGGTGCAGAATTTAAGGTGACAGTCTTAAGACTAGGCTATTTAGTCAAAAGCAGCAATCAGAAGTGTTATATATTTATATACTGCCTTTGAAAAGGTACGTTACTACTAACACATGAGTGTATTTAGAGAGAGGTAGAAATCGAAGACGAAAGCATGGATATACACGTCACTTCCGGTATTTTAGAGTTATACGAATTTCGAAACAATAAATCATTTGTTTATTTATTTAACATATTTAGAAAGACGTAAACAAAATTTAATTTTTTTTAAAAAATTATTTAATAATTCAACTATAATATTATGCATATGTGTAATTATCAATAGATAAAAAAATAAAATAAAGAATTACGACAAGAAAAGATAGAAAGAAGCCTGATATTAAAAATAAAAGAGAAGATGGGAGAGAAATAGAAAGACAATTCAGAGAAAGAAGTCGGAGAAAAAATAATAGAGAAGTGAAGCAACGGTTTTTTGAATAATGTATTTAATTAAGTAAAAGAATTTTTAATTTTCCAAACTTCGAATTTATCTGTCTCGGTTAAAATTATTTCCCAAAATAAATCGCATACAGTTAACAGATAGTTTTTTGCAACTTACAAAAGGATTTATTTTCTTACTTCAATATATTTTACGTGGAAGAATATAAATTATAATGTGATTCGCGATCAGTCAAGCGTATGTAATTATAATCAATTTAAAATAACCTTCAATACAATAGTTTCTTTAACTTTATATTAATGTACCAATTAGTAGAGAATCTGCTTGGGTAACTGCAGGAATCGATAAATTTACAATAATGAAAATGCAACATTTAGAATTTATTTATATAACAAGCTTAATAAAGGGTTAAAAACAGTATAAATTGTTGTAAAAATGTGTAATTAATAATATATATATATACACCCACAACCTGCAATAATATCACATTTCTTACGAATTATATAAACTGATATTCGAATCCAGGCCAAGAAAGTTTGAAAGTTTTTCAGATTTTGTGTTTATATTTGTATCAATATTGAAATAATATTGTGGCCATTTGATAATGATACATAAATAAATAGGCACTTATAATAACCAGATATATATATATATATAATAGTTAAGAATATATATATATAACAATTCAAATACTGAAGTTTTTTTTTGTTACAGGTGATGACTTGCAAGCATTTTAGTTATTAATCGTAAAATTTGTACATGGAAAGAAATGCTGATATTCTCCTTTCAAATCCCAATAGTTTCAGCCCGCAGAAAACGACCATCATGTGCAGGTACAGAGATATCTGTAGCTAGAAACTTCCTACTCTAGGCTTGGGCATGCTCATTGTGCTCTACCAAATAATGCACTATTATCTTACTAACATCTAGCATATGTTAATTATGTAATGTTGTTTGACACTTTCAAATAGACTTCTTGTACAAATAGTCAGATATCCTTCTTTATTAGAAACAGTTGGATTCACCAATCTAGCTCTCTAATTGTCCTATTTTATCATTGATTATTTATTTACTTTCATTGTCAGTTCATTGGTCAGATGCATTGTATATTTAACCTGATATTGATAACATTGTACTTTGGACAAGTCCACTATTTGCCGGTATTCATAAGATGAATCAAGATGAATTTACAAAAGATTTGAATCAGAATTATGATTTTTTCTTTTCAATTAGCTGTTCTTAATTAATGGGTTAAACAAGGATATAAAAACACCACCGTTCACAACTTGGAAGCCTTGTATTGCTTTCTTCACTTCTTTTTTAACAGGCTGTTGGGATTCTCTTTGTTTTGCAGTGGATTATTTACATGTTGTTTTTAAAGCATAAAGTTTATTGTCATTTATTTTGTTATTATATACATTGATTGAGACTTATATTGTTTTTACATATTTTGAAATATGCAACTGATAGTCATAAAATAGAAATTACTGAATTGAGAAAAGAAAAGATAATCTTTATTTAAAGTGCCTGGAGTTTTCAACATTTATTGTAATTGTAATTAAAAATAAATCCTAGATAGGATATAGAATAAAATATCTTTATACAACAACAAAATAATATATGACAATGGCTGTAATATAATTATATAATCATAACATATAAAAGCTCTTTTCGGCAATTTTTTAACTTTTGCCCTTTTTCAATATGTCTTGGTTAACTACAAAAATAATCTACATTGCATACATAGTGACATCTATCTGCTCCATATAAAATTAACACAAGCCTAAAATTTATGCTTTAATATCTTTATATTAACACATATTATATAACTCTCTATTCATTTTTCATTATCTAATTATTAGTTAAATTAATTGATGATTTATAAATGTTCATACAATTATTTCTGTTATAATTAATGTAATTAGTTTTGTATATCTTCCTGCTATTAATTTCTTTAATATAATTTAATGGACTTATATTCTTAACACAATCTATTTTATGTCCATATTTTAAATAGTGATCACATAATGGAGATCTGTCATCTTTCCTATTAATAGCATTATTAGGTTCTTTAGCCCTTTCTTCTAATTGTTTTACAATATTGTAATTGTAATTAGTAAAGTAATCAATAAAGTTATAAAAAAAAGTAAAACAGAATATTGAGTAAAACAGAATATTTTACATTGTGAAATACACTGTATTATATGTTTGAATGAATGGAAATTAGCCCCATGTTGATTAGTGTATTAGAAAAGTACCAAACTCTAGATTATAAAGTCCTGGACTGTTTCCAGTTCAAGTTCAAATATTCCCAATACTCAAACTTCTTGTGAACTTTCTGGCAATAGAACAAGAAGTAATTCAATTATTATTCTAATAATAATATCAGAATAATTGCAAACTAGATAATAAATATAAAAAAAGATTTTTATTTTTATTTCAATAACAGTATTCAGGTCACAGTTATACATATATCATGTAGTGAAATATGAACATTCATTGAATATATGAAATAAAATGATGATGTGAATTATCGAATAATTATAAAATGATTCATATCATTAAAAATGTATTTCAGAATCATAAAAAATATGAAGTAGTTAATAAAGTATAATATTTGAATACATGTATAATGTATATACTCAACTTTAGATTAACTAGAGGGGGTTTGAACACAGAATTTCAAACTCACTTCAGCTACTCATTCCATCTTATATAACAAATATACAAGACCACATACATGTGAAAAAAATAAATGATCTACAATATATGTATTTCATGCTGGACCAATACTTATCAGTTGGTCCAGATTACTATCTTCACACATATATACAATCAGTGCTCAATTTATATTAAGATAATGAATTACATACATTGAAAATGATTTATCTTTTTCACATATATGTGATCATGTGTATCAATTATATAAGATGAAGTGGGTAACTGAAGTGATAATGTGTTCAAATCTCTTCTAATTAATAAAGTATCTAAATGTACAGGCAATAATAATAGGACTAATATGGAAAATAAGAAATAATTTGCTCATAAGGAAATTAAAAAAGGGAGTTTGTATTTAATTTCTAACAGGGAATACCATTAACAATAGCATTACAACTAGAGAGCCTAGATATCTCTGTCTATAATATGAATCACAAGGAATGGAATTTATTGATAAGGTAATAAATCCTGCATAAAGAAAAGTTTA
The DNA here is from genome assembly GCA_028023455.1 of Epiperipatus broadwayi. Taxonomy (NCBI): domain Eukaryota; kingdom Metazoa; phylum Onychophora; class Udeonychophora; order Euonychophora; family Peripatidae; genus Epiperipatus; species Epiperipatus broadwayi. The sequence continues at coordinate 1,358,626 of JAQFVV010006407.1, read as the reverse complement.
ATGAAACTGAATATTTGAATCTGTACCTATCCAATGCAATTTTTTTGCAATATTAATTTGCAAATATGAAATTGCATAAAGATAATATTTTATTATAATTGATTGTTAATTTTGTAGATCCATTTTTATAGTGCTGCAAAACAAATAGGTAAATTATAATAGAATATATTAGGATATACTTTTGGTCTCATTATATTTGTTAATTCAATTATCACCTGTTCCATTAATTTGCATGCCTTGTTTACTCAAAAATAGCATAGTATTTCCACCATTTTAGATTCCTGTTCAACTGTTATCCTAATTAATATAATTTTGTAAACTTAAAACTGTGATCCTGCTTTTATTGATTTATTAATTCAAAAAAAGAGTCTCAAAAGGTCAATGTCATTTTTACAATCAGAAATTATAAAAGATTTATATCCTATTCTTCACTGAAAAGACCTATCTCTATGCTGTTGACATTTTGGGTTTTTTTTTTTTGTAATGTGATTTTCACAGTATTTGTGAGATTGAGATCATTTTTGAAAATAAAAAAATATAATTTTTTGCTAGTTTATAAAATATTTCTAATTGCTTTTACACAATCATTTTTTAATAAACATTTAAAACAAAAATAGTATATATCTACACTTTGATTTAATTTAATGTTTATTTTTAAAAATAGAACTTAATAAATTTGATTGTAATGTTAAGAAAGTAAATTCAGTAAAGAATATTCATAATTTTTATTAGTCATTCATTAGACTAGAGATTATCCCTTAATGAATAATATTTCTATTGTATAAATTTCACTACACCACTCTCACACAAGATAGAGTTAAAGGTGGACAGAAAACAGCTCCTACCTTTTATGAATGGTGTAGTGAAAATTACATTACAAAAATATTATTCCTTATATCCCACTGTAGGTTTAACCATGCCTGTGTGAAATTGATTGCATAATGCCATCAGCCATCAGGATCAGTGATAGAAACTTTGTGCTATTGTAAAAATTATAAAGCAAGTTTAAGATTTTGCAAAATTTGAAAGATTTATCATAAATCTACATTTATTCATTTAATTAAATGAAAAAAAAATGTTGATATTTTAAGACTTATTTTTCTTCAGATTCCAGGAGATTTTACCTTCTTTGTTTTTATTACAATTAATTTTTCCAATATTTTCAATATTCAAATATGATTTTTTAGAATGTTTTTAATTTATAAAATTAAATTTAAAAAATCCAAGCCCAATTTATTGACTTTTTACTATAGAATAAGATTTTACAAAATGAAAGGTTAAGCATTAATAAAAACTATCACCAGGTTTAGCAATAGAAAATGCCAGGATTTGAAAGTGTTAATATTATTAAACATATGCAAATTATATATAATACACTGACATCACTTGATATAAAAATGTTACAGCATTCAAATGATATTCAAAAATCAATAAGGATTAGTGGAGACATTAATAGAAATAGTGATTAATTATTCAACAACAAAATTTATAATGGGAGGTTTAAAGTTTTTTTTTTGATAATTTTAAAGATGACAATTATAAAATGCTGGGAAGACAATTATGGATCAGTCATGTATACATTAGAAGTATATAATTACATATCAGTTTATGAAAAATAACTGAAATAGAATGGAAAATGTTAGAGCATATATTATATGTGTAAAAAAGGCATTTATATATGGAAATAAAGTATTTATAAATTAAAAAAAGCTTAAATAAATGATATAAGGAAATGGACATCAAAGAAGGGCAATGATAAAATAAGTAAGTATATAGATATACTGTTAAATGATCTGAATAATATTTTGATTATATAATGTACATAACATCTATAAATAGCAATATGTAAAAATCGACTAATACATAAATTTTTAGGCTTAACCTTTAGATAGGTCAACATTTTCTATTATTATTCCTGGTAGCAGGTTTTGCTAATTTTCAAATTTTAATTTCAATATTATATCTTTATTGTGAACTAAAACTCATGTCTTCTTTTGATTTTTTAAAACTGCACCAAGTTACTGGAAAAATATGTTTATAATTAAAAGCAACAGATTCAACAACAGTTTTGAAAGTGTCTTTGGGGCAATGGATACTAATTAAATTCTATGATAATTACTGCCATCTTATCTATTTTTTTTCTTTTTAAAAATTAAAACATGACACCGTCTTAAATCTATATAAATTCCAACATTATTGAGGGTAACATATTACCATCATATTCTTAAATGTCTTCATCAGAACCTGCAGTTTTTCCATTTTTAAGAATACAAAAAGCAGTTTGACATTAGTAATCTAAATATTTTGGTTCAAAAATCTAAACTACTAGACAAGAAATGTATTTCAAAAAATGGCCACTTCATTTTTTGTACCATTATTCAAAAGATAAGCAAATACTTCTTTTGTGTGTTCAAATATCATTAACTTCATATAATAAAGAACCACTGCTTCATTTAATAGATTGTGATAATGTTTTTTAAATCCATGTGTTGCTTTTAATACATCAAAAAAATATAGAAGAAGTCAAGCGTTGTTAGCCGAGAGGTCATCACAGCCACTTTGCAAGCAAGTAGTTGGTTGCAGATGGTTGGGGGTTTGCCTCCTGGCCGATGCTATGACATATGAAAAAAAAATCTAGAATGACTATGATCAGTGAATGTCTGTATCTTATTCATAGTCGTAATCAACCAAACATTTTCAAGTCTTTTTATCAGTCATTATATATTTTATGAAGTTTTTTGTTTAATTTATTATTCTGTCAAGCAGAAAATGCCACAAGTTTCTTTTCAATAACATTATGAAGAATAATGCTATTGTCAGAAAGATCATTACCAGAGATTCATGAGTCTTGGTTTTGGTAAACATAAAAACAGATATACTTGTATCCATTACATATTCCTTAAAAGAATTTACATCTCAGTAATATGTTATTCCTAAAGATCCAAGTTATGTTCTTCTAAAGAAAGAATATCAATCTTTTGTGAACATAACTGGAAGATCAACTTTTTAATGCAATTATCATTTTAATCTGCAATGGTTTTTAGGGCTGTTAACATTTAAAGGCTATAGTGTTATGCCATTGATTAGGTATTTATCTCAGTACCTTTCTAAACCTTTATCTCAAGAAAAACAAATTAGTCTGAATTTATTTCATTCAATCTAAATTTAAGCCATTTTTTGGAGTAATATTGTTCCTCTGTTTTGCAATCTCATATATATAAAACGAAGTTTGCGTTTAAGCTTAATAACTTTTTACATTGCTTCCGCCAAACCTTAACGATCGATCGTCTTTTAACGTCACTTAAATCCATTATATTAAAAAAACGTCCGTTAATTAAAAACTATTGGAATAACAATAAAAATAATGAATATAACTGCAATTAACTATTATATACAGTCTTTCAATCCGCAGAAGTATTTTTAGTTAATTCCTTAACCCTCCTATTATATTTTTTGTAATGTAAATTAAATTTATTTTATTATATAACCTGCTTGCATTCAATTAAAATCAATTACCAGACCTATAAAAATTTTATGTGATATTTTTTTTATGTATGGAATTGCTACGTACAAATTTTCATACATGTGTTCCAAGAGAATAAGATTATTTAAGGGTAATTTTTTTTCCAAATGTTAAATATCTCAACTGTCAAGTCATTTATTTTATATAAAATGTTTAATATATGATTTTTTTCTACAGTAGAGGCTTTTTCATACCTGCACTCCAATATGTAATATATAAGGGATTTGAACTCAGACTTTCATACAAACCTCAACTATCCACCCTATCTCATACTGCTGATACATTTGATCACACACATGTCAAAAAGATAAATAACCATCAATATACGTATTTCGTGCTATACCAACACTCATCAGTTGGTCCAGATATCATCTCCACACATATATATAATCAATGCTCAGCTTATATTAAGATAGCCAATCTTCATACTTTAATGGACAGGCTTCAATCCACTCCATCTCACAACTCTTCAGCCATCAATTTCATTGAAATTTCTGATGATGAAATGCTCAAAGCCCACATTGGTACCACATTCTCATCCTACCTCACTTGGATATTTAAAAGAATTACCCAAATGAACATTGTAAGCATATTTAGAAATAATATAAAGGTAAAAAGCTATTAATTAAGATAGTGACAATAATGAAAATGATAAACAACACAATGAAAGGAAAAAATATAATCATTTTAAGATTATGTTAAGTTGTTTTACTTTTTATAAAATGACTATTTGGAACCATAATTATACCCTAAAACAATACTTTTCTAATGGGTGGTTATACTTTGCTACTAGTAACCATGACATTGCACAACTGGATTAGAAGAATTGCAGGTTATTTTGAAGGGTAGTAATTTACAATCAATCCAACAATCTGTGCTTATAAGCTTATAAGTGTGAAGTCTTTTGTATTTTGACTACTAACTGCAATGTAATGTATTAAATGCATTGTTTTGGTAATAGAAACATCCATCTTTTTTAGTTTTCCTGTCTTAACAAAATCCTCATAATAGTCAATCTGTGTGTTATACAAAAATTTATTAACAACAAACCATTTGGATTTACACCCCAATTCCATTATTTTTAACAACTTTTAATCAAAATCTACTTTTTGTATCAAATAAAAGAGAGAAAAAAATTGATCTGTTAATGGTAGTACTATAACAATGTTATTAAGCAAGTAATAAAACCTTCTCGGAATCTAAGATTGGAGTCAGGTATTAATAGAATGTGCATTGGTATCATTGTGCAAGGCAAGTGTTTACACCATTAGTTTTTCTTTTATAATAAGAAATTCTAAGAATAGTAGAAACTATAATTTACAGCATCTACCACCATATATTTTTCTTTTCCAGACTAGTCTCTCTTTCCATAAACCTTATAGCCAACCATCTATTCTATTAGATTCCTTCCTCTGAAACATAAGTTTCATTGGGAGTAGCTATAATGATTTTTAATATCGACTATTTTCTGTTAATGCTATCCAATATTTTGCTTGTAAAGAATTTGTCACAAATAAACTTCAAAGCCTATGAAGTTATATTTAGAAAAAAATAAATTTTTAATACTTCCTATATTTCTACTACTGCTATTTACTTAATCACTACTACTATTATTATTGTTAGTTTTATTATTTTTATTATTTTTTATATCACTTTAATGATAAATACATCAGGCATGACTAACAAGAATATATGAAAGAACATTATTAGATGATATTTTTCTAAAATCTTTCTCTTCTGTGGCAAATAGGTTGATCCCCAAATAGAGATGTCTAAACATTCAGTCTTATTAATGAAATGTATATTTTACGATATTGCCTCAGGAAAAGAGCATAACTAATGACAGCCTGCTTATTAACTACATTTCTATCATTCACCATCATCATCAACCATTATCAATCCACTGCAGGATGAAGGTCACTCCAAGTTCAATTCATCTTCTCTGATCTTTAGCTTCACTTCTCCACATCATCCCTGCACATTTTCTTATTTCATCCAGCTCACATGTGGTTTCTTTCTGTGGTTTCTTTCTGGGTCTTTTAAAATCTCTTGAAATCCAGTTTAAGATTTCAATTGTCCATCTGTTATCATCTATTCTAGCAATATGTCCAGTCCATCTCCATAATTTCCCTTTAATTTTGGCCTTGAACAGAAAACAAAATTGTAAAAGGGAATGAAATGCTCTCCATGCACTTAAGGAGATGGAAATCTGGATTTACAACCACACAATCTTATTGCCATAGTTACCACAGGAGGTTGATTGTTAGTATGATAGCCTTATGATGATTGGGCCATACTTTAATTTAATTGCCTAAAAAAGAAAAAGAGGGAGATAAAACAGACTGCATTGGAAACAGTACCCAAGTACCTAGCCTTTGTTAAATAAAAATACTATACTATATGGCAGAAGGAGGTAATTTTGCTTGGATATTCTTTATTTACTATTAACAGTTAATCTTCACATTCGAAAATCATTCCAATCATGGATCTGTGGAGCTTGTCAGTAGCCCGATGAGAACATCTGACTAATTTAAGATCATTACAATAAACATATAGATATATTTAAAGAGAAAATTTTTATTGAGAAAGCGTGCAGATGTATTTTTTATATTCCACTTTATGCTTATTGCTCCTATATTGTAAAATTTTGACTGAATATCAGTGGCCCTTTTTTGAGTAGCAGAGATCATGAAGGTATGCCATGTGCTGATGCTCACATATTTATAATATTACATACATATAATTTCTTTGCTTTCTTACTTATAATGTTACCATGTTACATACATATAATTTCTTTGCTCTCTTCATGGGGCATTTTTTGGTTAATTATCCAATTTCAGGGGCATAATGTTTTAAATAATATGGCTGTTTTGTTTTTTAAGATGATTATCAAATTAAATATTTCGTTGAATTTTTTTTAAAGATGATTATAAAAACACAATAAATTACACAAAACTCTATACCACTGTAATTAAATAAAATTTATTATAACTGTAATAAACAAAATGAAAAACATGATGCAAAAATACTCACTTTGAATACACTTGAAATTACACTACCATTGTCTTCATTTGCACATAAAGTTTCATATGTTGCCTATTATCACACACTTTTCATGCAGACACTATTATTCCATAATTTTGAAAATACTTCATTGCATCTTCTTATATCACTGGTAGATTCCAAATATTAATCATTTTTGCAAAAGGTTAGAAAAAATAATTAATCAATAGCTTATATGAATAATGTGGTAAACATTAAAAAATCACAACCATGTTTGACATATTTTAAGCCAATAAACATCACATGATCAATACATATATAGTGAGATTTGCCTGTTTTGCAATATGTTAACATTTTGTACATTATAATATACATTTTAAAAAATAACTACTCACTAACTGTTATAAATAGTATTTATAAAAATAAAATAAAATTTTTTTAAAATTAACATAAATTTATAGTTAATTTCTTAATATTTTTTAAACTTAACAAGTAACACATATTCAAAAAAATAATTTTGGGCAAAATGCCTCTGAATATGGATAATTAACCAAAAATGCCCAGCAAAGAGAGCAAAGGAATTATATGTAAGTACCATACCAGTAAATAATTCAGAAAATCATTTTTATAGAGTATAAATAACTAGCATATAAAAATATGGTCTTCTTTTCCTGCACTCACATATCTTATAGGTAGCATTTATTGTAATTAAAGCTGCTATTATATTTAATTTATCATAAATGTTTTGCATAGTTTAGAGCAGACTAAAGTGTCAAACTCAAAAACATCGGAGTGATTCCACTTCCACTTCTAATGTTTGGACTTCTTGTGATGCATCGAGTGATAAAACCAGTTAATTATTTTATTTATCAAAATTCTCAGTTTTATGCAATAATTGTATTTGCTTAGATCGAAGTCTCCTTACTGGTGAAAGCCACAAGCTAGAGTCTGGGAACATTGGATGAATAGGCACTAAATAGAGATTTTATGCAAAACCTTGCATCCATTGATTACCATGGTTTGTGCTAGGTGGCACTACTGTATGGAGCATTTGGAGAAAGCAATAGAAAGACAAGGAAGAGGGGTAGAGATACTGTTAATAGGTAGTAAGGGAGTATATATTTTGTCAGGACTTTTTTTGTGGATGATATATTTTTGTGTGCAGAAAAAAGAAAAGTTATGGAAGTTATGCTGAGGACATGTGCAATGGTGGGTAAGAAGATAGGGATTAAATTTAGTGAAGAAAAATCAAATATAATGATGGTTAATATTGGGGAAAGAGAAGATGTAGAATTTTTATTGAGAGATATTAAGTTAAGTGTGGTAAATAGACATAGTTATTTGGGAATTATTTTAAGTAATCAGAAAAATTATTTAGATGAATGGGAAAAAAAATTGATAAATGAAGCAAAAAAAAAGAAAGGGATTGATAAAGAAATTAATAATGTTTTCTTATAATAAATATGATGTAGCTAGGATTATATAAAAGGGAGTTGCAGTAGCAGAGTTAATATATGGTAATGATGCATTATATGTTAGTAAAGGGGTATTAAATTACTTAGAAAAAGTTCAGAGGGAAGTAGGAGGACTTGCACTGGATGCAGATGTATGGACAGCAAAGAAGGCAATTCAAGGAGAAATGGGATGGTCAAGTTTTTATATGAGAGATACAAAAAGTAAAATGAAAATGTTTGGTAGATTGCAGTTTATGGATAATAAAAGAATGACCAAAATAGTATTTAATTGGCTTATGAGTAAAGGGAAGGCAACAACATGGGTGAGAAAGGTAATGCGGTATGCAAAAGATTTGGATAAAAAATTTATGTCAGTATATTTGTACAAATGATGGGATGATTGTGTTAGGAGGATTGTTGAGTGTTATAGTGGTAAGGAATGGATAAAAGAATAGATTTATTAATAAAGAATAGGAAGTTAGAGAGATGGAGAGTAAAAAGAGTTTAAATATATATAGAAATAAACAGAATATTAGGTGCAAGTTAATATATGATAATAATAAGGAAAGTAGTATATTGTTTAAGGCTCGAATGGGATCTTTAATAGCAAGAAAATATACATGTAAATTGAAAAATATGCGTGATTTAGTCTGTAAATTATGTAAAAAAGGAATAGAAGATATTAGGCATCTGTTAATTGAATGTAAATGCTTGAAAATAGAAAGGGCACATATAATGAAGTTATGGAAGAATAAATATGAAAAAAGTGATTATTCAGAAAGTGGATTATTGGTTTTTATGTTGGGGTTGGGAAAAGATATGGGGGATTTAGTTATAAAGGTCATAGAGTTGACAAAGATTATGTTGTGGAAATGGTATGAAGCAGAATATGGGAAAACTTAGACTGGGTAATGGAAAATAAAGTAGCTAACAAGTTTCTCTTGATATAATTGCTGAGAGATTCTTGACTTCGTTTAAGAAGAAGCTACAGTACATCACATCACATCATCACAGGTTAAGTAAAGACATTAGATATTTTTATTACCTTGTAAATAGAAATTTAAAAAGTTAATAGATTTCACCATTATAGTATTTTTGCATTACTTAAATATTCATTCCTATAAAAGTGATTCTATGTTATTGAAATAATATAAAAATTATTAACATATAATATACACAATTATTTTATTAGAAAAACTTTCATAAAAAATAAACATATATCTGGAATTAACTGGTTTTTAAAAATATTTATTAAATGTATATATTTATTCCTTTGACTATAGTCTAACTTTAAAATATAGACAATAAATAGACAAAGTTCAGAAATATAAAAAAAATAGAACAAATAATGCATGTATAATAAACATACAATAAAACTAATTACTTAACATTCTTAAAACATACAGAATAAGGGCATATGTAAAAGGGGAATGATCTCCATTATATATTTTTTCAGAACCAGCCAGGGTCGGTCCTTTGCAGGTACAAGCTGATAGATGGCACAAGTCTTGCATGATTTACATCTTTTGCGAAAATCAAAAATAAAATATTTTATCACTTGCTAAGTGTAACTAACTACGTTTTCTTTTTTCTTTGGCAAAACTCTGTAATTTGTAAGAGGTATAACGACTATTGCATACGAAATAAGACAACTGTAGACGCACTGCTTAAGTGGTAGCGCAATTTTTTTAGCTACTTAATTATATATATCTAAATATTTTGTAATATTCTGATCAAGTTAATGTGAAAGGTGATATTAAACCATTGAAAATAAAATATCCCTAAAAAAAAAGAAAATTAGTATTTAATATTATTATATTTTTATACTGTAATCATTATAATTATTTTAATTTTTCAAGTTTTGACCTTAAAAGTCATTCTTTTCCGTCGTTTCCACTAGAAAAACTTGAAAATAGGTCTGTAATGATTTCGTAAACATTATGACTATTATTCATTTATTACAATACTAAAATAAATCCGGAAATTAAAACATAGAGTACTAAAAGAGAACAAATTAATATTTAAAAATATAATTTTTAAAATAATAATTAAATAATAATTTAAAAACAAAAAATATTTACTTAATAAAAATGAAAATTTTATATGTATATTTTTAGTAAGTTTATTCTATTATTTTTTTAGACAAACTGTAAAATAACTGGTACCAATTGGAATATAAAAAGAAAAATCGATATGATAAAGGACTGAAGAAATATAAGCAAAGAAATGAAACACTATTGTAAAATTTTTGAAAACTGAGATTGTACTGTCTTTGCGAAGAATATAATCTGCAAATAACACAACTTTTTTAAATGCCTGTTTTTTATCATATGTATAAGTGGCCCAGCATGAAAACATTGTCCATACCTCACTTTCATTTGGGCCAGATCTGGAAACTAATAATCATAAGTTGTCTCAAATCTGTAACCACATGTGTTTTCATAATAATAACTTAGTATTTATCCATAGTTCAATGCCCATTTTAACCAACTCTGCCATTTTTTCAATTACTACAACCAAAGAAACATCTCCATTGGATATTCCTACAATTCACAGTGCCAAATCTGCCCAGTTGATAATTTCATTTCAGGCATATTGTTTTTTTTTATGGTTGCATACACATTTGGTGAAAGATTCCCTGGGAAATTATGCAAGCATTGCAATCTTAGAAGGTCAAAATTCCACCAATGTGATGGAACTGCTTCAATGATCAAGCATGCTGCTTTACACTTTCATGAAAATGCACAACAATCACAATCGCATGAAGATCACTCAGAACTTAAGATGCGTTTGCAAACTCCAAAATATACACAACCTCAAACAATTAATCTGTTATCATACCAAACCAATTTAACAAAAATTTTAGGACTCTAATTTCAGATGTGGGAATTCAAGAAACCAGACTGATTTTTCCTGGTACTGAAGCTGTTTCATCATATACTGAAGAGTCTGCTTTGTTGTGTCCCAAGTACAAAAGAAAATCAATAAAGTGGGAAAGAGTATCTAAAAGCTCCCCATTCTTCATTATTTTAGATGCAAGCTCAGACTCTGATAAAAGTTGTGCAGAAAATGATTAATGTAATTCAAAAATTAAGAGAAAAACTTAGAATCAGGTAATCATGAACCGGTGCTAGTATTGTCTCAATTATTAAACTCTGTGAATAAGATCAATGAAAATCAGGAGGATCTTTTAAAGATACTAGAAGATAAGGAAATGCAAAGTGACAGATATCATCAAGACAAGGATGTAGAACAGAAAATTAATGAAACTGACAATCTTCAAATGATACAGGACAATTTAGAAACAACAGATTCTAATGATGAAGTCAAAACAAAAACAGTACTTACTTTGATGAGGATAGAAACCTTGGAGTAGATGGAGGCATAACCAATATGAAGTGTGGCTTCACCTCATCATGTTTAAGCGAATAATAGATAAAGAAATTAAATATGAAATGCAGCAGAATTATCTTAGAATCTTAATTAGGGGACAGGTAATTATAGAAGGAATCCTATAGAATGCCATTATTCCTGGTGGGACATATTGGTCCACATCAATGCAGAGAAAAGCCTGGAAAGTTGGCCTATCTCTAGCACTAACCACGGGTGACATATGGGCAAGCTTTTTCACTGATACTGCCAGTTTGAACATTCAGGCCTTTGAGCAATTTGAAGGTTAAGAACCTAGGTTATTTTGAAAATTACTGACTAATAATGGTTTTCAAGTACAGAAACGATGCCTCAAAGATACATACCAAACTAAGTTATTGGGAATACTAGTCACAGAGGCCTATGGGATGAGGCACGGTTTATGTTGCAATTGTGGTTTAAATATCTCTGTCGTTATTATAAATTTATTGATATATACTTGATAGAATAATGAGTTAAATTTTCTATGATATATGAAAATATATGTAAATTCAAACAATTAAATCAGAGATGATGAAGTCCACTGTGGTTTCAATCTCATGATCACCATAGATGTATTCATATACACTTAGTAAATTCATTGATTAAACTTTGTAAAACATAAGATGTAAAAATGTAAATTCAAATTTTAAACAAAGTCAATAAAGCTTTTTTGATAATAAACAATGTTATAGTCTAAAATGATTTATATATAATCTTTAACTATCACATAATTCTGTCAAATGACTTCAGCCTATTCATTGCTATGTCAGCACCATATTTTTCTTCACAATTCTATGCCATCTACAGTATGCTTTAGTAACTAATAGATGCCAGGTAATTGTACTTAATATATCCTTATTCATTATTGTCCTATCTAATATCTTCAGGCTAGTTTCAAGCTTATGTTTTACATCAGTGGGGAGTTTTGGTTTTTGAAAGAATATACTTGGATTTTTAGGATTTAATGCACATACTTACCAGCAGTTATTATTTATTTCTGCTACATTATCAAGCAATCATCCCAAACTGAAAAACATTTAAAGGAAAGATAAATGATAACTTCTGAAAAAAAAGTGCATTAGCTTGTTGGAAGGAAGATGCATTACAGGTCCAAGTGCACTGCTCCAAGATCCTAAGCTCTTACAGATGAAAGACATAAGCTTGAAACTAGAATGGAGATGTCATATAGGACAGCACTGGTTAGAGATTTATTACACACTATCATCTGGAATCTATTAGTTACTAAACTTTACAGTAGATGTCATAGAAGCATGAAATGAAAAATATATTACTGAATATAACCTTTATCATAATTCCTAGATGATATCACCAAAATGCATTCACATAATTTTAAAATGATTTGTAATATATATATATATAATTCTAAAGCTAAACTATTCTATAATTAATTAAATGTACTAATTTAAATCATTAGTCAAAATTATATTCAGAGCTCCTGCCAAGGCAGACTTGACATTTGCAAAGCAATTTAATACAAAACAAATATATATGTACCCATAATTCTAACTTGCATTTCAATTACCTTCAATAGTACCACAATGTTAGATGTAAATATGAGAAAATAGTATAATATATACTTGTTTTGTTTGAATTTTATTTGAGAAGCTTTCTTGGCAGCAAAACTATTGTTAAAGAATTTGTAATTTAGTTGTGTCTTGTGAAATACCATATTTAGTTTAAAATACATGTTTATAGTTATTATTGGTATGTTGTTGTATAGTAATTCTCACTCAATATGCTGAGTCATGAAACATAGTTAAATTGATCATGTAATGTATATAGGAAAGCATCAAATCATGATAATTTTCAAATAAAAATTTATAAAAATCATCCTTGATGCTGATTTTACAATATATATTTTCTAAGTATTAATTATTTAAATTAAGTTGATTTAATAATTATTTTAAATCATTTAACATATAGTTTTCTGTTAGAGTCCAATTCTGTTAGAATTTAAAATTAATATCTATATAATCATCTATACCATCATTATAATATAAAATTATAACAAAATAACATAAATAATTAAAAAATCATATAATGCTAATTAATTATTGATATAAATCTCATATAAACATATTAGGTATATCACAAATTATATGTGATAATTTCTTGTTCACCATTACTTTAGTGAATATATATATAATTCTAAATATAAAATAAAATTATAGTCAAGCATTGGTGGTCGAGAGGTCAGTGACAGTCGCTTTACAAGCAGTTGTCCCAGGTTAGTGGGTTCACTTCCCAGCTGATGCTATGACACATGAGAAAAAAAATTATATACGCATTACATAATAAATTTATGTTTCTATATATTTGTAAGTATTAAAAATAAAAACAAATACAATTACTTTTCTAAACAGCTGCTTTGATAAGATATTACCCACAACACTGGCTTTCATTGAAAATGGAGGAAGCCATTTTGCTGTAATTTCTAATGAAAACCAGTCTTCTAGTTGAAATATTATATTAAATTGGCTATATAAAAAGGAATTATGTTTGTTTTTGTTGCTATTTACATTTCCTTTAGTTAGTTAATATATTTATTACTTTTAAATATTATCTGTGTAATATAATAGCCAAATACAACTAATACATATTCTATTTTTCAAATGTTTAATCAATGTCAGCCTCTAGATACATGCTCCAAAATATGCTTAAACACAACAAAATTCAAAAAGTAACATCACTCACCAGATCCAGTTTGGAAAGTCTTTTCCAAAAAAAGATAACTCTTTGGCTTTTTGTTTCTTCATTTACAATAAGATTTTCTAAGTTTCCTTTTTTTCAATTTCAAAATAAAATCTTTTATGAATCAATCATTTGTTTTTAGACTTCTAATTCAAGCAAAAATTATTTAATTCTTATACTTTTAAATTAGAGACTGTAGCTGACATTTTCAAGAAATTATTTAAAACAATATTCTCAATATATATAACACTACTCATCAGCTGTACTTGATATATATATATATGATGCATGCAGTATTTCTCCTGCATATAGAGAAAACAGTGTACATATAAACTAATTCTTGGTAAGCTGGTCCCTTCTAAACAGTAGACTGGCTTATTGTCATCTTTGAAAAAAATATAATCTAATAAATGTTGACATATATACAGTCAGTTCCATTTAGTCTAGAATTTGATATATTTCAGCCATATTGGCTAGTACACAATATATAAAGGCTTATGAAACACAGAAAAGCTGGTCCTGGCCACCACATAAATTAAAACTACATCAAAGCACTAACAGCAGTAGCTGGATATCCTGTCTCATGCCTTCAGTTATAACTTCATAGTCATAATGCCGTCATAATATGTAAAACTCTCAATCTTTTTTCAATCTTTTTATAGTCATAATAAAATTTAAAAAAAAAACCCACATTAATCAAAAGTAAGTTTTCTTTATTTAGATTGAAAAAAGTTAATGACTCTTTTTAATTCACCTTAATACTTTCAAAAACAACTTTGTAGTATTTTTATCAAAATATGTTATACAAGCTTTAATTTTAAAAAAATTAATCTATTCAAAATAGATAGTGAAATTTTATAATTACCAGTATATCTATTGTAACATAAAACCATGCTTATTTTAATTTCAAAATCAGAATTAATAAAATATTAATTAGACCTTTTTAAATGGTTTAATTTATAATGAATTTTGTTTAATTCAAAATTATTTAATCATTAACTGTTTTTCCAGTGTAATGTAGAAAATGTCTACAAAAATTGTTTGTATTTATTTCTACTTTTCTTCCAACTTTATATATATGTGCCCACACAAACTACTATGTTGTCATATGTTATGAGACACAGCTGTTTCACTACCTTTGGGTTCTGTTGTTATATAAGCTTTATTTTGAATTTTGGTTTTAAAATTATAAGATGAATTTGGTCTATTGTTTTAATTTATGCAAACTAATTTATGTTCAACCATCACCATTAATGTGTTCAAAAAATGAAGAATGAGTCTTACTTTTAACAACCTTTGAACCTCAAGTGAAATACTAGTTTTAATAATTGTTATAATAAATTAATCATACTTTATTTGCAATTGCAATGTTGAAGTAACCACTCCATACGTAGTTATGTAGTATCAAATCCTTTGAATATATTAATGACAGTTGCAGACATTGAGTCTTTAAATAAATTAGAAACTATAGACAAAATTCAACATATAATTTAAAAACCAGGTCAAAACTATGCTTATATAACAACAGAGCCCAAAGATAGAATATCATTCTATTTTTTATTGGTTTTTAATGGTACATAACACAGTGGGAGATAGTTACTTCCACTTTGCAATTACAGATATTTAGAAGTTATAATTAATTAATTATTATTACAAAACTATTTTTATATAGATGATGTCTGAGCTATTTTAATTATAAATTACATTTAAAAAGTTTTTTTCTCTGACTAAGAATTGAATAATTAATTTTTTTTTAAGTTGAATAAAAATCTTACTCTATATAAGCTGTATAATATTAAATGATCTATGCTCTTTATTACTGTTTTAGAATGCTTTTTAAAATAAGCAACAAAATATTGAATTTTAACAGGTCGAGAACAGTTGAAAGGTGTTATCAAATCAAACTATTTATTATTCCCATGTTATTAATTTTTTATAGTTTTGGGTTAAATTTTAAATATTTTTTTGTTAGAGGTATGATAATGTTATTTATCAGAAAATAATTCCGCTTTGTTAAATTTTTATAATTTTGAATTAAACAGTTCTGTTTTTTCTGGGTACCATCTTTGACTTCTATAAATAAATGTAATAAGATGATTACACTTCCACTTGTATGGAAGAGCTTTTTTTTTCCAGAAATTAATAGAAATAATCAAATAAATTTAAATTAAAGTCCTATTTTTCAATATTTCTCAACTTTGGTTCAAATTACACTTTGATTAGCCAAACATCATAAAATTTTAACGATTCTGATTCTATTCCTTCAGCAGACATTAATTTATTAAATTTCATAAATCTTTGCACTGACCAATTCATAATATCTTTTTTCTACCTAAAAGAAAAATAATATTTTGTCATAATATCAGATTTGTTTATAAATATTCTACACAACTGCTTTTGGAAACTATTATGGGTTGTGACATATTTTTATCTCTGAAAATCTTCATTTTAATATATACATATATATTGTGAAATTAAATAGCTTTTATATTATCTCAGTCTATGGTTTTATTTTTGAGTATATATCGAAGGTAAAATAAAACTTTTTTCCCCGTAACAATATATCTTTCAAGAGATCAATATACTCTTTTAAAATAGTGCTTTTATTTTTTAAAAAAATAGTGCTTTTTATAGTTAGCAAAATTTTATTTCTCTTCTTTAACTTTTAAAAATAAAATAATGTAACATTTAAATAAAGAAACACTATTAATTTACAATATTTTGTAATGCATTTGAAAATATCACAGACTATTTTTTTAATGTTGTTAAATGTGACATTATATTTTGATTTTTCTTTTTTTTTTTTAATTTTTTTTGTTATAATATAACAAAGTATATTGCAATTTCTTTCATGGCAATAAAGAGACGCAATATATAGTTTCTAAATAACGATTCTGCTAAATATTACTGATAATATATAACAAAAAACAACAACAAAAAAACCTAACATATCAAACTATATTTCCAAAATCTTAACATTCGATTCAAGCACGTTTAATCACAGTGTTTTTTTTTTTTTGTTTATTTCTTTGTTTTATTTATTTATTTTGCTTTTTTACTTATTAGTTTTTTTTTAAAGATATTATACTGTATTTTATTTTATTTTTAATATTTTATTTAATATAAATATGTTTTTATTTTAAATACGCTAACTTTTAGAAATATTAATATAGCTACATGTAAAAAAGATTATTTTTTACTAGAAACTGAAGCATTTATTGATACTAAGAAGCTTAATTTTTTTCATAATTTATCTCAAAGTAACGGAAATTGTTCAAATAATACTAAAAAACATCATTCTTTATAATAATTCTTTAAATATCAATAAATACTTACCAAATAATTCTTCTTCATTAGATTGCATATCTCTGGTTCATTAAGATAGCACTTATTTAAATCATCTAGTGCTCAAGGCTGCAGTAATTTATCTTCTTTTTTTAAAATAGACACAGAATACTTTATGTACGTTGTTATTAAATTATATACATCAGGAACGTATAAAGTCTGACAAAAAGACAAATGAGTTTCAAAATTTCAAGATTACCAAAATTTGCGCTGTGACATATTTTATTTAATTATATACATAAATAATAAACATAAACTGAAATTAAATAACTCAAAGAATATAATTATATTTATAGTAATTACAAAAAAAATACTGTTTTAGTGACTTCTGAAAATTAAACTGTTAATACATAAAATATTCCACGTTTCATTGTTTTCCAAATATTGGTTTATTTAGTGGACCTTTTGTTTATGCATGTTTATGCATATTACATTATTATCTCCCTTCTATACTTCAACCATTATTGACAGTCATCTGCAATGATTCTTCCTATAGATATAGTTTTTACACATATACAAGTTAAATGTAGGTTGTATCTTGAAGAATAATAATTGAAAATGAACCTAAAAAATGATAAACAAAGAAGACAGTCTATAATATAATGTGTATAAGGATGTATAAACAAAGGGTTTATATAATAAACTAGAGATTAAAAAATGTGTGTCTGAAGTATTTCAAGAATTAAAATTTATGGACCATTTTGAAAAATGAGAAATACTATAAGAAATTATGGCTTATCTGGACAATATAAACTCTTTTCTTAAATGTTATTACATATATTGAATGCACAGAATTGAAATCATAACTAGCATGGTGTTTGAATGTGGTTAATGTTAGCCATAAGATTTAAGGCATGAATTTGTTGACAACATGTATTTCATGGGTATATGTGATATTTGAAAGTAAATTTTATCTGAGGAGGTTACTACAAATTTCAAAATCAGTTTTGTTATAGTTGTAAAAATAATTTCTATACATTAAAAATAATTTGCAATATTTTAATTTTTTTTACATTTCAACACATGCTAGAAATAAAAGTACTCAGATACAAACCTTCTCTGTTGGAAATGTATTTAATGGTGATCTTCATAATTTTTGTTTAAAAACTTCTAGATTGTGACTGAAAATAGATGGAAAAATATTTATTATTAAATGCTTTTATTTAAGTTACAATCTCTGTTTGTTGATTTGCTTCTTGTTTGTAAATATGCATAATCACTTTTATTTAAGTTAGAATAAAATTTTAAAATTGATGTTCTAATAGATTTAAAGACAATATAATTTGTTGAAATTTGGTACATTTCTTCTAAATCTCTCTATATAATATAAATTATGATATCAATTTTGATAAAACAAATATTCTAGTAAAATTTGAGCAATATGATCAGAGATTTTTAAAAGGCCCAAGTGCATAAATGAAAGGTGTGAATTAAAGAAGATTAACATTTGGAAAAAGCTATTGGAAAACAAAATAAATTTTAAAACTTCTCAACCAATAGAATTTAAATATGAGGAGAAAGAAAAAGATAAAAATGATTTTAAATCTCACACACATTCGTACAATTTGAGAGAATGCTCTGAGGAAATGTCAGCTATTTAGCTATTTTACTACATGTAATATCCTGAAAACAATAATAATATGAACTCATCATTTATCGATAAAAATATTAGAATTAACATATTGTAATGGGCACAGACGACGTTACATTGTTTTTTTATTATTAAACATGAAAAAAATAAAAGTTCGCAAATAAAAATTTCTTTTTTAAGAATTAAAAATTGAAAATTAAAAAATCATCTTAAACTCGTATATATATAAAATCGCACAGATAAAAAAAAA
This sequence comes from Epiperipatus broadwayi, assembly GCA_028023455.1. Lineage (NCBI taxonomy): Eukaryota > Metazoa > Onychophora > Udeonychophora > Euonychophora > Peripatidae > Epiperipatus > Epiperipatus broadwayi. Next base: position 1,339,337 of record JAQFVV010006407.1, on the reverse strand, counting down.
TTATTAAAATAAAATTTTATTAAAAATAGAAAAACTAAATCTTTCAACAAAAAGATTTAGAGATAAAAATATCTTTAAGTTTGGAAAACACATTAATTAATCAGAAATGGAAATGATTATTTTAATTAGTCAAAGTGAACTAGCCTTTGGGCATTTAAATGTATAAGCAACAGTCAGATAGGAAAACAATAGAAACTAATAGCAAATGAGAGAAATCCATCGGGAAATCAGACCTCAATGGAAGGATCATCATCAACGATGATGTAATGTCCATTGGATCCTAAAGGTAATATAAAAGGAAAAGTTTGGAAATTATTAGTTAGTTATTATTAAGAGTGGTGATATGTATTAGTGCGGAGTTGTGGGAGAAGGGATTGAAAAGACGATCTCTTCAACCCCTTCAGTTTTGTTTAAAAAAAAGGACATCATTTTCTACATTGAGGACCAGCCAAAGCAAAAGACCTCTGGATGAATAAATAAATCAGCCAACAGAATACCAATTTCTTTAGGACGGTGTGGAAATGCACGTTCAAATGACAAGCAATGGATAAAAGGAACATTTTGAAATCGTAAGAACTTTTTAAACTCTCAGCTTTAAATATATATAATTAATGAACATTTCTAAACAATAAGAACTTTACTTCTAAACTTATTCTGTATAAAAAAAATAGAAATAGATTTCTATCTGACTAAACTAAATTATTTATTAATTAGGTATAATTTTATTTGATGTATTTCTTTTGTAAAATCATTTCCATTTTTTTTTTTGTTCTTTTAAGTTTTTATTATGATTTCTGTTTTTCGATAAATTAAACTATATAAATATTAAACTTAAGTCGGGCGTGAATGGCTATATAGATTTGTAAAGTTATATTTGGAGAGGGTAATCTTAGGTTATTCGTTTCATAGTTGAATTAGGTCAATGGATTGGATATATTGGTGTAATTAGTAGACATAGTATGAGATTCGCTACGGACAGAATTGCTATTATACACCGCACACACTCGTTTTGCCTATGGGAGGAATTATAAGATGGAGACCGCAGTTTCTTCCTATGGAGTTTTTTTTATTGCTCTCATCATCAGATAGATGTAATATTCTATCTGACGAGAAGCAGTTTCTTCTCTTAACCTAATTGTGCTGCCGTATTCGTATTACATTGAACACATCGATATATCAGATGGATTGAAGTTTGGTTTGACTGTGAACCTTTGGCCTAAGGTTAAACAAGGATTGAATATTTTCTTTTCAAATGCAAGTCTATGTAGTCTATTCATACTCGACATTCTAAATAAAGATGCATTAAATTTAAGTTGGGTATAGATGCTTGCATGGGTTTGTTATTGGTTAATTATGTTTTTGTTTTTCATATTTGATCAAAATATACTAGACATTCGGTAAATACTGATACCTTACGGTGAGTATCTAAGATGTATTTATGTTGGATGTCTTTTAAGTTATTGGTGTCTTGTGGCATCTTACGATGAATGCCATTGGGTTTTCTTATAAATTTCCCTCTGCATTTCCATCAATGATTTTATGTTTACTTTGGAATGTTTTTGACCATGTAATCTATGTAACCGATCTATACTCAACATTTATAAAACAAACTTTTATAAATCCATCTGTGCGAACTTAATTAAAATGTAAACTTATAATATTATAAAAATTAAAATGTAAATTTAAATTCTAAAATTAAATTAAAATCTAAAATAAAAGTTAAAAATAATGTTAAATGTTAAAGTAAACATGCTAAAATAATAATGTTAAATTTTATATATATGTGCTAAATAAATGTCTGTATGTTAATTACTGGCAGTGGCTTATTTTATTCTTTTTTTAAAATATTCTTAGATAAGAATTTATTGTAAATATAAATCTCTGCTGTTCCACTGAGCTAGTGACAATAGGCTAATGACCGGATATCAAAATATATAAAATAAAAATAAAAAAAATTTTTTAACTTATGTATCTGCCTACTTTATAAATTTTTCTAGGTTCAAATGCCTAGATGGCGCCCTGTAGTGCAGATTACGTTAAGTAGCTTTCTCTGGATCGTTACAATATAAACTATGAGTATTAAGTCAATTTAAAGTAGAATAGTTTTACATTTTTATTTACTGTGCCAATACTAAAAAGTTAAAAATAAATAGAGATATTTTTTTTAATATCAAATGCTGTTATTTACTATGGATTGAAATAGAAAACAAATAATTGTTTTTTCTATAGCACATGTGGCTTTAGGTTTAATGTAAAATAAAAGCATGGGGGAGGGGGGTGTCCAGAAATAGCTTGAAACCAGTTTGGGGATAGGGATAATTCAAGATACAGATTTTTAAATACTTTCATTTGTGGCATTTATTGAAAAAGCTTGTTTAGAGCTATTAGCATGCTCATTATATTACATTTATAATACAAGCTTATTAAATTAAATCACATGAATGTATGACTTCATTATTTTAAAAATTATAGTTTGGCTTTCAAGGCTTTGGCGATGTTATATTGCTAAGACTTAATATATGGTGTAACTGAAGTCTCTTCACGTCCATATAGCTATTTAAGTTAGATAGTTGGATTTGAAGACATATCGATATTTAAAATTTTCAGATTTTCTACTTAATAGTTAAGTATTAGATAAATGTTGGGCTTGAGCTGGTATTTTTAGACCTAGTGTCTGAAAAGTCTATCACCTCACTGAAGATAGCCAGTAGCTTGAAACCAGTTTGAGGATGGAGATAATTCTAGATATTTTTAAAAACTTTCTCTTGTAGCATTTATCAAAAAAGCTTGTTTAGAGCTATTCCCATGCTCGTTATATTAAATTTGTAATACAAGCTTATTAAGTTAAGTCATATGATGTATGAATTGATTTTTTTACTATTATATATAATTGTTTTTAAAAATAATGCTTCAGAGTTTTATGATATGTGACAAGACATCAGATGAGATTAAAATAGTAGAACTAAAGATAAATAACAAACCTTTGATTTTTATTATATCTTCTGGCTTGTAAGTTGCATATTGTTCTTAAAATACAAGTTTTTGTCATGTTTATGTTGCATTGCATTATTGATTCCATCATATGTTTTAGTCAACATTTATAACTTTTAGCTGATTAATTGTCATCTTAATACCAAAAAAAAGAGAAAAAAATGATAATGAAGACAGAGATAAATAAATCATAATATCTCAGAATGGCATAATAGCAGTAGTTCATAAGTCTTTGACAATGATAAAACTGTTGTAATTGAGGAAATTGATATTCAAGTAATGTGAAATGAAATTCATCAAGGTAAACATGTTCTCAATGCAGTTCAATGCAATTTCATCCCCCATGATAAACAGTGGTAATGTATCAGTGCATAGCCAGATACCAAATGTCAAATACAAGTATTAAATGAAATGGTCATAAATAACACTTTCATTGATTTGAAATGCTTAGTAGATAAAGAGATGTTTTGTTTTAGTATTTGTGCATGTAAGTATTTTAGCATTTTATCTCAAATATTTATGCATAAAATAAAATGAAAAAAAGATTTTGTTAACTAATCATAAGATTAATCATTGGAAAGAAAAGACGAAATGAAACTGACTAGAAATAAAATAAAGTTATTAAAATTATTAATTCTTGCAATAGAATTTGTAAGTATTTAAATTTCATTCATATAAAGATATTTCAAATTGAATTTGTATTACTAATCCTGATTTTATCTAAGACTATGAGTGTGATTTTCCAAGTCAGAAGCAGTGCTAAACTTTAGTTTATTTGAAATATTATTTTTTTATAGCAAACTACTCCTATTTATTGAATTAAAATGTGTAATATTTTTTCACTTTTTATGTTTTCCTTTTCTATTTCCAGTTATAAATCATCATTGTCAGTTGGTCCAAATTATCATCTCCACACATATATACAATCAATTCTCAGCTTATATTAATGTCGCCAATCTTCATACTTTAATAGACAGGCTTCAATCCATTCCACTCCACAATTTTTCAGCCATCCATTTCATTGAAAATCTGATGAAGGAATGCTCAAAGCACGTGTGATGATAATCTGCACCAACTGATGCGTTCTGGTTTAGCACAAAATACATATATTGGTGATTATTTATCTTTTCAACATGTGTGATCAAATGTGTCAGCAGTACAAACAAGATAGTGTGGATAGCTGAGGGTCATGTGAAAGTCTGACTTCAAACCCCCTATATCTTAAAATTAAGAAGGTTATTAATTTTTAAAAGTCAGTATACTTTTCTTTTTTCTTATCACTATCATAAATATAAAAAAAGTAAAAAGAAAACAATATAGTTTTATATCAAAATGTAAGGAATGATCAAAATATTTATCAATAAACATGTTATAAATAAACAAATGTTAAACCTTGTGACTATGTTTTGATAAAGCTGATATTTGAAAAACATTTGTTGAGTATATCGATAAGTGTGAGTAACAATAACAAGTTCGGTATAAATTGGTCAGAAATAAATAAGTAGGTCAGTCTAGTCTAGTTTATTTTGAGCCTTAACTCAAGAAGTAGTGTTCCCACAAAGAAAAGTGAAACTGCTGGATAAAACGTTTTTCACAGAATAAATTGGATAGCTGTATACTGCATTTATAACAGTGAGCATGATGCTTTTATCTGGTGGAAGACTATCTACTATGTGTGGCTAAAAAACCAACCCCCCCCACTCAAAATACACAGATGCAATTGGATCCAGAGACTAAAGCTGTTGTTTGATAAAACAAGAATTATCCACTTTAATCATGTCATAAGACCTACTATGTCTGACTATATATCATATCTGATGTCATCAATGCCCAAGGAGAATAACTCTCATTCTGGATAATGTAATTAAGACATTCATAAATATAGTAAAGAACAATATGCAATGTTATATTGCTAAGACTACTAATGAGTGATATGGCTGAAGATCTCTCAGCCCCTTATAGCTATTTGAGTTGAATAGCTGGGTTTGAAAACATGTAGGTGTCTAAAAATTTCAGATTTTCTACTCAATAGATAACTTTTAGTTAAATGCTGGCTTTGGGTTGGTGTTTTTAGATCTAGGGCCTGAACCCACCCTAGCACCTCTCTGAGGAGTGCCAGAGCACAAAACCTTGGTCAGAGGTTTGGGAGGGTCCTGACAGAGATATTTTTAAATGCTTTCTCTAGCTAGGCATTTATCACAAAGCTTGTTGAGGAATTGGCAATCCTCATTGTTTATAACTTACAAGCTTAAGAGAATATGGTCATGAGATATATGACTCTTATTTTGACTATGTAAAAAACAATATTTGTAAAAACATATGCTTCTAAACTTTTCAAACTTTACACTTGTCAAATTTTAGCAATATAATTATTGTAATATTTTAAGTTTGAAATATTTCTAAATAGTTATTATTTTTTATCATTTTTACTATTTTATATTATACTTATTATATTTAGTAATAGTTGCAAATACATAGGCATCAAGTTTATCTGTGTATTTGAATAAATTGTTAGCTTATTTTTCTTATTAATTCATTTAGATTGTGTTTGCACACTGAACTTACTACATACCTAAATGCTATTCATTATGCTATTAATATGCACAACCCCAAGGAATCACGCAATCCATTAGGGTCAAGTTGGGATAATGGTAATAATTTATAAACGATGACCATCAGGACATAAATAAATTTTCCACAAGTAAAAAAATGTCTATTTAGTAGTTTGGCACCTTAAAGTTTAATTATTTTTTTGTAATTATTAAATCTAGAAAAATAAATTAAAATACTTTTTTTTTTTATATGGCAAAGCGTTGACCGGGAGGCGAATCCGGCCAGCTCCTTGGAAGGCAGCTATGCTAACCACTAGGTCACCAACGCATGACAAAAGAGTTTTGAATGTAATTGTACTTAGTTTAACCTTCACTGCTACGTTATAAGTTATCTTCATCATCATCACAGATGATTGGTTAATATTATTGTAAATATTTATATTTAATCATTTTGATTCGAATGTATGTATATTAAGCATAATATAAATGTTTATTTTCGCTCTCCTAATGTTCCTTAATTTTGAACCCAGTCAAATATTTCGTTATAATATATAAGCCAATCGAAACTTTATTTAGTTTTTTTTTTTATTACAAAAAAAAACATATATATTTTATATTTACTAAATTTTATACGTCATTAACTTTTTTGAAATCTTAAAATGACAACACGTATTTTTTTTTAAATCCCTCGGGTACATTTTACTTCAACATCTGTTATTAATAGTAAACAATAACATTAAAAAAAAATTCCTGCTATTTCCGCACTATTTTTACAGTTCCTCTTCTGTATTTTAAAATTAATTTAAATTTTAAAGATTTTAAATCTATCAAATGCTAAATACAAAAATTATGTTGCAGGATTTCAAATAATACAATTCGCACGTTAAAGAAGTGAATATCGGTAGTAAAAAATAAATAATTAAAACATTTTTCCTACATAAAATTTTTTGTTTTATTGATTTCCAATGGAATACTAAACAGTAAAACTTTTAACAATTCATAAATATCTGAAAATATTTTTAAATGATATATATTTAAAATAATCCTTATCAGAAAGTTTTTTTTTCAATCTAATTTTAGAATTTACATTTCCACTAATAAAATCAGTTACTAAAGTATCCGAATATCTATACATTTATTTATAGACATAAGAAATAATATTTCTCTTTGCATTCTATTTAATAGCAATTATTTTAGTTAAAAAAACTACAGGAAGGAGGTATAAATAAGAATATATCCAATGTATCCTCTTCTATATCTTCTATATTTTGCTCCAAGAATACTAATTTTTATGCAAAGTAATACTCTCTTCTATGTACAAAGCAATTTTCAACATATATATATAAATAACAGATGCTTTTTAACAGGTATATAACACATCAGGTACAATTTAGTATTAAAAATTACAGTATATAAACAAACATTTTTTTTTAATTTTTTTTTTCTTCAAAACAAACAAACAAAAAAAAGGAAAAAATTATTATTCTATATACAAGTGTGAAAATAGTACTCCTACAAATAGTAATAGTAATCGTCGTGATAGTAGTAATAATAATGGATTAATTCAGCATATGAGATAGCATTCAAAAATAACTAATAAATTTGCCTCATATATTGGAGTTATATGACTCAGTGTCGTGTCTGCAATCCATAGATATAAATCCATGACACATTAGTCGAATCAGGCTTAGATATTAAGGAGACTAATTTACTGTTGACAATCTTAGATGGATGGTCGATGATATGAGAGCTATGTTCAATGCCAGATTTTTCACAATGAAACATGGCTGACCTATGGGATTTCCACCAAGTGGTGATTTGTAGCATTGTACCAAACAAACTTGAAATAGCAGTCATTCCAAATAGCTGCCTCATATATATATATATATATATATATATATATATATATATATATATATATATATATATATATATATATATATATATGCTATGTTGACAGTATGCTGATTTATGCTGAAGAGATAACTACCATTAAAATATGGAATGAGATGAATCATCTATCTTCTTTGGTCAGGACAATAGAGTATAAAGACAAATCAAAAGGTATAAAATTTTTAGATATGTACATCTAGCACTCCAATGCAGAATCTATAAAATGATCATCAAATCCAGCAATGTTTGGAGTGCTATTCATTCCTATTAACACACTCACCCCTCACACAAATTAGCTGGCCTTAAGTGTTTTCTTTACAAAAACCGAAATCTATTCATGTTTGATGCAAATAAAAGATATAGCATCAAAAACTACATCAAAGATGTGATTAAGATAAGGCATGATACAACAAAAAGCAGGTCATTAAACCAGAATAATACTAATGCATGGATTAACCTCCCTTTTATACAGGGGGCATAATAAAAGTTAAAAACAATTTGCACAGGGACAATTCAACATTAGTTTTAGAGCCCCTTTTTAATCTCAGTCAATTACTTAATGATACCAAGGATAAGTTACTTCAAGATCAGGTTCTCCTAATAATCTACAAAATTCACTGCAGTGAATTCACTTGCAATGCAATTTACTACAGTGAGACCACTGCCAACAGTGACACTAGATTAGCACAGAAAAAAGTATATATAAAACATTCTAGATCAAACTAACATAAAATTAGTATTTTTAGAGCATGAGATTGAATTGGGTCATAATTTTAATCTGATTCACATCAAAATTGTTTGTACTGAGTGCAATGACCTAAAAAGAAACTATGAAGAGGCATGGTCTATCAAAAACAAAATCCATGTGATAAATAAAACACTCATGAATTGCATTATCATGCAAGATATATATGTAAATTTACAACCTTGAATATTAATTAATGTACATGTTTGTTCTCTCACATACCTGTCTTTGCACTATGAATATGAGCAGACTGATCAAAAGCAGTGTTAATCAGTAAATCAACTATAATTTTTTATCTTACCTTTATAGTGGACTTCCTTATTTATTGAATTACAAATGAGTAAGGAAAGAAAAGAAAACTTATTGAGTTAGAATCATACTCTGGAGGATATATGCATTGTGGAACATGCTTCTGTCACTATATACCTCTTGTCAGGATCCTCTGCATCAATCTGCTGTCCATGATTATTGAAGGAAGTCATGCTGTAGTATAGTAAATGTTTATATTAAGTGTATCTCATATAATAATGTTGATTTTTGCAATCGCTGAACAATTACAACAATGTGAAATTCTGTTTTCTATTAAAGAAATCACTGGAAATATCTTACAAGCAATCAGCTCTGGAAAAAGCACATGTTTACAAGTAATTTAATGTGTCAAATACCTTACATTCCAAAATAGTGTGATGAGTAAAGTTCAATGTCAAGGTGATGTTGATATTTTTGGCTTCAAACGATACTATTGATCCAGAATTTATTCATAATGGTCAATCATTTAAAATATACAAGTCCTAAAATATTTCTGTGATGTGATAAAAAAGTTTATTTTTGGCTTAATGAGGAATCCAAGCTTTACCATGACAACACACTAATGGGTAAAGCCTTGAGTGTATTTTAATTAAATTCACCGTGACCCTGTTTATCCAACAGCCATACTTCCATAAACTCGCCCTTTGTGATTTCTATTTTTTCAAATGAAAAAAAATGCCTCAAAAGTATTTTTGTGCAGAGTTAGTAAAAAAAAAAAACTGCTTTAAAAGGCATCACTTTTTAGAAGTTCATGAACTAAAAACCCATTTAGACTGGTGTGTTGCAGTAAATGGACTCAATTTGTAATATCTAAAAATAAACATATTTACTACAAAATTCCAATTATTATTGAGACACCTTTATTTGAACATTTTTTGACAGCTTAACTAATAATAAATGTTACAAAGGCATTTGTAGAGATTCCAACCAGGAGACGGATTCATCCATAAATGAATAATATTTTTCTAATGGTTGACTAATAAAATTTTTTTAGATTCACCCATAGTTTTATTAAGGTTTTCAATTCTATCAGTATAACTGCAAACTTGATATTAATTAACTTAGCTGTTCATGATCTATTTGTCCACATTATGTTTGATTTTATTATCAGGATATTGCTCAAATGTTGATATTAAGTTCAAGTACTAGCACATGATACAGCAGACCTGTCATTCAAGGACTGAAATTCCTTGGTTCATGTATCAAATGCTGCATAAAACAACATGCCATTTTCTAAAGCTATAAAGTTGTGATAAGTAAATCAATTAATTTTTTTGTTGACTAAAATTTGATTTTTGTTGATGTGATTACATATGATAAACAGAGCAAAACTTTCCATACAGTATTGCCACTTGTGCTAAACAGAGTAATCAATGGATGCCAGAAGGCTTGTGCATAAAATCCCTATCTAATGCCTACTCATCCAATATCCCCAGACTAGTTTCTGGCTTGTGGCCTTCATCAGTGAGGAGCTTTGGATCTGAGAGCACTGCATCTAGATCTTAGGATCTAATGCAACCCTCTAGCAACCACCTTTTATCTCTACTTAACTACAAAACTATGAGAATGAAATTGAAAACACAAAAAATATTTTCAATCTAAGCTCAATAGCTTATATAGTCATATGGGTCTGAACTCAGTTCAGTTTATCAACAATTATTGTGCTAGTATAGAAAATGTGATCATGTGGTGATTACATATGATTTAACAACCATCTTTCAAGCATACACTCCAAATTATCAATTTTCCATTTTTTATAGCATTATAAATGATTAGATTGCAACCAGAGTAGATATTGTATAAAAATGTGAATCTTTTTTTATATCCTCAAAATTTTGCTACTTCAAAATTTTCTGAAATTGATTTAGTTGTTTACTTGCCTTTCTGTAATGCTTATTATGTATACTTACTAATTCTGTTACATGGTATGTTTTTATATAGTGTCTGCAATTTTTTTTATTGCTTAAAATCATTATCATCATTTTCAATCATTATCCACTGTAGGATGAATGTCTTTCCAAGTTGAATCCATCTCCAATATCTAGCCTATCTTCTTCATATCACCTCAGAACATTTCCCTATTTCATCCATTCATCTTACATAGGGTCTGTTTCTAAGTCATTTACAATCTTTTGAAATCTACTTTAAGAGTTTAACTGCTCATCTAATATCATCTCTTCTAACAATAGATCCAACTCACTTCAGTCTCTTAATTGTTTCAATGATGTCAGTAAAACCTGTTTGTTTTCTCTCTCTCACACGCATATATATTTCATTCTTGGTCTGAATGACTCCATACTTCATTAAGTGGACTGAAGTCTCTGTATTAATTTTTTGTTAAGTGTTTAAGTCTCGGATCCACAAGTATAGACTTATATAAGACATTCATTAAAGATGTTCCTTTTTCAAACACATAGGCATATTTTTTTAATATTAAGTTATTTCTATCAAAATCACCTTGACAAAGTTTAATTCTGTGATTAATTTCATCCATTATGTTTCCCTCTGTAGTAATAGTCTGACAAAGGTATTTGTAGTTACTGTCTTTTAACTCATCATTATCAATCATTTATTTGTTTTTTTTTCTTGGAATGTTAAATACTAAATAAAATATTAAAGCCGTTTTGCTGAATTTTAATTTATTTATGTTTTGTTAAATATACCCAATTTATTTTTTATAGATGCAAATTAACAATAACATATTAAAGCAAATGTAGACATTTTATACAAAAAGTTTGCTTAAAAACAACAAAAACTAAATGAATTTTTTAATATTTTTTGTGTACATCAGTATATCCCTTATTTCCGCTTCACCATAATACAATCAACCACTAGACTAAAACTCAGATTATCCTTCCTTACTTTGTATTCATTTAATAAACAACCCTCACATATCAGGTGAGTTAGAGGCATAAGTCTTCTGAACCTGTCTTCCTATGTGGAAGCACTATATTCTTCCATTACATAATTTCACTCAAGTTAGGAATGGTTTCTAATGACTTTTACCACCTTGTAAAAGAGTGAGCAATAATTACGCTGTGGAGGCTTTCTAAGAATGTTTCTATTAATAGAAAGTAAATGGTCTTTAAAAAATCATACTGCTACAATTATTTGTTGAAGAGAGAATACAAAATATTATTAAGCAGTCTTATCAATTGTTGTTTGTAAAAAAGTTTCCAATGTTGATTTATTTTTTAGTCATTTAGTTAAAGCAGAGTTTAAATATTAAATTTTTGGAAGATTTATTATACCAAGTATCCTTATATCACTTTTGTATAAACTCTGCTTTAGTATTTTTTACAATAAAAATTATCTTTTGATAATCAACAAGCCACAGAGAAAAACTGCATCTTCTATTACCTTATAGCATAAAGAGTACTATTTTCAAGGTAAGTAATGATGCCTCTTTCTCTCTTCCTTTACTGTAATCTTATATATCTGATTACTGTATTTATAAATATTCAATTATAAGATTATGTATATTGATTTGAAGAAATACAGACATCAAATTATATGTATTTAAAACATTGCAATTTAAAACATCCATATTTTCATGCTCTAATTAGAAATGTGATGGTAATATGGTAATTAAATTACTTTTTTAATTTTATTTAAAATGCTATTTTATGTGAATATGCAAAACTGGTGCCATTGAAGAAAAATTATATAAAAAAATATTTTACAAATTTCTTTTATTTAAATTTATGAGAAATAATGCAGTAAAACCCCAAAAAATATTTTTCTCTCAACTATAATTTTGCTTATTATATTTGCCATGGAATAAACGAGTCAGGAATCATAAATACCCCACACTTTTAATCCAAATTAAACCCTAAAACCCAGGTTTATGGTTGAATAAAAAATATATTTTTTAGTTTTTAGTACATGAATTTAAATATAAACATTTTTTTTATAAAATATAATATATAATATTAATAAAATGCCCAAGTTTTAAAAATAATAAATTTAATGGTAATAAACTATTATAAATAGTCTTTAAATCTGAAGAAGTACTTTTGGTTAATTTCTTAAACCTGCTTCAACTGCCATTAATTAAAAAAAAACCTAATGGCAGTTATTTTCCATGTTAATTGTAGGGCACTTAGTAGAATCCCACAGTCATTGAGAAGCATTATAAAATATATGGTGTTCTGAAACATTGGAAGATTACTGTTTGATAATCAAAAGAGATGTCACAAAAATCAAACACAAGTGACAAGGAAAAAGACATATTGAAAGCATATATTAACATTTGCTTTCCAATAAAAGACCTTCTCTATCAACTTAATATTTCTTTATTTATTACTCTGTGACTTCCAAGCAAGAATAAATAGCTCCAATGTTATTTACATATTTATAATCTGTAAATTATGTATGATGATGTAGTCATATCTCCATTCTAAACTTGTTTTGCACAGTGTAATTACAGAACAATAGCCAGTAATGATGTCACAAGGAATCCAGCAAATGTTTGGGATATCATTTAAATTGGTAATTTCATGAACATTAGAGGAACACTTTTTTAAAAATTATTATACATATTTTTTAATTTTATGTCTATTGTTTATATATATATATATATATATATATACAATAGACATAAAATCCCAGCTTATCATATATATATATATATATGATAAGCTGGGAGTTCAAGTAATGTTATTAATAAACAGTTCTGGACACAACAAAAATATTGATTATGCTTACAAAAAAAAAAGTCTAAGCTTATACAAAGTTATTGACCTAAGGTTTAAATTATATAACTATTCAAGAAAGTTGGTTTGACTTCAAAATCTTAGAATATTTCCAAATTGAAGCATTTTGTTTTTGCAGCTTTGAATTCCAAATCCTCATTGACAAAGGAAAAAACCAAAAACCAAATGGATTAAGATTTTAATAAATTATCACCCAGAATTCTTGGATTATTAATGATTGCTAAGCATTGCAAAAGTTTTAAAAGCTATTTTCGTTTTATAATGTACATATTAAATTTTTCAACATTTAAATTTATTAAATTTAAATACAAAAAGTAAATTATTAAACATTTATTTAATTATTCATAATTAATTCAAAGCTTCAATTTAAAAGATTAAAACTAATTAACTTGTTTAAAAATTAAAAGAAATTATATATAAAAAAATTTTTTTACTTACTTTTTGCAAATTAAAACGAAGTTGGAATTATGAATAATAACACTTACTGTCATCATAGGAAACTTAATATATCTATAGAAATAAAACATAAATAGTTTCTAAACATTTTAAGCAAGTAATTAAAGATTTTTTTATTATTTTTTTTTTGCTGAAATTATTAAAAAATTATATATATAAAATATTTGATAAAAACTGCTTTTATTTAATGTGATGCATTAAAAACAAAAAATCTTTTTTTCTTCCTCAACAATTTTAGTTCTTACATGTAACCTAAAAGAAAAATATGGTCAAATAAAAATTAATTAATTCAATCACTATTTTACAGATGCTCCCGCTGTTATTTTAAGCTAAATCTAAAAAATCAAATTGTTTTTGAAAAATAAAGCATTTATTTATAAAATATTATATATATTATAGTAGTGCATAACCAAGTGCAAATTCATCAGACATAAGAATCTAGAAATAACAGCATTTTATAAACAATAAATGCTTAATAGAATAAAAGTTACGTTTTTTTTTCCAGTAACTGTGCCTATGGGTGATATGTACTCTCAAACAAACAAAATTATCAATGAATTATAATTGATAATTGAAAAAAAAACCATGGATGTTAAACAAAAAACAAATCATTAAAATTATTAACTAAGCAAAAACGTTATCAATTTATTTGAATTTCATATATATATATAAATGCACTTTGTTTTGAAACAAATTTGGACTATTAAGAAATAATATTTTTATCTGATTTTTTTCTGTACTTATTTCTCTGTTTATCAATAAATCTACTATTGAGATAGACTAAGATAATGACTGGATGGAGGTGACTAATTTATTTATTAATAAACACATGAAATAATGCATAAAAGGAGCTGTAATCATTAAAATAGATAAAAATAAAAAGCAGACTGCAAAAACTTTTGCTGTGAAAACCATCATCGGAAAACATACTATTCTCTACAGTATTGCTCCGTAAAATTTAATTCACATATAAAAATAGAAGTGTAGTGTTAATATTTTTTTTCATGTGTCATAGCATCAGCCGGGAAGTGAACCTGCTAATCTGGGACAACTGCTTGTAAAACAGCTGTGCTGACCTCTCGACCACCAACGATTGATAATAATATTTCTATTACTGTTTAAATATGTAATATTTCTATTACTGTTTAAATATGTAATAGCTTTATATGCATGTAATTTAAACTTCATTAGAATGAATTTCTAAATCATCATTGGCATATTTTGTCTAGCATTGTTGATTTATAGAAATAAATTATCATTATCAAGCCATTAATGAAGTAGATGGGATAACAAGATGATTCATAAATAAGAAATCATTACTACTTCACTATGGATCTATTCACTTACCTACATTAGTTTGGTGTTTTATGGCTCTTATTAAAGGAATTAAATGCAAACTAAAATTTTATAAAGATTTTAAAATTACTGGTTATTTGTTTGACTGGCATGATTTTAGGATATATAAATCATTTACAAAAATTATTAAAAAGAACGATTTTCAGGATTATTTAAAGAGAACTGAAAGTAATTTGGTAAGGAATCCAAAAGATTTTTGGAAATGTATTAAATTTATTATACCAAAAAAAAAAAAACCTTACAAAATAAAAATGTAAGAATGTTAATGAATGATACCCTTTATTCAATTTAAATGTGGAAGATGGTTCTTATAATAATAGAAGTGATAATTTTAGTTTTGTGACATTAATTAATGTTAATAATGAAACTTTAAATTTTAATGAGATATCTATAGAAACAATTGTTTCAACTTTTGCACAACTTAAAAACAAAATAAATGTAGGGATAGATAACATATCCTCAATTATTTATAATGGATGTGGACAATTATTGTTCCTGTTTTGAAACATTTATTTGACTTATCTCTGAAGCCTAATATTTATCCTTCATTATGGAAAGAAACAAAACTGGTACCAATACTCAAAAAAGGATCTAAAAAAAAAATTAAGAATTATAGACCTATATCCCTTCTTTGTATTACAGTTAAGATCTTTTATAAATGTCTCCTTAAGCATTTATCTAACAATCTTTCCAAATGGCTTCTTAATTATCAGATGGATTTATACCAGGAGAGTCAATAAATGCAAATTTAATTATGATAAATGATATAATAGCACAAAATTTTGATCAGCGAAACAATTAGAAGTTATATATTTAAATTTAAGTAAATCCTTTGAGAGAGTGAGTTGTAGGGACTTATTATTAAAGTTAGCTGCATATGGTATGGAAAATCTAAATATTTGATTTAACTTTTTAAATCTTATTTATTGAATAGGCCTCAGTATATTTTCTTTAATAATGAATGGTCAAATTGTATTTATCCTACATTTGGAGTACCACGAGATAGGTATTAAGTCCTTATTTATTTGCAATAGTTACTTCAGATTTGCATTGTTTTGTAAATGGCAAGAATATTCTTTGCTGTGCTGATGATTAAAAATATTTAAAACAATCTATAGTTCTTCAGATCATTTATATTTGCAAGTTGTATTAGAATGTCTACATAGATGGTGTATTAAAAATGGTATAATTATAAATGCTAGCAAATGTAAAATTGTAACATTTACTAGGAAATCTGTAAAAGTTTATATATTTACACATTAAATAATAAGCATATTCACCCAAGGTATTAGTTGTAAGGATTTGGGAATAATTTTCTCTTTTTTTTTAATATCAAATATAAAATAAAATATTTTAAATCTTAAAACAACATATTAAAATAATTATGCATATTACTATTAATTTAACTATAATACATTTCAATAACTAAGAAAAAAATAATAATAGTTTCTTCCATTCATCAAACTGAACATTGGGGAAGTGCTTGTCTCTATAACAATCATTTCAATTAACTAGAAAGATTTTTTCCATCCTAACTCTTCTCCACATGCTTTCACAATTCCTTGACACATAAATGCAAAAAACATTACAGAAAAATTTCAATGAAAATGGTGCTCACCAGTAATGCATAAAAAGTTCTTATAATAAAATTAATTCTTCCTATATTATTGATGAAGCAAATTTCACTATGTTAATAAGTCAGCATTTAGCATTTACTAACATAATGATCAAATTCTAAACATTTTTTTTCAGCATTCTGACATTTTTCAGTTTTAAGAAAGCTATCCTTTATTGCTTACATTGAAGTATTACTAATAATTCTAACAATATTAATAGTAAATTCAACCATATAGTTCTTCACACATTTGCATATTTATAACTTGCAATAATATTTTTAGACACATTCTACCATTAAATTGCTTTAAAATTTTATTATTTTGTTTCTTTAAAGTATTAATAATAATTTATAAATCCAAAGAATATTTTAAAAAGTTTTACTTATTCTAATATGGAGTAAAACAACAAATCTTTTTCATCAGTGATACACAAAAATCAATTAAGAAACTATGATAATTGATGGAAAAATATATATTTTATCTGATAGAAATATCTTTAGTCAATGAACGTTGCGAAATATCATGCCATTTTTCCTGCAGAGCAACTCAAAGGATGTATAAGGAATTTATATTTAGTCATGTTTGTGTATTGTATGTTAGAGAACATTTTTTATTAATCTTAAAGTAACAATAATAAAAATAGATTTTTATTTGATAAAGCTATTTATATTTCTTATTTGAAGTTTATTAAAGACCTTTTCCGAATTTTAATAACTTTAAGCAGAAAAAGTGAATTCTGACTAATTTTTTTAAAATGAAAATGGATTTACTATCTACAATTCAATTTAAACGTCATTCATTAGTCTTTTATGGTAATAAATAGACACTAATTTGGAAAACTAAAAAATAGATTGATATCATTTTATCTTTTCATAGCTATGGACATTATATAAGTGAGAAGGAGATAAAGTTGCTTCCATTTTAATCATCATTAAGGAGAGATTTTGATGTGCCAATAACTTGAAATATATTTTCATCACTTGATACTCAACTTAAATCAAGATCACCATGTTGCATGTTTAATCAACAACCTGTAATCAAATAAATATGGCACAACAAATAAAAATTCTTATAAGATTATAAGTATTTTTTGTAGATTCAACAATAAAAAGCCTGCATTTGATCTTGATAGATGCAACTGGAGTTCATCAACAGATTCATGGTTATTGCACTCATCGGTTTCATAAATGAAACTAAATAACCTTTGATCTATACCAGAGTGAGCAAAAACAACCATGAACCATATGATTAATTACTGTTGAATCTATGGATTCAGAGGAAGAATTGAAAAGTTTAATAATATCATTAATGAATATATAATTACATTCTGAATTACATGTATCAAACTAACTCAACCCACACCTTTGACATCATTCACTTTATATAAACACAGTAATGACTATTACTAATCATTTATTAAACTAGACATTGTCTCCAGCACAAAATGCATCTTGGAGGTCATTTGTCTTTTATTGTATCTATATTTATATGAATTTAAAAAATATGTGGTAGTACTGAAGTTATTTAATCAAAATTACCCCAAATCCAAAACCCAAACAAACTAGCCAAGAAAATAAAATCCACAACACTTGGATTTGGGGTAATTTTGATTATTTATTGACTAGTTTAGCTTTATGTTTTTAATATTTACATTTTGAGTTTATTTAATTAAGATATTACACATGGAAAAGAGACGTGTGAATAACTTCATGTGCGTGTGGGCTTAATTTTAATAAATCAGATAAATTAATCTTTAGTTGAGTTTTAAATTGTATATCTGTGCTAGAGACAACTTCTAGTTTAGAAAATAATTAGTAATAATCATTACTATATTTATCTAAAGAGGATGGTGTCAAAGATGTGGGTTGAGTTAGTTTGATATTTGTAATTCAAAATATAGTTATTTAATATAGATAAATATTTTTCATGTAATACAGATATATATGAGGATTGGTGGAATGGACCAACTGATGAGTGCTGGTTTAGCAGAAAATGCATTTTGGGGATCATTTGTCTTTCATTGTATCTTTATTTATATAAACTTTAAAAGAATATGTGCTAGTATTGAGGTTATTTAATATATTTATAATGAATATATCTTTAAAATATAAATAAATGCATTTATTACTATTATTATTGCTGTTGTTGTTATGGTCATACTTGTTTGTGAGTAGCTGTTGCTGATGTAGACACACTCACATATATATATATAAACTTTTAAGTAGTGTATTTTCAAATATTTATTTATAAATTTATGTATTTTATTTTGAAGAAATACAGACATCGATTTGGAATATATATATATATTATTTTGTTTTATTGTATTACTGCTACATGATTAATGGATACCAAATATATGAATAAGATATGGTTGTTTAAAGAATGAAAAAAGATGTGTTTAGATGATTCCATTTTGAAAGTTGAGTTGATAATGATTATGAATATAATTGAAAATATTTTTTATGAGTTTTTATTTATATTATATTATAAATTGTTTACTGTTGTTTTGAATATATTTAAGTTTCGTTATTGTATTATTAATATTAGCAGACATTTTATTTTGTTTTATTGTATTACTACTACGTGATTAATGGATACCAAATATATGAATAAAATATGGTTGTTTAAAGAATGGAAAAAGATGTGTTTAGATGATTCCATTTTGAAAGTTGAGTTGATAATGATTATGAATATAATCGAAAATATTTTTATATATATATATACTCATTAAACATTTAATGTAGAGTAAAATACACCTCCAAGCTATACAAATATTGCCTAATATGCTTTCAGTACATTTTACTACACCCATACCTATTGCTGCAATATATTATTCTGATGATGATAAGTAAGCTATGAAAGTACTAAAATTATATCTGGCAACATTTGACTAACTTGAAGATATATTTTATTCTATGACAAAAACTTAATAAGATATATTAATTTGGTCAAGAATGGTTCACGATAGATAGATAGGTAGATAGATAGATAGATAGATAGATAGATAGATAGATAGATAGATAGATAGATAGATAGATAGATAGATAGATAGATAGATAGATAGATAGATAGATAGATAGATAGATAGATAGATAGATAGATAGATAGATAGATAGATAGATAGATAGATAGATAGATAGATAGATAGATAGATAGATAGATAGATAGAAAGAAAAAAGAGACTGAGAGGAAATGAGAGAAAGAAAAAGAGACTGGGAGGAAAATATTGTACAAGATGCCATCCTGGTTGTTCAGCCATCTTCAGTTAGTTAATTTTATCTTTTATATGCTTTCATTCTTATATTTCAGTATTTATTTATCACGTTTCTAAATTTAAATAAAAATTAGGCACTTATTTTATGGTGTTTTTAAATGACAATATTGTTAAATAAATGCATTCAATAAATGCAGATAAAAATGAAATATTATCTGATTTCATCTGCCTAGGATTCATAATACTAATATACAGATTCTTAGATTGTGTGACAGCAGTTATCGACTAACTAATGAATATTATTATAACATTACAATGCTTTTGATTAAAATAATCGTTTCATAGTTTATGGCTGGTGTGACTCAGACATGACGTCTCTATCTTAGTACTGTAAATCATTCACAGATGAATCTGAATAATGTCATTTATAATTGTAATATTACATTACTCTTATCAATAATTATCTTTAATTCCTGTCACGTTTACCGTTCTCTGTTGACTCGTCTCTATTCCAGCAACAATTTTAATATATTATTAATATCTTTCGGTTTACTCTTTCTTGCATATGTTATTAAAAACATTTAAATTTTATATCTTATATAGTTTTTTATTTCTGTTCTTTCATCCTTATATATTCTGGTCATAATAATATCAAATGTAATAAAATGTATAATATTAAGCATGAAATACGTATATTGGTGATTATTTATCTTTTCAATATGTGGTGTGATCAGGTGTCAGCAATATGAGATGGCACTGAGAGCAGTGGGTCGTGTGAAAGTCTGACTTCGAATCCCACAATATATTACATATATAAATGCAGGTTTAAGCCTGTACAATGTATTAATACAATATATGATAAAAATTTTATTTTGAAGTTCTCGTTATTTTGATTTCTTAATTCAATCATGTGATGTATGTTTAATATCCCCGAAGATAATCTGCATATAAGAGTCAAAACATAAGGATAAAAATTATATAAAATATACAATTTCAATATTCTAATAACAAATGTAGAAAAATATAAGTATAGAAATAATATAAATAATATTTCTTATAAAATAAACCTAGCAGCGACTATTGATTATTTTAAAATATTTACATTTTAATTTAGCAGACTTTTTATATTTTCTTTTTTATTTAATTTTTTGTAAATTTTAAAGTACGACTTTTTCGACTTGCTTTCGCTTAAGGTTATAATATATCAAATCCGTTCTTTTATTTTATTTGCCTTTTTTAACTTCTCTTAAACATTAAGAAATATGGCCTCAATCCTTTTAATCAGTAAACCTTATAATAATACTATGAATTGACTTTGTTTAAGCAGATGCTATTTAAATATACTGTACTATAGTATATAAAATCATATAATTGCAATTATAATCTTTATATATTTATTTGTGCAGAGGTGATGTGAAGAAGAGAAGCTAAAGATCGGAGAAGATGGATTGAACTTGGAAAGACCTTTATCCTGCAGTAAATCGATAATTGTTGACGATGATGATGAATACATCAATTAATTTTTAAAACTAAATCTATCTATCAGTAAATTTGAAAATCATGTGTGTAGACGGGAGATTAGGTTTAAAGATATTTGTATGAAATAGAGTAGATAGTTGAACGAAGCTTGAAAGTCTGGGTTCAAATTCCTTATAATTAAATCATATCACTATGATATAAATAGAACCTATGTTAAAATATGGCGCAACTAACCTTGTATGGATTCCAGTTTCAAATTAGCATGAGATTATTTTTCTTAATAAATAAGTATTTAGCTTTTTTTATTTTAGAAAATAAAATACGAAAGCAAACTTTAAATATTCATCACTGAGTAGATGAAAACTTTAGTGGAATTAAAGCTTTCTACGTCTATGTTTTTATGGGGGTTTCTGGAAAGATCTATGCTGTGTATGTTTTATGTATATTATAATTCTTCACATATTAACAATACATTCCAGTTTAATAAATAAATCACTTATATAATTGCTTAGTAATAAATAGAGATAAGATGGAACCATATTTTCTAGCGTAGTTATGCAGTTCCAAACAAATGGCTTAATAGATGAATTGAACTGGAGGGTGGTAAAAATGGCGTAAAAGTCTCAATGTTACTAATCTGTTAAATGATTAAGTATCAGATTCTTAAGTAAAAAATGTAAAACATATATTAGAATCTTTTATCTTCAAACACTTCGATATATATATAAGAGATAGTGAATTCTGACTCATTTGACGTTTATGTAAACAAAATATGCTTGTATGGAGGTTTTGGTAAAGCTCCATCTATTGATCATAAATACAAGTGATAGCAAGTTACGTGATTTTTAACTTGTTTTTGTTTTTCATAAATGCAGCTTTGAAGGTTTGTGCAATGATATATATTGCAGAGGTTTTGACTATGTGGTGAAACTGAACTGATTGCAGACCCATGTAGCTATCTGGCTTGTTAGGCTGGGTTTGAAGACATTACAAGTCTGAAAATTCATGCTTGCAAACTGATAGAAACTTGTTGCATAAATGCTTGAAGTTAGTGTTTAGATCTAGTTTCTGGCCCCTACCCTTCACTGATGATAGAAAATTAGCTTGAAATCAGCTGATATGAAGGTGGAGCCAATGAAAGAGATAGTGAATTCTGACTCTTTTGATGTTTATGTAAACAAAATATGCTTGTGTGGAGGTTTTGGTAAAGCTCCATCTATTGATCATAAATGCAAGTGATAGCAAGTTACGTGATTTATAACTTGTTTTTGTTTTTCATATATATATATAAACATTACAAGCATAAAGCTAAACTAGTCAATATATAATTAAAATTACCCCAAATCCAATATTCAACCACACCAGCAAAAAAGTAATATTAAAACACAACCAAAGGTTTCACTGCTACAAGCAGACTTTTCAAATGTAAAGAACTACAAAAACTACACAATATATATAATATTAAACATTACCCACAAATCCATTCACTTCTCATCCACCCTTAATATTAAAAGAACTCTTAAATAAGTTAATTGCTTCAGAATAATAAATTTTCAATAATAAAGATTCTTTAATTTTTCTTTTAATATTAAGGGTGGATGGGAAGTGAATGGATTTGTGAGTAATGTTTATAATATTATATATATATATATATATATATATATATATATATATATATATATATATATATTGTCCTTTTTGTAGTTCTTTACACTTGAGAAGTCTGCTTCCTTTGGTTGTGTTGAATTTTGGATTTGGGGTAATTTTATTATATATATATATATATATATATATTATATATATATATATATATATATATATATATATATATATATATATATATATATATATATGACAATAGATGGTGTTCTATCAAAAACACTGTCAAGCGTAGTTTTTTGTTTATATAAACATCAGAGCAAGCATTCACTATCTCTAACTTTAATTTCCACCTTCAGATCATGATTTCAAGCTATTTGCTATCATCAGTGAAGGACAGGAATAAAAAAATAGATCTAAACACAAACTCTGAGGTTTATGAAACAGTTTCTATTCAGCTTGTAAGCGTGAATCTTTTAGACACGTAATGTCTTCAAACTCAGCATAGCAAGCCAGATAGCTACATGGGTCTGATCTCAGTTCAGCATCACCACATAGTAGAAGCCTCTGCAATATATATCATTGCAAGAAAGACCTCAAAGGTACATTTATGAAAAACAAAAAAACACAAGTTAAAACTTGTTAACGCTTGTATATATGACAATAGATGGCATTTTACCAAAAATGCCATCAAGCATAGTTTTTTGTTTACATAAACGTCAGAGCAAGCATTCACTATCTCTAACTTTAATTTCCATCTTCAGATCATGATTTCAAGCTATTTGCTATCGTCAGTGAAGGACAGGAATAAGAAAATAGATCTAAACACAAATTCTGAGCGTTTATGAAACAGTTTCTATTCAGCTTGTAAGCGTGAATCTTTTAGACACGTAATGTCTTCAAACTCAGCATAGCAAGCCAGATAGCTACATGGGTCTGATCTCAGTTCAGCATCACCACATAGTAGAAGCCTCTGCAATATATATCATTGCAAGAAAGACCTCAAAGGTACATTTATGAAAAACAAAAAAACACAAGTTAAAACTTGCTAACGCTTGTATATATGACAATAGATGGCGTTTTACCAAAAAAACCATCAAGCATATTTTTTTGTTTACATCAACGTCAGAGCAAGCATTCATTATCTCTAACTTTAATTTCCACCTTCAGATCATGATTTCAAGCTATTTGCTAACGTCAGTGAAGGACAGGAATAAGAAAATAGATCTAAACACAAACTTTGAGTGTTTATGAAACAATTTCTATTCAGCTTGCAAGCGTGAATCTTTTAGACATGTAATGTCTTCAAACTCAGCATAGCAAACTAGATAGCTACATGGGACTGATCTCAGTTTAGCATCATCACATAGTAGAAGCCTCTGCAATATATATCATTGCAAGAAAGACCTCAAAGGTACATTTATGAAAAACAAAAAAACACAAGTTAAAACTTGCTAATGCTTGTATTTATGACAACAGATCGTGTTCTACCAAAAACACCATCAAGCTGAGTTTGAAGACATTATGTGTCTAAAAGATTCACGCTTGCAAGCTGAATAGAAACTGTTTCATAAACACTCAGAGTTTGTGTTTAGATCTATCTTTTTATTCCTGTCCTTCACTGACGATAGCAAATAGCTTGAAATCATGATCTGAAGGTGGAAATTAAAGTTAGAGATAGTGAATGCTTGCTCTGACATTTATGTAAACAAAAAACTATGCTTGACGCTGTTTTTGGTAGAACACCATCTATTGTCATAAATACAAGCGTTAGCAAGTTTTAACTTTTGTTTTTCATAAATGTACCTTTGAGATCTTTCTTGCAATGATATATATTGCAGAGGCTTCTACTATGTGGTGATGCTGAACTGAGATCAGACCCATGTAACTATCTGGCTTGCTATGCTGAGTTTGAAGACATTACATGTCTAAAAGATTCATGCTTACAAGCTGAATAGAAACTGTTTCATAAAGGCTCAGAATTTGTGTTTAGATCTATTTTCTTATTCCTGTCCTTCACTGATGATAGCAAATAGCTTGAAATCATGATCTGAAGGTGGAAATTAAAGTTAGAGATAGTGAATGCTTGCTCTGACGTTTGTGTAAACAAAAAACTATGCTTGACGGTGTTTTGGTAGAACGCCATCTGTTGTCATAAATACAAGTGTTAGCAAGTTTTAACTTGTTTTTTTTTGTTTTTCACATATATATATATTGTAATACTACACACATATATTCACACATGCAGACTTACACACACACATATAATGTTTTGAGATTATCTCACTGCAATCATTTATATATAATTAACATTACAAGGAGAGATCGAAAATGAAAAATATAAGTGAGAGAAACAGATCGATTTCACAGATATCCTTTGAACAAATTAATAGACTGAAATGAAACTGGGATGAACATATTGCTAGAAGTGGTGATAATTGATGTAAAGATAAATTTTTAACTTGAATTCCAAGAGATTGCCAAAGAACAATAAAACAACCACATTTGAGATAAATCAATCATATAAAAATTTTGCTGAAGATAGGCTATGGATAGAAAAACTGGCTTGAACTTTTGAGAAAACGTTTTAGGAAATATCATGTATTAGTCTTTTTATAATCAGGAATGAAATAATCATAGATTAAATATTTCTCTAGTTATTCACTAAATAAGAGATTATACAACAATGAATAATATTTCTGCAAAGTAATTTTTGTTATACCATTTCCACACAAGGTAGGCACTGGTTTCTATCCTCTTTTAAAATTATGGGGAGAGATGTATTCATAAATATATGACCAAAGGTGTGAAAAATATCTATGCATGAAAGTGATATGGTGAAAATTATGCTACAGAAATATTATTCACTATTTGGTTTTCTTTTGTCTAATGAGTGACTAATAAAAATTATTAATATACTTTTATTAATTGATTCATGTCAAAGTTGTGAAGGCAGTGTGACATTTAATAATCAAACTATGGTAATTTTCTATCTATATAAATACTAAACAATGGTAAAGATATGTGTAAAGAGATTTGGTCTCAGCAACTCAATGATTGCAGATTCAACATGAAATGTAGATCTTAGATCTTTTTCACAAGTCTTTGGTCATATGTTCATGATCACACCCTTCTATAAGGTTGTAAAAGTGAATGGAAACCAGTCCCTACCTTGGGTGGGAGTAAGATAGTGAAAATTGCACTACAGAATTATTAATATATAGGGTATATAAGCACAGACTTTCACATGACCCACCACCCTTCACACTATCTCTTAACATTGTTACACTCGAACACATATATGTTGAAAAGATAAATAATCACCAATATAGGTATTTCATGCTAAACCAGCAATCATAAGTTGGTCCAGATTACCATCTCTACACATAATTATTATTCATTATTGGATCCTGTTTAAAGCTTCCAAAAAAATTCTATACTTTTAAATATTTTTTAAAATCCTGTTCCACAACATTCTTTACCAATGCTAAGAATAGCAAACGTGTTCGGTTTTCATATAAATGCAATTAGCATTTCTTTTATGCAGCATCTGTTTGTTTCTACAGATAGTGAAATAAAAAAAATGGTTCTACTATAAGTTTATTTAATATATGGTTGTAAAATTGGTTTTAAAGATATACTAAGATGGCTTAATAAAAACACACTTTTCTAAATAAAAACAAACTTGAATCTCTCACGTATTAGCTCAAATAGAGTTTGTTATTTACTGGATTTAAACGATTCCTAAGTTGAAAATTGTGATTCAATTTATAAAAAGTTATATATTGTGCTAAAAACGTTATTTTCACTTTGAAAATACTTTTTTGGTCTTGCATTGGTGGTCGAGAGGTCAGCGCGACTGCCTTGCACTTGCAGGCAGTTGCCCGGGTTGCGGGTTTGCGTCCCGGCCGATGCTATGACACTTAAAAAAAAAAAAAAAACTTTTTTGTGTAAATATGCTTAACGCACAACAAAGCTTGAGGAAATATAATAACTTAAAGTTTAATGCTTTAAATTATTAATATTTGCATTAATTTTTTTTTAAAAAGTATATAAACATATTTAAACACAGTAAAAAAGAGAGAAAAATATACAACTTTTTATTAGTTTAAAATTTGGTTTTATTATTAACTCTAAAAACAAAAGCTTTTGGAATATATAAATTCTGCATTGCATTGTTTTGAAAGTGAATAATACTTTAAAAATGTAAATATATTTAGATAAACTTTACTTATATACATTTTTATGGTGAATAACATCTATTCGTATTTCAAAGATTAAATATATAGTTGGTTGAGATAACAGACAAAAGTTGATGATAATTATTGTTTGTGGTAAGTATTTTTATATAAATAGTGGCTTGTCTGTTTTATTATATTTATGTAATGGCCAGAATCTGAACAATGGAGAGAAAGAGCTTATTATGATGAATAATATTCTATTGCATTAGCATAGTGCTGATATGAAAGATATTAATGCCTGTTTCTGTAACTTATTATCCTCTTGAGAAATTCTTATAGATACAATGGAGATCACGAGAGATTACAGCATTCATCATTTGCAGCATATGATCCAATATCTTAGACACTGATCATCCCATATATTTTCCAAAGTATTATTTACATGCTAAAATCACTGTCAAAAATATTTAGAGAAGCACTAGAGGTTTTGAAGGAAAGAAATTGTATTAGTAAAAAAGCATACAAACTATCATCTATGTGATGAAGGTTCTCTGTAACATTTAATAAAAACTATCAATCGAATTTAAATTTAACCAATCCATCAAATTTAATCTTCACTTTCCATTTATGTTTTTGTTCTCATTTTTATTTTGATGGAACAAAAAATAAAATGTTTTACTTGTTCTACTTTTTTCTATCATGTATACTCATTTCATCCCAGATTCTTAATTAAAATAATTTTTTACAACTTCCTATATCTGAATAATAATAATACGACACCTTGAGCCAATTAATGACAGTTGTTATTTTATTGAAACATGAATACACATATCTTTTAATATTTTTCATGGTTAATTCCCAAAAATTACTAAGAAATGTGTAAAATTACTATTTGTGTTGGTAGCTGTTTGCAATATGGTGGAGTTAATGTGAGGGATGTATTGATAAAAAAAACCCAAAAATGATTTATATATAAGTTTTTGCCCTTATATGCACATCTTTCTTGTTAGCACTTTCATATTGCAACCATCCATTAACATCTATCAGATAGACAATCATATATATATATATATATATATATATATAATTATTCGAAAAACAATACAATAATTAATACAGTAAATAATATTTTAAAAATAAATATATACTACAATTTAATAGAAGTACTTTCGATTATCTAAGTAGTTGTTATCAATTATATTCAAATTCAATTACAAAAAACTGTTATAAATGTATACAAAAACAATTACTTCATACATCAATTTTCTCACAATTCATTAATTTTTGTGTTAGCAGCTTGTCTATTTATCAAATGCTGCTTTTCATTTCTTATTAACATAGCTTCTTTAATTTTACATTTATTATTATTTCTTTCAATACATAAAATCTTAAGTTTATTAAAATCAAAATCAAAACCATATATACATGTAACATTATGATCAAAAAATACTGAAGGTGATAAATTTCTAACACTCTCTTGTCTTGATTTTTGCACTCATTTATATAGCAATAAATGCTCCTTTAATCTTTTTTCCAAATAGATGTAGTATTTTAAATCAAAGTTGTGCAATATATAAATGGTAATGTGTTGGTGGAAAAGCATATATACGTGAATTGTGGTGTACATTGGAGAAAAGATCAAAGGAGCATTTATTGATATATAAATGAATGCAAAAATCAAGACAAAAGAGTGTTAGAAATGATGACATATTACCTTCTGTATTCTTTGATCATAATATTACATGTAATTATGGTTTTGATTTTGATTTTAATAAAGTTAAGGTTTTATGTATAGCAAGAAATAATAATAAATGTAAAATTAAAGAAGCTATATTAATAAGAAATGGAAAGTAGCATTTGATAAATAGACAAGCTTCTAACATAAAAATTAATGAATTGTGGGAAAATTAATGTATGACGTAATTGTTTTTGTATACATTTATAATAGTTTTTTGTAAATGAATTTGAATATAGTTGATAACAACTACTTAGATAGTCGAAAGTACTTCTATTAAATTATAGTAAATATTTGGGTAATCATCTGAAATCTGGGCATGGCCACTTGGAGTGTTGTTTATGTGTCCAAAACACATAAAAATGCCATTTCTGTGGCTGGGCCTTACAGTTTAATACAACATTTAAAATTGTATTAACCCATTTTGGCCAGGCTGCTTTACATAACATTGCACAAAATATTACAGCCTGTTTTGTGCTTCGAAACTATTTACGTGTATTTGTTCTATTCATAGCTGATTACCGTATTGCTTGAGAGTGTTTGAATTTCAAGTCAGTACAACTTTTCAAATCTCCATAATAGTGTAATGTCATTTATATTTAAATAATGTTTTTAATTACTAATAATTGTCATATGGTCCGCACCCGAACACGCTTCAACAAAGCTCACGTGCTAAGTCACATTTCAGTGTGGAAAATATACAAGACCAATAAAAGGTCTGAGAAGAACATACAATTTTTAAACTTTTCAGAATTGCCAAGTACAGAAAGTGTGTGAGATTATGTCCTTTTTTTTTCTGCCACATAATGTACACTTTTTACTACAGCAATAAAATAATAAATAAGTTTAAAAAGTTCAAAGATTGTGTCATTTTTTTTTCATTTCATTACAAATTGACAAGTATTTGGATTATATTTTTTGCAGCGGGGTTAAAATGAATGACTATTTTGTTTGGCTTTTTGCTAATAATAACAAAGTACGTAATCCCCCCCCCCCCAAAAAAAAAGCAGTTTATTGTAGAAAGCAAAAAAAAAAAAGTAATTCAAACAAAATATAAATACAAGTAAAAAGTGAGAAAAAGTTGTTGGAAAAAAAAAAAAATTATTGACTTTTTGTTACAATTATTTTTCCAAGTGTGGGAGTGGGTGTTTTAAAACAAATTTTGATCCCAAAAAAAACACAAAAGTTTAATTTTTATCGTAGAAAAATAAAAGAAGAAAAACAATTTGGTCAACCCCCCCCCCCACCAAAAAAAAAGGTTGAATAAATTTGAAATAATACCCAAACAATTACATTATATTTTTTCATCAGCATTAAAATAAGTGGGGTTCAAATAAAATACTATTTTTGTTTACTTTATGCTAATAATAACAGTACAAAAGCCCCCCCCCCAATGCTGTTTATTGTAGAAGCCAAAAAAAATGCTAATTCAAACGAAATATAAATAAAAGTAAAAAGTGTAAAAAAGTTGTTCAAACAAAGGTAAAATTATTGACTTTATGTTACAATTCTTGATCCGAGAGTGGGTGTGGGGACTTCAAAACAATTTTTGAACCCCCAACAACACAAAAGTTACTTTTGATTTAATAATAAGAAGAAAAACAATTTAGTCAACCAAAAAAAAAAAGGGTAGAACAAAGTCGAAACAAGTCCCAAATAATTATACCATCATATTTTTTCAGCGGCAGGGTTAAAACAAGTTTTTTCATCGTGAAACAGTCCAAAGTTTTAAAATTCAGAAAAAATAAACACAAAATTAAATTATCAAAATTTGTTAAATAAAGAAAAATGTCAGGTTAAAAAAAACAAAACAATGAAAATGAATATAAAAATTTGTTTAATAAAAAAGGAAATCATATTATAAATGAAATAAAAAATTTGTTTAATCAAAGAAAAAAAACCATGTTCTATAAAAAAAAGTTACGATGGCCTGGTAACGTTACATTTGATTGATTTTTGTATAGCATCAACGCCCCAAGCGGCCTTGCCCAGATTTCAGACGATTACCAATATTTGTTTTTAAAATATTATTTACTGTATTAATTATTCTATTGTTTTTTGAAAAATTATATATATTTGATTATAATTGGAATACAGACATTGATTACTAATATATATATAATTTTGCATATATATGTCGATGAAAAGCATAATTGTTCTTTATTTGATGTTACTGATTTTTCATTTAGTTTAATTTTATACTATCAATTATTAATATAAAAATGAGTTGATTTACATATTCCAGTAGTTCAAAAACATGATGCTATTAGTTCTTTTATATGTTAAGTTGACATTATTTATGATGTATATTAAGCCTCCTTTATTTGTCTCTGTCTATCATCCTCCTCCACCCATACCAGTCTGACATTCTTTGGATTAAAACATATCCATGTTTTTTTTTCATGATCTAAAAACACAGAAATGTATTCTGAAATTCCTTTAAATTTTTTTTGTACATGTGCTTATGTTGTGTTGTTTTTTCCTGGGTGATGTTGGGTTGAGATTCATTATAATCAACCAAAAATAAAATAGAAAAAGAATTCCTGCAAATAATATATGGAGTAAAAGATAGAAACTTAGAATGCTTAGAACTATGGGGAATCTGAAGCCAATATCATCTAAAAGATAAGTACCTATGCAAAAGGGCTAAAAAAGCTCAGGATATATGTCTGAAGTCTTAGATCATATAAAAGAACACAGTCACAGTTTTGATTCAAGAATGTCAAATTAATATGTGTAGAGTGGGATGATAGAAAGAGAATGAGGAAGAGAAAAGAAGCTTGGTACATCACAAACAATAATAGTATAAATAAAAAAGCTAACAGCATACAATTATCAAATTTCTGGAACATGTAAATCAGCTCATTTACATGTTAATAGTAGCCAGAGACAACATATGTAGGTGTTCAAGTCATGTGGGGCACAAAGGCTGATCACTACTGAGATTCAATGACACCAAGATAATTAATAAAATTTATACATAAATAAAACTTTACATTTTTGAAACATTTTATCATTAGAAATCTATCTTTTATTTAAATATAAGAGGAATACTTCTTTACTTAGACCTATTTGTGACAATTACTTGGGCTTTGAATTTCTAGGCACAAGCTTGAAATATATATATATATACTCTTATCATTATGCTAAATCAAACAGACCAATGCTATTTTATCATAATAATTATTAAAACTTAAATGTAAATGTTTACATTTCCAAATCATTTTATTTATAGGAACACATTCTTATTGCAAATATTTATTAAACATAAGAGATATATTTCTTTTCTTAAATTTATTGTGGCAGTTGTTCTAGCCTCAAAATATATTTCATATATATTCTACCATTGCACAAAACTGAACAGATCAATGTCCTTTTTTACTATAATTAATAAAATCTATATGCAAAGAAAAATATAGATTTCCAATCATTTTTATTTAAATATCCTAATTTATATAAAAAGAAATATATTATTATTAACAATTTACTTAAATATAAAATTTTAAAAATATTGCCTCATAAATAATTCTGCATATGATGAAATTATCTTTATCAATAATTTATTAAAAGTTTTAAATGTATTGTTTATTTGGGAGTACTGATAGAGTTTCCATCTCTGAAATGATAGATCTGGGTTCAATACTGCATTGTGCTAACAATTTTTTAATGGTGATATCTTTCTATTTTTTGTTATTGTTATTCAATATTATTTTTTTACACATTTTTCTAAATAGCTTTTCCTATTTTTAATAATATTATCTGTTTTTTAGATGGTGTATTATCTTTCTACATGTTTTACTGAACAGCTTTTTCTTGGATGTGTTCTGTAATTCACAATTGATTCATAATTCACCCTATGGTTCAAATCTAAGAAAAACAGAATGAGTAAAAAAAAACAATTTTCAACAAATTTCATGGGAATTGGCATTATTGAATAAAAACAAGTGAATGTATTTTTACTGTAATAAATAATCTATTTATATATTTATAAACTTGAGGTTTATTTCTTTCTTAACAGAAAATGAAAACAAGTTTTGTGTCAGGGAGATCCTGATTTAAAAATAACAAAGGAATTTGGAAAACAAAAAACTTTATTTTTAACAAGAAGGTGTTAATGGAATGTAAGAGTTATTTCAGCTGCATTATTTAAAATTGATCTAGTTTAGTGGTGCTAATAAAATATAAACAATGTAAGTTAAAAAAAAAAAGTAAAATATCAGGCTATATATATAAATTATAGTTTTTGATAATGAAATAACACCAAATAGAAAACTAAATAGTAGTGTTAGGGTAAATATATTATTATTGAAAAATATAATTTTGTTAGTAGAAAACATGAATAAGTTTATGCATGAAAAATTTTCCCTAGGTTTTCAAACAAACAACAACATTTATGAATTCTTGACCTGCTGGTTAAAGTTGAATCTAAATATTGCTTAAGAAAGAGTAATGGAGATAAGCCAGGTACCAGTTCTATTTCCTCCTTGCACTTGGAGGATGGAGCTTCCAAAGAATCATATTCTGGATGTACATAATATGTTTAATAACCAGGTAAGTAACTTATATATTATATAATTTCTTATATATCAGAGCTGTCCCAGGAAGAGAAGATGAGGAGGGCAATATTTTCCTTACTATTATTTTAATTTTACATATAAACTGATTTATTTAAAAATATTTTAATGGAAAGATTTTTAATCAAGATGACATGGCAAGTCTAATTAATATGTTATAGTTTAGCATGTTTTTTTTTATATTTTCAATGTTTGTTTTATAGAAATAAATCAATAAAATGGAGAAGTTATTAACCAAACATGTTAAATAACTAGAACTATATTGTCAAGTTTTTCGTGCAAAAACACTAGAAAAAAAATGTTTTTTAATTTACAAAATATTTCATAGACCATGTAAACAATTTAGATTTATTTTTCACTATATATAAATTTTAAATACAATTTTCTCTAATTAAGCACATGTTTTTTATACATGGCTGTTAATTATACATGGCTTATTTAACTTTGAAGTTTGAATTTATTTGCTATCACATGACTATCTCTTCTTCCATGTAGAGTGATTTCAATATCATGTTGTATTAAAGAGTAAATTGATAAGATAATGAAATCCAATGTAAAGAAATGCACTGACAAATTCAAAATCTGATATCTTCTATTTTACAATTTTATCTTTTTTATTGCATTGCCAAATTCATATAATATTAATATCATTTGCATTCTTTATTACTTCAACAATGCTTTTTACAACCCACTATTGATTGTTTCAATTGCTACAGAAATATTCAGAATTGATTTGAAAATATACATAGAAGTTCTGAAGAAGATTGCTGAGGCAATCGAAACTGTTAATAGTGAGTTGTAAAAATCATTCTAAAAGTAATAAAGAATGTAAATGATATTAATATTTTAGTTTACCATTCTTAAATACGTTATTTTTTTGCAATGTAATTATTGCATTATGCATTAATTTAAAAGGAAGACTTTCATAGGTATAGATAAAGTACAACAAATAAATGCACATGATTTGGCATAGTAGTAGTGTGTCAGTGTGGTTTGTATCATCATCACATCTATTCTCGTTATGATAACTTCTGGTGCACAAACTAAACCCCCCTCTCAATTTTAAAAAAAACCTCCTGAAGATTTGGGGTTTTGGGTTGTGGAAGATTGTTTTTTTTTGTTTTTAATGAACTCCCAAACAATAAATGTATTTGCTTATTTATTTTTACACGTTGAAATTAACAAATTTTTAAAAAATATATTTTTATTTTTGATAAAATTGTGAAGACAAAAGAAAACTAAACAGGGCTTCTATTTAGAGGCAGATAAAGTATAAAAAAATAATTAAAGAATACTTATACATAGATTATAAATAAAATATTACTTTTGTTTGTACCACTTCTACATCATTTACTATTACATAGTAGAGATGTCTGCCCATCCCTTGTATATGTATTGAATGGATTAGGTCTTGTACATGAGGGCTCAAATTGACCTTAGGTCAACATGGGTGTGACAAGAATCTCAGATTTTCAATTGGATGAACAGTTGAAGAGTTGGAGTGTGGAGTGAATTGAAGCCTGTCCATTAAAGTATGAGGATTGGATATCTGAATATATATCTGAGCACTTATGGCATATATGTGTAGAGTTGGTAATCTGGACTAACTGATGATTGCTGGTTTAGCATGAAATATGTATATTGGTGATTATTTATCTTTTCGACATATATATGTTCAAGTGTATCAGTGATTTGAGATAGTGTGGAGAGTGGTGAGTTGTGTGAAAATCTGTGCTCATATACCCTATATATTAAGGCTTTAGTAACTAATAGATGCCAGATAAAAATGCTTAACATGTCCCTATCCTGTGTTACATATCCAATATCCCGTACTAGGTTTATGCACATGATTTTCATTAGTCATGAGCATTTGATATTGAAACAATGCACCTGGATCTTTAATATCTAATGCATTTTCCTTCTAGAAACTATCATTTACCTTTGTATTATATCATCAAACTATCTACTGAAAGTGCAAAACAATTTTTTTTCAATCTTAGTCAAAATACTTGTAAAGTATAAAGATTTAAAACTTGTTCAGTTTCTATAGATTATGGTGGCATTAGTTCTTTAACAAATATAAGTGCATCTCATCCATGGTAGCATTTGGTATAAAATATTACACCACCTTATCTACTTCTGTTTTAATAGCATATATTTTTCTTTTACCACCTTCATACTATCTAATGAATGTATTATTAAGCTTTAGGTGCCAGATAAAATTAGGAGTCATATGATAGAGTCATGTGATATATGTTTGTACCAAATGCTGGCCATGGTATATATGTTTCTATACTTAATAAAAACTAAAACACTATATTATGTACATTCTGAAGTGGATTCATATCTGTATGACAATACAAGCAAGTTAGATTACAATGAAAACATATGTATATTTTTTAGTACTGGATGATAGTTTGATGGTATGATAGAAAGGTAAACTATGGCTTCTATGAGGATGATGCATACAATTCTAAAAATCCACATGTACTGTTTTAAAAGCCAAAGCTATTAAGTAGTGAAAGTCATAAACTTGAAATTAGTTTGAGAATATTTAATAAGACTGTATATGATAGGAGTTTTTAAAAATTATTATCTGAAATATATTATTTACTAAAGCTTATAGTAGGTGTGATAGAGATGATTAAAAATATATGCTGCTAAAACAGTAATATATAAGCGGAGTGATGTGATATTTTATTGATTCTAACAAAATATTATATAGACAAAAAGTGGTATATATTTGTTGTATAAATACAAACATCAATATTGCTTTATGAGTTCAATTGCATACTATTCAAAAAATATAAATAAGCAAAAAGGAAGACCATTAAAATTTGTAAATTTAATGGATTTTATGATATAGCAAGAGTTTTTTTTTATGTGTCACAGTGTCCACAGGAAGCGAACCCTGGGACAACTGCTTATAAGGCAGCTGTACTAACCACTCAGCCAACAACAATCTCAGAGGTTGTATGTAATTACATCTTAGTAATGTTTCTTCATTGTATATTAAATACTTCAAAATACCCACAGAAGCCAATTAATCTGCTGATAACAAGGCTGCTACTTTATTCCCATTTAAATAATGAAGTTATTAAGAAACAGTATTATCGGCACCTTATTGAATTGTGATAAAAATCTGACATTTTGCTATTTATTTTATATCAAAATTAGAGACATGATACAATAAGTTTGTTATTTTTTAAATAAATGGAATGAGCAATAAGATTCACTGTAAAGTACAAGTCAATATGATTTTTTAATTTAGTAGTAATAGCTACATTAACATTATTTTTATATTTTTTCTTATATTATAAACTTAACTTGTATATGCATATTATGCATATAGGAATGCATCTGTTATAAATGTGTATATTGAAGAGTACTATAGAATACATATTTTATTGTAATCAAAGCTTAGCAATAAAATTTAAGCTATTATTCATGATGTATGACATACATGAGAGAGCTTGAAACAAAATGTAATGAAATTTTGGCTCAACTGCACATACTTATGAAAACAACTCACTTCATATAAATATGATGTGATGTGTTTATCTGTGATTCCTTGCATTTAGATAAATCAGCATACAGATGGTTTCTCTTAATGGGCACCAGATCAGAATTGTCATCATCAGGAAAGCATAAATAGGTAAATGTTGGCATTGATTTGGTTCCATTAGACTTCAGATCAGCAAGCTATCTACAGAAACAGAGAAGTGGATCTTTCTTCTAGTTGCATTCAAACTCCTACATAGTGATTTAGAAGCAGCTGCCTCCTTCTATCTTTACTTTAGCTAGCTCTAATCCATGGCATCTATCTATATAACTTTGGAAACCAACTCTGCTATGCTACCAACTCTTCTCAAAATATTACTAGCCAATTCTTATTCAAAAAACTAATATTAACCAACTAAACTATTCTTTCTATCAGACTCTTTTATTTAGTCAGCTGAGATGACAAAAACACTAAATTATAAACTGTTTTTCCCTTATTTTCATTCAAAATAATTTTAATTACAAGTTTCTTTTTTTAATTTTATCAAAAGTATAATCAAGATTTTACTTAAAAAAGATTCCTAATAGATACAATTTTTTCCCCATATGTCATAGCACTGGCCGGGAGGCGAACCTGCAACAACCATCTGCAACCAACTGCTTGCTTGTAAGGCAGCTGCACTGATTTCGTGGATAACAACACTTGACAAATTTTGTTCAATTAATTAAAAAGATTTTAAAATAGATAATACAAATTTTTACAATTATCAGTTTAACATGCTTATTTTTAATTTTAAAATCACAATACAATATTAATATTTATTTAGACTCTTTTAACAATTTATTGCATAATGAAATTTTATTTTGCATCCAGAATTATTTAACCCTTTATTGTTGTTATTATTCCTAGTGACATGTAGAAAATATCTACAAAAAATTTTGTTTGTTTATTTCTACTTTTCCTTTCAACTTAATATATATTTGTGCACACACATTATGTTATTGTTGCCATTTTACAAAGTGATACTATATATATATATATTGTAACGATCCGGAGAATGCGACTTAACGTAATCTGCACTACGGGGCGCCATCTAGGCATTTGAACCTAGAAAAATTTATAAAGTAGGCAGATACGTAAGTCAAAAAAAAAAATTTTTTTTTTTTTTTAAATATTTTGGTTCCGGTCGTTAGCCCATGTCACTAGCTCAGTGGAATAGCAGAGATTTAATAAGATAATCTAAGAGCATATATATAAAAAAAGAATAAAATAAGCCACTGCCAGTAATTAACATACAAACATTTATTTATGCACATATATATAAGATTTAAAATTATTTTAGTGTTAATTTTACATTTTAACATTATTTTTAACTTTACCTTAGATTTTAATTTACATTTTAATTTCTATTATATTATAAGTTTACATTTTAATTAAGTTCGCACAGATGGGATTATAAAAGCTTGTTTTAATATGTTGCTATAGATCGGTTACATAGATTACACGGTTAAAAACATTTCAAAGTAAACATAAATGATCAAAATATAAAATCATTGATTACTGACAATTGCGGAGGGAAATTTATACGTAACCCAATAGTATTCACCATAAGATACTTGCATTGTCACCAATAACTTAAAAGACATCCGAATAAATACATTTTTAGATACTCACCGTAAGGTACCATTATTTATCGAATGTCTATATATTTTGATCAAATATGAAAACGC
Source organism: Epiperipatus broadwayi (assembly GCA_028023455.1). NCBI lineage: Eukaryota > Metazoa > Onychophora > Udeonychophora > Euonychophora > Peripatidae > Epiperipatus > Epiperipatus broadwayi. The sequence continues at coordinate 1,300,690 of JAQFVV010006407.1, read as the reverse complement.
AAAATATAGTTAACCGATAAACAATCCATGCAAGCGTCTATAAACAACTTAAATTTAATGCATTTTTATTTAGGGTCGAGTATGAATACTACATAGATTTGCATTGAAATTAAAATATTCTATCCCTATTTAATCTTAGGCTAAAATTCGTAGTCAAACTGGCATCAATTCATCTGATACATCGATGTATTCAATGTAATAAAATACGGCAGCACAAAAGGTTAAAAGAAGAAATTGCCTCTTATGAGATAGGAATATTACATCTATCTGCAAAGAAGAGCAATAAAACAAAAAACTCCATAGAAAGGAACTGCGGTATCCAACTTATAATTCCTTCCATAGGCAAACGGAAGTGTGCGGCGTATGAAGCGATTCTGCCCGTAGCGAATCAATATTACATCTACTAATCACATCAATATATCCAATCCATTGACCCAATTTAACCACGAAACAAATAACCTAAGATTACCCTCCCCTAATATAACTTTACAAATCTATACAGCCATTCACGCCCGACTTAAGTTTAACATTTATATAATTTAACTTAACGGAAAACAGAAATCATAATAAAACTTAAAGAACAAAAAAGTAAATAAATAAATGGAAATGATTTTAAATATATATATAAAAAAGAAATACATCAAATAACATTATTAATAAATTAAGTTGGTCAGATAGGATAAGATTGCAATCATTTAACTCTGGAAAGTTTAATTTAATGTTTATTTTTTATAAAGTTCTTACGGTTTAAAATGTTCATCTTTTACAGTTGCTTGCCATGAACGTGAATTCCCATGCCGTCCTAAGATTGGTATCCATTTAGCCGTTGTTTTATTTATTCATTCGGAGGTTTTTTTAGTTTAATTGGTCCTCAATGTAGGAAACGATAGTTCATTTCTACCTTCTTTAACAGCTGAAAGAATTGACCGTGCATCTGTCAATTCCTCCAACTCCGGACTACTACATATAGTCACATCGTAATAATCAATTTCCAGTCACTGATTAATAATTTCCAAATTTTCCTTTTATATTAATGTGAAGGATTGAATTTACATTACGTCACCGATGCGATGGTCCTTTCGCTGCGGTCCGATTCCATAGGGATTTCTTCTTATTTGCTAACAGTTTCTATTGTTTTCCTATCTGACTAGTGTTTTTACATTTAAATGCTGAAGGCTGGTTTACATTTAACTAATTAACAATCATTTCCATTTCTGATTAATTAACCTGTTTTCAAATCAAAAATATATTTAAAGATAAATTTAAAGATATAATTTCATCTCCAAATCTTTTTAAAATTTAGTTTTAAAATACTTTTTCTTTAATAAAGTTTAATTTTAATAATTTTTCATTATCTGTGCGATTTAATATATAAGAGTTTAAGATGATATTTAATTTCAATTTTTAATTCTTAAAGAAAATTTTTAAATGCGAACTTTTTAATTTACTTTCATGTTTAATAAATTTAAAAAAAAAAAAAACAATGTAACGAACGTCTGTGCTCGTTACAATATATATATATAATCAAAAACTTTAATATATATATATATATACTATCATTGTATAAGCTAGTCCAATAATGCATTTAACCAAAATCATAAAGAGCTCATTAGCGTGTAAAGTATATAAAGATGAATAAATGATTCAGAAATAAATAACTAAATATTTGAGAACTTTAAATCAACCCAAAGTTTAACCTTATGAATGACAACACATCCCAAGTTAATAAATTTTGATCAAATATACTGATTTCAAAATAAATATATATAGTCTGAGCAGGCATTAACCTGCATTCAATGCACTTTAAAATTTGCAATAATCAAGCATATTTTGCTGATATAAAGATATTCCAAACTATGACACAAGACAGCAACTTTTATAAAGATAAGAGTGGTTATCTTATTTTTAACTTAAATGTCCATTTATTTAGGCAAATCTGTAGCATTTTGATTTGGAAGTGTGAAATAGTTGTTTTCTCCACTGTTTAAATCCACTATTTCTTTTAGAAACTAACTTATGTGAAATCTTGTGATTTACAGTGAGTTAATAATACGATCTTAATGTTGGAAATTCTATAAACTATTGAAGAGTAGTAATTAATTTATAGAGCACAGAGAGCTTATGTAAATAGTCTGCACAGGCACTAAACTGTATTCATGCTTCCAAATCAAGATGCTTCAGATTCACCTATATAAATGGATATTTAAGTTAAAGATAAGATGGCCACTCTTATCTTTATAAAAGTTGCTATCTTGGATCATGGTTTGGAAAATCCCTCTATCAGAAAAATATGCTTGATTATTGTGAATTTTAAAATGCATTGAATACAGGTTAGTGCCTGTTCAGACTATTTACATAAGCTCTCTGTGTGCTCTATAAATTAATTACTACTCTTCAAAATAAATGTTTATAAAAAATAAAATTTCTGTGAAAATTATAAATATACAATTACTATATGCAAAGTGTATAATATGTAATAATTGTATTTAAGATACTAAAGAATTTAATATTGGTTTGCATTTCTATTTCCATAATTTCCCAAATATTATGTGTAATAAATTTATATTTTTGAATAGAAAAGAGAATTATGAATATAAAGACAAAGACTTGGAATTTCCAAATTTCATTGGTTGAAATAGTCCCAATTTGTATTTAAAATATGAGCTCTGGGAACCATCAGTGTAAGATGCAAATCAGATCTTGGGGGGGAAATCCCCACATATTATAATAAATATTGTCAATAGCATAAGCTGAATAGGTCAGTCAAGGAATCCTGTCATTTGCAGTGACCCCTTTTTTTGCTTTCCAGGAATGCAGACCCATTAGAGCATGTCATGGACTCATCCAAACATTTGGTTAAAAAACCCAGCATAGAAAGTAAAGTTTATATATACATATATGTGTGTAACTTCGTATAAGCCTGGTGAACCCTGCATCTGCCTCAGTCAAAAATCCCTGTACACATCAAAAATATGTATGTTGCTTCTCATGTTTAATCACACATGACATAATTGTTGAAATCAACATTGAGTACAGCTTGGAAAAAGAGTAGCTTAAGAAAGGTCACCCTCTGTGCTATATTGATCTATAGCAATTGTAAAACTTATTGGGTAGAAAAATATTAAAATAAATAAAAATGAAAAAAATCAAATGGTAGAGCTAAAAAATCATATTAATAAATAAAATGTTAGAGTTGAAATAGGTCAAATATGCATTTTACTCTCAAATAGAGGGTGGTGTAATGTACCACTAGTGAATAGCATTACATGTTTCATAATTTTTTAAAATTATGGTTAGTTTTAAGATTTTTAAAACAAAAATTTTGTAAAAATAAACGTATTGCATCATTTTGCTATTAAAATACAATAAAACTATTTGTTTAAAAAAAGGCAAGTGCGGGGAGAATCTAGAATAGAATTAGAAAAAATTTAAAACTTTTTTCCTCTCTCTTTGTAAAGAAAACTTTTATAATGTATAAAATAAGCAAATGTGAAATCAGACCAAAAATTACTCTGTAAAAAATAAAATGTTTGTAAAACTTTCAAAAATGTAATTAATTAGTTTATAAGATTGCTGATTAAATTGTATTAATTAAAAAACTGTAAACTATCTTATCGAGATCATTTAGATGAATCTGAATGGATTAAGATTAAGGCAAATGTAAAAATCTATCAATTAAAAAAATGTAAAATTATTAAAAGACAGATTCAAGTCAAGATAAAATAAAACAATGAGAGAGTTAAGATATAAAAGTTACATATTGGTTATTGTTCTTCGGTCATGATTGCAATTTGCTAGATAATTCATCAGTTTAGATTATTCAGTTCGGACGGAATGCAAAATCCACACAACCAGGAATCCAGATATTTGAAAACTGTAAATGCAGTAGTAAGCCAGTCAATTATATATATATATAGAGCATATATATACAAATATAAATTTTACAGTAATATATATATATATATATATATATATATATTACTGTAAAATTTATATTTGTAAATTTTTCAAAATTATTATTTATTAGTAAATTATTAAAACATGTATTGATTGGATTAATTTATATATCTATTTAACAATGTACTTATTTGAGATTGCTAACCATATATATGGGATTACTTATAATTATTTTATTAATCAAACTATTTACTAGATTACTTTCTTTGATTATTTAAATTTAAATGTTTAGTGTTCATTTCATTCTTATTTAAACCTTGCCTCATTTCCAATGTGTATTTAATTAAATAGCTTATTTATATTCCTAGATGATTTTATGCTTATGGCTAGAAATATGTTAATATTCTAATGGGGGAAATATTAGAATAGTTTAGTATGAGATTAGTAATTCATCATAACTCTCCAAGAACACGTTTGGAATATTCTGATTATAAATAAAGCTACTAGATGATATGACTCTTAATTCAACCATCACATAGGTAATTGTAAAGTGATAGCACTCAAGAAATATAACCTGTATTTTTTACAAATTAGAAGTAAATTAAATAATTCTGATCATTATTATCCTAATCATGAATTAAGAACCAAGATCAAAATCTCGAAGTTTCTTTACTATTAAACAAAACACATGACACTAATTCATGTTTCATATTCCCATCTATTTAAACCTCATGCTTATTCTATTACTTTTTTATATTACTATATATATAATGATATTCTTATTCGATGCCTGTATTTCAAAGTTATATTACAAGATTATATATATACACACACACATGCTAGGGAGAGAAATTCTCCTGGTACTTTCAATTTCCAACTCTTCATTGCGTTCCCACATAGTTTTGGCAGAACGTTATAAAAAATAATTATTTCTAATATTTATTTCCATATAATATATATCATTAACAATTAACAATTTCAACCTGTTGTTAAGGCAATTTCCTGTTAACAATAGAGGCAATTTCGTATCTCAATTTATGGTTCAATATATTGTATAAAGTTATAATTAACTATTTATTAGTATGCATTCAGAATAGGTTAAGTTTTATTTAAATGTCTTTGTATTAATAATTTCACTCTCTGTTACCAAGTTGCAATCTTGAGTGTTTATATAAAGATATTGAACCTTGTTATTAAAAGGTTGCCTTGACAACAAGTTGAAATTGTTAATTATTATTGATACTGAGATTGTCTCAGTGTTGAATTATTTTAATGATTACTTACAAACCTATTTAACCTTGAACATTATTACACTTAATATATATATTTGGAAAAATTTATAAAAGAATAATTTAATGCATTCCATAAAATGATCACTTAATATTTTTTGCAAAACTTCATAGGCTAAACATGTATTAATAAGTTTTATCTCTGAAAGCAGATTATTTATTGCTTAACACAAAGAAAGATTGAAAGAAAGCAATGTTGTCTATTGTCAATACTATCAAATTGTTTTATTTTTCCCAAGACAAAAAAAAATGTTGATTGATTCAACTATTTTAAAAGCTTTTATCTACTTTCAACTACTATGTAACTATATTACTTTAAAATCATCACTTTTATTATCTAGAACATTTAGAATTTTTTTTTAAAAAAACTGTAAGTTACATTTGGAATGACTTTGCAAATATTTTAACAAAGCTTTAAAGTTACTTACAAAATTAAGTTCTATTTTTCCCACGTTGAATGTCACATTAACTATTTTATAAAATACATCATTCTTTTTTTTTAAAAAATAATTTTTAATTGACTCAGAGCAAGTTTATTGTAAGTATAAATAATTATTAATACTTTTTCAGAACACTGTATTTTTGTCCTAATTGTAACCAAATAGAAACAATTTATATCAGGGATTTTTAGCAATTGCATCATTTGATTTTATTTCCATTTTACTTATCATTTTATATATCTAGAGTAGATATAAATAATTTATTGCAAACTCATCTATCATTATTGGCAAAAGGATTTCTGAAAATGAAACAAGAATGTACACCACTACATTGATTTATTACAAAGTAGAGAAAACCTGCTGAATAATATTTTTAATGAAATAATTTCTTTCATTGAAAAAAATTAACATTCAATTATGCATGGACTTTTTGCAATCCTGAAATGATTTTAATATAATTCTAACTAAAGCTTTCTTATAAACATCCTTAATTATGGAAGACTATTCTACAAATCTGAATAATGACGTATCAACGCATCTTAATGCTATTAAGATTCATTAAATTTTAAGATGAATATGAAAAACTACATTGGCAAACTACTGTTGATAATAAGCATTGATGCCATGTGATTGTAATATTTTGTTATATAGTTACCTCAATCTGCTTTGAGGCAGTAAACTTATATATCGGAAGAGCGTATATATTCATTTATATTTGAAAAGATGTTATATATATATATATATATATATATATAACATCTTTTCAAAATAAATAAATGATCCTTTCCATAACAAATTTATATATATATTTATAAAACCAATAAGATTTAGTTTTATAGTGCACTATTCTTCGGAACCAAATTCATCAGATCATAAATCAATGAATGCAAAAATTGAGAGAACATGTAATTTGGATATTAATCCATCTTTGTTAGGTAAATCAAAAGTTTGACTACATTATAAGAAGTTGTAAATGCATATATATCATCATCATCATCAACCATTATTAATCCACTGCAGAATGAAGGTCTCTCCAAGTTCAATCCATCTTTTCCTATCTTTAGCTTCTCTTCTCCACATCACCCATGCACACTTTCTTATTTCATCCACCCATCTCACATGTGGTCTCTTTCTGGGTCTTTTACAATCTCTTGGAATCCAGTTTAAAATTTCAATTGTCCATCTATTATCATCTCTTCTAACAATATGTACAGCCCAACTCCACTTCAGTCTTTTAATTTTTTCAATGAGGTCAGTAACGCCTATTTGTTCTCTTACCGTACATTGCATTTTCAATCTCTTCTTGTTATTCCCAACATGCATCTCTCCATACTTCTTTGAGTGGTCTGAAGTCTCTGTATTGCTCTTCTATTAAGTGTCCAAGTCTCAGATCCATAAGTAAGAACTGGCAAAACACATTTATTAAAAACCTTCCTTTTCAAGCTTATAGGCATATTTCTTTTTAATATCAAGTTATTTCTACCAAAAGCACTCCAACCAAGTTTAATTCTATGATTAATTTTATCCATTATATTTCCATCTGTATTAATAATTTGACCAAGGTATTTGTAACTGTTAACTTCTTCTAACTCATCATAATCTTTATTTTCATATTTTGATAAAATCTATTAAACATTACTTTAGTCTTTTTAATATTTATCTTTAGTCCTACTTTCCTACTTTCATCTGATAATACCTGCAACATTTTCTGTAGCTCATAAAGCATTATTTGCAAAAACAACTACATCATCTGCAAAATCTAAATGACTTAAATAATCTCCATTCCTATTTTAATTCACAAAATACTTCTTGCAGCACTGCTGTAAAAAGTTTTGTGTGTGTGTGTGTGTGTGTATATATAATATATATATATATATATATATATATATATATATATATATATATATATATATATAAGATTAATAAAAACCAAAGATTAAATTAGAAAAGTAATAATTAAACATTACCAATTACTTATCTTAAAATTCTAGCCAATTTAAAGAGAAAGTATTGTTTAATATATATATGTTCAATTGGCTGGCTTTACATCTTTTCTGTGCAGAAACTATAAGCTATGCAAGTGTGAGACAGAGAGATGAAATAATGTCAAGGTCTATACAAATGATCTAATCAAAGTCAGGATATGATCATGATTGTTTAACTAGAGCTCTTAAGAAAATCTCTTCTACACTAAACATGCCTGTGAATTACAACAACACTAATGCATAGATCATCCTTCCTTTTATACTAAGTGCATCACAAAGTTGAAGACAATCAGTATGAAATGAATTCAGCATTAAATTGAGGATCTCCAAAATCTCAATCAACTATTGAATACTTCTGAACCAGGCTCTCAAAATAATCTATAAAATTAGCTGCAGTGAACCAACTTGCGAAGTAATTTATTAAGATGAGTCTTATGCCAAGAAAGCTACTATATTAATGCAGCACAAATATATATATACAAGCATGCTGAAACAGACTCCAACATCATGTCAGTACTTTTAGAGCACAATACAGGGCTGCAATTTCTATCCATTCAACATCATAGTGGTTTGTATGGAGCACAATGATTGAAAGAGAAAATGCAAAGAGGCATGGTTTAGTGCAAATAACACCCATGTGATAAATAAAAAAGACTCATGCATTGTGTTATCACACAAAGTGATGTATGTAAAATTATAACCTTGCATACTAATTAAATTATAAGTCCTCTCTTCTACATATTGTAATGGGCACACATGCCATTACATTATTTATTTAAAAAATTTAGACATTAAAAAGAAAAGTTCACATATAAAAACTTTTTTAAGAAATAAAAAATTGAAAGTTAAAAGTCATTTAAACCTTATATATATATATATATAAAATCGCACAGATAAAAAATTATTAGAAAAAAACTTTATTAAAAAAAAAAAAGTTTTAAAACTAAATATTAAGAAAAAAACTTGAAAGATTTAAGATAAAAAGAATGTACAATAAATTAATTAATGCTATTATAAAATAGCATTAATTAATTTAATTAGTTAAAAGTAAGCTAGCCCTTGGGCATTTCAAAATGTATAAGTAAAGGTCAGATAGGAGAGAAAAAACAATAGAAACTAATAGCCAATAAAAGAAATCTCTCAGGAAATGGACCTCAATGAAAAAACCATCACCATCATCATGATATAATGTCCACTCAATCTAAAATTATAATAAATAAAAAAAATTATAAAAAAATTATAAAAAAAATTAGAAGAAAAAGTTTAGAAATAAATTGGAGTGAAGAAAGAGCTGGGAGAGAAATAGAGATGTGATAGAGAGAGATGTGTTAGTGTGGGGAGAGTTGAAGGAGAAGGGATTGAAAAGATGCACTCTTCAATTCCTTCAGTTTTTAAAAAGGAAAAAAAAGAGGAATGACCAATCATTTTCCTATATTGAGGACCATAGGACATCGGGGGAATTAATGCTGGCTCCAAATTGCAAGCAACTGTTAAGCATAGATTTTTAACACAGTAAGAACTCTAGCTAATGAACTTTAATTCTAAAAAAAAAAAACTTTTCCAGTATAATCATAAGAACATTAGTTAATTAATGAACACTTAAGTATAAACTTTCTCAGTATTTAAATTATTGCAATAGAAATTCCTATCTGACCAAACTTAATCAGTTATTAATAATTATTTTATTGAATGTATTATTATTATTTGTAAATCATTTCCATTAATTTATTTTTTCTGTTTTTTTTAAGTTTTTATTATGATTTTTTTTTTAAAATAAATTATATAAATGTTAAATTTAAGTCAGGCATGAATGGCTGCATAGATTTGTAAAATTATATTAATTAATTAAGGGAGAGTTAATCTTGGGTTATTTGTTTCATAGTTAAATTGGGTTAATCGATTGGATATATTGGTGTAATTAGTAAATGTAGCATGAGTTTCACTACATGCAGGATTCTATTATACACTACACTTGGGCAAAATAAGTCCCATATCTCATGGACCATCGGAAGCAGACAGTATTCCCTGCTCCTTGAATCATGATCTTTTTAGCCTATGGAATGGGATAGTAAGACAGAAAACGCAGTCCCTTTCTATGGAGTTTTTTTTATTGTTCTTCTCACCAGACACATGTAACATTCTTGTACTGGACAAGAGACAATTTCTTCAATTATAACCATGCTGTTCAGATGTACATTCCTGACAGTATGGTATTTGTGTAGTCATATTCATGCTGTATTAAATACATCGATGTATCAGATAGATTAATGTTAGTTTGACTGCGAACTGTTGGCCTAAGGTTAAATCAGGGATAGAATATTTTCTTTTCAAATGCAATCTATGTAGTCTATTCATATTTGACACTCAAATAAAATAATAAATTCATCTGTGCGAACTTCAAACATAAAAAAAATTAAAAATGTAAATTAAATGCTAAAATTAAAGTAAAAGTTAGACTAAAATAATAATTCTAAATCTTATATATGTTTAAATAAATGTTTGTGTGTGTTATTACTGGCAGTGGCTTCTTTTAATTTTTTTTAATATTGAAAAATATTTTAAGAATTTATATTTTATAAATCTCTGCATCTCACTGAGCTAGTGGCTTGGGCTGATGGTCGGAATAAAATATATACTAAATGTTAGATCTTGACAGTGCATATCTGCCTACTCTATAAATTTTCCAGGTTCAAATGGCCTGGTGGCACCCTGTATGACAGATAGGGTAAGACTGCTAGCTTCTAATACACTCCGACCATTATAATATATATCTTAGCACTACGAATATGACAATTCTGAACAAAAGCAATGCTAAGCTGTAAATGTGTAAAGGAGTTATAATTTTATAATATTTTCTGCATAGTGGACCATTTCTATTTTATTGAATTACAAATGAATTACCAAAACGATAGATTGTTATAATATACATTTTATTTTCTCTTGTAGTGTTTTAATATTATATATATTATTAATATCAACATCACATAAATAATTTTTACTATTACTTAAATATGTAATGTTTAGAATGACAATCGTATCACAGAATTTTCTCTTTCAAATACCTTACAATTATTATCAAACAGGCTCATAATCAATCATTTTAATAAACTTTCCAATACAATTTTATTTTTAATTTATCAATGCCCAGTGTTTCTGTCTAATAAATGGAAAAATTTCTCTTTCATCTCACCTCCAACTGTACATATTGTAAATAAATCAACATTATTTATTTACAATATATATCGTTGGAGGTCAGATGAAAGAGAAATTCTCCACATATTAGACCGAGTAAATGGGCATTAATAAATCAAAAATAAAATTTTATTCGCAAATTTATTAAAATGATTTGTTATAAGTCTGCTTCAAAAAAATTCTGAGTAATATATTTAAATGAGAATATTCTGTGATATGATATATATAATATCAATCAAAATAATGTGTGTTAAAAATACTGGAATGAATTATTCAATTTTTAATATACCAATATATTACATAAATAAATAACTGCTATATATTGCATTCAGAGTTACTGCTATCTTTAGAAGGCATTCATACCATAATTTGGAAATATCAATTATTTGTTTATACTTTGGTTTCTTATAGTCATTTTCCAGTAACTTATATGACCATAATGTTGTCAAAAAGTTATAAACACTTAATCAATCGAATTAAACATAACTCAAAATAATAGACAACTGATTTGTATGCAATTTAATTTAATGTCATCAAATCGATGTTATAAAAATAATACTAATGATAATATTTTGTATGTTTTCATCAGTTTATTTCAAATGATGACCACTAGAGAGTGTATAAAGCTGTAGAACATTTTCACATGATTAAAATTTAAAAATGGCATCTTGGGAAAGTTCATTTGTCAATAAAAATTTCTTTGATGATATTAAATTAAATTAGATACAAACTAGTTATTATTTTGAGTTATGTATCACTTGATTGATTAAATGTTTAGACTTTGGTATATTGATAATTATGAAAAGTATTTCAGTATTTATTTGTATAATAAATACATAGATCGTGATATAATTTGCCCTTCATCTTTTATGCAATGGTTTGTTTCAATATTAGAGGGAAGCTATTGTCTTATTTTCTGTTTAAATGAGGCAAATAAGAAATTGAAAGATGAAAAGGCAAGAAGTTTGGATGGATGGGCAGCAGAGATGGTAATGCAAAATTAAAACTATTGTCATGTTTTAATAAGATGACACAGACAAGAGATTTTCTGAGTAATTGGAGTAATACAAGAGTAAAGCTATTATTTAAAGGGAAGGGTAGGGATCATAGAAAGTTAAACAATTATAAACCAATACTGGTATCATCAGTGCTATATAAAGTTTTCTCAAATATGGTGGCTGGAAGGGTTGCAAAATGGATGGAAGAAAATAATACAATGGGAGAAATGCAAAGAGGTATTTGATCAGATAGGCATCTAGAAATGAATGGAAAAAATAATATAATGGGAGAAATGCAAAGAGGTTTTCAATCAGATAGGTATCTAGAAGATAGTTTATTTGTAGTTACATAAACTTATGGATATGAGTAGGAATAAAGATACACTGTTATATATGGTTTTTATAGATATAGAAAAGGCATATGATAAAGTTAATAGAAATAGATTATGGGTAAATTTAGTAAATTTTGGAATGGATGGAGCTTTAGTGGATGTTAAGAAATTCTATGAAAATAATTAACTAATTAGGGAATATAGAATCAATTAAAGTTAAAAATGGGGTGAGATTAAGAAAAAAGATGTTCTCTGTCACCTATTTAGTTTTGGTTGTATTTGAGAGAAATGGAGAGAGAGCAATAGAAAGACTAGGAAGAGGGGTAAGAGATACCACTAATAGGTGGCAAGGAAGTATATACATTGTCATGTCTTTTATTTGCAGATGATGTTTTTTGTGTGCAGAAAAAATGGAAGATATGGAAGTTATGCTGAGGACATGCATAAAGGTGGGTAAAAAGATGGGGATTAAATTTAGTGAAGAAAAATTAAAAGTAATGATGATTAATACTGGGGAAAGAATTTTTATTGGGGGATATAACTTTAAGTGTGGTAAATAGAGATAACTATTTGGTAATTATCTTCAGTAATCAGAGAAATTGCTTGGATGACTGGGGAAAAAAATTAATAAATGAAGCAAAGAAATGAAAGGGATTGATAAAGAAATTAACAGTGTTCTTATATAATAAATATGATGTAGCTAGAATTCTATGGAAGGAAATGGCAGTAGCAAGATTAACATGTGGTAATGATGTGTTATGTGTTAGTAGAGGGGTATTAGTTACTTAGAAAAAGTACAAAGAAAAGTAGGAAGACATGCATTAGATGCAGAAGTGTGGATGGCTAAGGAGGCAATTCAAGGAGAAATGCGATGGTAAAGTTTTTATATGAAAGATGCAAAATGATAATGTTTGGTAGATTGCAGTTTATGGATTATAAAAGAATAGCCAAATTGTATTTAGTTGGGTTATGTATAAAGGATAGGCAGCAAGGTGGGTGTGAAAGATAATGCAGTATACAGAAGATTTAGATAAAGAATTTATGTCAGCATACTTATACAAAAGGTGAGCTGATTGTGTTAGGAGAATTGTTGAATGTTATAGTGTTAAGGAATGGGATAGAAGAATAGATGCATTAATAAAGAATAGGAAGAGGGAGAAATGGATAGCTAGTTTGGAGAGTAAAAAGTGTTTAAATATTTATAGAAGTAAACAGAATATTGAGTGTGAGTTAATTTATGATAATAGCAAGGAAAGTGTTTAATGCTTGAATGAGATTATTAGCAAGAAGGGAATATATACATAAATGGAAAAATATGGGTGATTTAATGTGCAAGTTGTGTAATGAAGGCATAAACATACTAGGCATCTGTTAATTGAATGTAAATGGATAGAAGCAGAAAGAGTACAAATAATGAAGTTGTGGAAGAATAAATATGAACAAAATGATTATACAGAAAGTGGCTTATTAGTTTTATGCTGAGTTTGGGAAAAGATAAGGACGTTTTAGATATAAAGGTCATGAAGTTCACAATGATTATGTTGTCAAAATGAAATGAAGCAGTATAGAAAAGAATATGGGAAAACATGGGGTGGGGTGTGGAAAAGGAAATCAAAGTGGTTATCAGATTTCTCTGGGCATAGTTCCTGAGAGATTCCTGACTTCGTATAAGGGGAAATCACAGTGCATCACATCGTATTTACTTTTTAACCAAATAAACAATTATTTTGCATTTTCACTGTTTTTTTTTTACAGTTTTTAACTTAAAAATAAATATAATCTAAAGTATTAACTTTGCAAATAAATAAATAAAAATTCATAAAGTGAAAACAGTATTTCATAAACAATCTTCTAATGAATGACAAAAAAAGTATTCGGCAGGGAGTGGATTTTGTTTGGTGTTAGGTAAATATTTCAATAATTTGTGTAAAATCCATTTCACTGAAATAAAACTACAATATTAACATTATATATATATTTAAAAAAAAAAACAAGTATTAAAAATTATATGTAAAAAAATAAGCTACTGAAGAATTTAGACTGTAAACTCAATTATAATATAATAAAAAACAATGGTGGGTATGCACGCTAATAATTGTGATTTTGATTGAAAAGACTGGTATTTAATTATTATTTGTGATGTGATGTGATACACTGTGACTTCTCCTAAAATGGAGTCAGAAATCTCTCAACAACTATGCTCAGACAAACCTGTTAACCACTCTATTTTTCCTTTCTATTCCTTTTCACAAAAAGGAATGCCATCTACAGAATAAAAATGTAACTAAAATCAAAATTTTAGCAAATTTTAAAGTAACCTTTAGTATCTTTTTTTAATTTATTTATTGCCATTGGTAAATGCAATGTGAAAAATGGCATGCAAGTGCAATATTGGGTTTAATTCTGCCATAGAGTTTAAATATTAAATATTCAAGAAAAGGTACAAATGTATCTTATCAATTACGCTCTTAATTTCATATAATATTAATCAACACTGTCCCACAATTCATGAATGTTTATTTGCCACTTTTGTTGATTAAAGAAATTCCTTCATCTATTGATACAAATAGCTTCTTTTATTATATTACTTTATTATTAATGGGTGCTAATGTGTTTATTTTAATGTGGTATACAGTTGATGAAGATAACTTTCAATGACTTCATAGCACTTTTATGCAATTTATTTAACCTTTTTGGTGCTCTAAAATATTGTTACAGAGATATTGTGTCAATAGTTTCACCTTAATGCATTATTTAAAAAATATTTAGTTTATTCTGGAAAAGTTTATGGAAACTATATACTTTGTAAATGAAGTGCCTATATTCTCTTTTACAAATTCTTCTCTACCAACCTCAAATTCTCGATATTTACTCTGAAATATCAAGTTTTGGCATGCATTCTGAAGTAAATATGAATATACTTAAAAGTAAAAAAAAATCAGAAAATAGCATGTTTTGACTTTTATGAATATTTGCTGTTTTTTAATTTGGAAGATATTGTCTATAAAAAATAAGTATGTAGGAGTTAATATTTACCTACTGCAAATTTTTTTTCTTAATAAATATTAATCAGTAATGTTTTCAAAAGTGGTAAAGAAACTTAAATATTTGTAATCTTGCAATAATTAAAAATATTAAAATGTAGATGTTAACATTATTTACTCAGTGAGTTTTCATCTTACAGGACCCTGCGATTCATGTGGGTAATTTTATTTGGGAATTTTTCAGAGAAATTGAAGTACAATGAAGATAAGAAAATTGTTTTAGTAATAATAATCAGAGAATATTCTCTCATGGTACAAACTGCCTGTATTTCTTTTTAAATGAAGCATAAGCAAGTATGTTGTAATTAAATATTTGAAAAAAAAAATATGAAAACTGTTTTAGTGCTCGGGAACTAATAAATGATTTAGATATGGAAATTATCAGAAGCCGAAGCAATTTAAGTACATTACTTTTAGTGTCAAGCATTGATTTACTTATTAAGAATCAAAAGTTGTAATCAAAATATATTACCCTAAAGGATTAACTTAGCTTTAAAGGACTATGTCAGGCATTATTGTGCATTACAAATTATTTTATTAATTCTACATTGTTAAATTTGTATTATGTTAAATTAAATTTAAATCATTTTTTTTTTTTCTCTTAAGTATTAAATGATTATTTTTTTTGCATAAAGTTGACCACAAAAAACTTAGAAATTTGTAAGATGATAATTGTAAAAATTACTAATTTAAATAGTTTTCATATTTCAGAATCAATAACAGGACTATTCATTTTACACAAGCATAAAAATAACAATTTAATGACTGGATACAGGGTATGTTTGGGATTCAGACAATTCCCCATAAGGATTTTTGTCACATTAAATTTAATGAACCTTGGGTAAGAAAAAAGATTTTTCAAATTGAATTTATCTTATGAAAAATATGTTATATTTTCAGTATGAATTACAATATGTTTTAAATATTGTCTACAATATAATATATCTTTCAATCTAGGAAGCACAATAAATTTACTTCAAATTAGCATTGAATATGTCAAAATGAATAATAGAGCTCCTCTATAAATTAGTTGATCAGCATAATGCTGATATATTGTACAGCATGACTCATCATTTTTTTAATGATATGTATCTTTTTCATATTCTTTTATTCATGTTGATTTTTGATATAATGTATCAAAAATCTGGTATATCAGGCATTGTTTAAAATCATTTTAAAAAAATCTCTTCTATTAAAGATAGTTCAAATGATATAGCAATATACAATATTTATGAACAGAAATAGGTCCTACTTTCTGCCTCTATGTTTATATAACTTTTATATGTGTAAGAGATTTAAATTTAATATAACTGCAGCTCAAGAGAAATATTGTTTCACTAAACATCACATTTTCTTAAATTTCTGACTTCACAAATCTCATGGTTTTATATATATCTATTTTAGAAATAATTTAATACATATTATTTATAATATTGCAGTGAAATCAAAACAATAAAAGCTAATTGGTAAAAAATCTACAATCACAGGGTGTCACAGTGCAAGAGGAATGATTCTATCACCAAGGTGCCTAAAATATTATCTCTGAATTCACATGTTTTGTGCAGAATATACTTTAGATATTGACCATAAAAGTTTTAAGATACTAGCATTTTGGGTACTTGAATATGAAACCTAAAAGACAGAGCATTATTAGACCTTTATGTGCCTGTTCACTTTCATGTCAATCCGCCATTTGTGATGTGACCAAAATAAAATGTACATGGATCTTTCTTTGTCAAAAAACAAAACAAAATGTGTACATGGATCTTTTTTGGGCTTAAAGTCAACAATTACAAGGTTATTGGGAGGTTGATATGAATGTCAACAGCCATAATAGGTTTAATACATGCTGCATATTGCAGGATTAAAAATAAGTGAATAAATACGCACCAAACAAAAAATAAATGATTTAAAAATACATTATAGAATTCAATATAGTTTAAATATACACCAAATGAACAATCACTGATTTGATTTGTAAATAATTTATATAAAAATTCATTAAGTACATTACCAACAAAATGGAGATCTGCAGTAAAAAATTTTACTCCAAAAATGAAACCACTTGATTGCAAAGAATGGTGGGATTTTCATAAAACTGCTAGTAAATGCTGTTTTTTTTTTTTCATATGTCAAATGCATTGATTGGAGAGCAAACCTAGGCCAGGTGCTTGGAAAGAAAGCAAAAACTTAAAAAAAAAGACATATTAATTAATACACACACACACCAAATGAACAATAAATGATTTTGACTTTTAAATGTCTTTACTTTTTTATAAACAAATTAAAGCAAAAACTATGGTACACACGGTGCTGATTCACCTTTAATCATGCACTGGAATGTCCACTCGAGCTCTATGTTAACAAAATAGAAAAAATTCAGAAAAGAGACATGAATTTGGCCCCCTCTTACATCTATGATTCTACATGGAGGTTATTGATTTGTCCCCCAAAAGCTGATCCCTTTCACTCCTGAATAAAAATCTCCTTCCCTGGAGAGTGATTTGAGGCTGAATGGCCTGCACCCCTTTGTGATGCTCTGCATGATTTTTGCCCAGATCCTGAGTTTTATGGAAGTAACTTCCAATAGGAATGGTCAACTTGGTCATGCAGAGCATGGACAAAGGATTAGATCTATTGTTGAACTGTATGAGACATGCAAGCATAGTCATCTATCAACAAGATACTATTCCAGACTCGTTCCTCACTGATATGCTTCATTTTAGTCCTTTTAGCTGGTATCAAGCAAGATATCAATATTGAGCTTTCATCTCCCTGATTATCATGTAATATATTCTATGTTTAACTATTATCATGTATTGTAACAAAATTTCTGAATAAAAATTCTATATTTTGTAAAATAAAAAAAACTATGAAAAAAGCAATATTAATTATTACACATAACAAACAGTAAATGATTTATACTTTTAAATGTCTTTCTTTTTCTTATAAAGATTTTTACTCAGCGACTGCTGCTTTACAGGCACTTGTCTTGGGTTAGCGGGTTCGCTTCCCAGCTGATGCTATGACACATGAGAAAAAAAAGTCTTTTTTTATATATAAAGAATGTTACACATACACCAAATGAACAGTAGCATGCTGGGATTTTTTTAAAACTGCTAGTAATGTCATCATTGTAGGACTATTTCTTTCAATATGACATCATCATGACATGACACATTGATTGTGGGTGTAAAAAGGTCCTATCTCCTCTATTCCCTCTACATTGCAGATTTAATACTCAAGTACCCATATTTATTCATATGTCATAACATCAACTGGAACATGAACTCACAACCGTCTGCAACCAACTACTTGCTTGCAAGGCGGCTGTGATGACCTCTCGGCTAACAATGCTTAAAAGTTATGATATGATGCAACCTAGAATTTGCACCATTGTGGATCACTTTTAGTGTTATCCCTGCTATGATAAATTATGCAAACCACTTGCAAACATCTTTTGTACCTCATGGATTCACTATCATAACAGTATGAATCCTGTTGAATACTTCAGTAGAAATTTTTCTCTGTTCAAAATAAAACTTAATGTTAGCATGATATTACAGCATGCATTAGGATGCAAAACACACATCATAATTCATGATATAGACATACTAGCACTTTAAATTTTTTGTGGCGAATAGCTAATGAACAGCTTATATAATACATGTGTTGAATACCTAATCGTCTTTTCACCGAGATCTACAGTACTCAAATGGCGGAATTGAAAGAGCACTTAATAAAGCCACAAGCGAATTTATTCTCCTAGTTGAAATATTTATTTAATTCTCTATAATGTTTGTTAATAAATAGCTGGTTGGAAAACATTCGAAAGTTAAATATATATATATTTAATGTAAAATAAATTGATTGATTTAAAATAATTATTGTATTTATTGTGTTTAAATTTATTTATAGTTTTAGTAATATATTTATTTAAATATTTTTTAAAAGAAAAAAAAAATATTATTAATATTATTATTATGAAAGATGATGTTAACAAATTTTCAAATTTTATGATTGCGTTCTTGTCATTCTTATAAAGAGTTGATTCTCCGCATCTGTTCATCTGGTAAATGATAGAAGCTAAGAATCTATTCAATGAAAACTTTTCGAGATTTCCAAGTCTTTTATAAAAGTGTAAAAATATGATGACTTTGAAAATCTAAATTTTTATTCATGTCAATTATAGACAAAAAATACTATTATAGATGAATATAATAGAATTGAAAATATCATTTTTTTAAAAAAAACCTGTTAAAAACTTTATAATATTTTACACTACAAAAAAGTAAAAACACTTATAATCTATAACTTCTGTTTATTCAATTAAATTGATATTTAAATAAAACAGTGCGTCATCAATTTTTAAAGTTATTACTATTAATAAAAACTATCAAAGCTTTTCATTCAATTCGTGAAATTTGTGTTGTGTTCTTCGTATCTCTATCCGTTTCAACTTATATTTTTATCATTAGGAGTCACTTCTATGACCGTAGGACTGAATAACGACAACTAAATATAAATAGCATCGTGAACAATAAAAACAGTCACATATATTTTTTATACTAATCCTTTCATGTAAATTTTGTGAAGCTGTTCTTAATATTTTTGTATTAAATTTTATGAAAGATTTCATCTTGTTTAAATGTAACTTCTCATTTTATTATATTCTCAATAAAGACATATCCAGATTTTATATTTGAGTGGAGGAACTGGTAAAAATATGGAGAAACCAGCAAAAAAATTCCAAGATCAAATAATTTAAAATTTAATTTATTCACTTTATATCAAACACTTTTTAGAATAAAAAAAATGTTAGTGCATATATACACACACAATCTGACTCTTCATAAGTAGTGACTCAGAAAAAGACTGCTTGACAGTCGAAAATTTAGATTGTGTATATATATATATAATAAATTTTTTTTTGCTAAAAAGTGTTTGAAATAAGGTGGTCAAATTGTCTTATATATAAAACTTCTATATTTCCTGTTGTCTGATTAGTGGATTATGAATGTATCTCCATAAATCTGTCATGTGTCAAATTCACAACTTGTCATGCAACCCATTCACAACAATTCCACCATTAATAAACCATAAGAGTTGTCCATAACTGTTGCATATTAAATATAATGAGTATAAATTTAATACTTTAAATTTTAATTTAGTTTATTAATACTTTGCTATGTACATTTTTTAATTGTACCAAACAGGCCAGATTGCTCTAAACATTCTTTTTTCCAGTTGTGAATTTCTCACACTTATTTATATAATATCAAAATCTTTTAATTAATTTACATTACTCTTTAAAAGACATTTTTTAAAGCAGCCATATTAGCAACACTATTATAAAAACAATGACCTTATTAAAAAGTATTACATTTGTTGGTAATGCTTCATTACATCAATAATAACCATAATATTTTTATGAAGCATTGTCTGTAATTATTAAAATATTTTGTGTGATTTACATTAAATCTTTAAAAATATTTGTTAAAGCTACCAATTAAAAAAAGATGGCCTTTACAAGACCTGGTACATCTGATAGATAGATAGATAGATAGATAGATAGATAGATAGATAGATAGATAGATAGATAGATAGATAGATAGATAGATAGATAGATAGATAGATAGATAGATAGATAGATAGATAGATAGATAGATAGATAGATAGATAGATAGATAGATAGATAGATAGATAGATAGATAGATAGATAGATAGATAGATAGATAGATAGATAGATCGGAAGAGCGTCGTGTAGGAAGATAGATAGATAGATAGATAGATAGATAGATAGATAGATAGATAGATAGATAGATAGATAGATAGATAGATAGATAGATAGATAGATAGATAGATAGATAGATAGATAGATAGATAGATAGATAGATAGATAGATAGATAGATAGATAGATAGATAGATAGATAGATAGATAGATAGATAGATAGATAGATAGATAGATAGATAGATAGATAGATAGATAGATAGATAGATAGATAGATAGATAGATAGATAGATAGATATAATATTATAGCAAAATAAAGGCAGTGGTAGTTATAATATATTACAAAATAATGTACATTTTTCTTTTAGCATTAAAAATCAACCATAATAAAAAGCTATTATTTAATTATGTTATCTCTAAACCTTTCTTTTATGGTGATATTTAGTGATAATTTGCTTCTTTACAGAAAAATCTGGAAAAAAAGACTAAATATTGGTTTATTATTTCAAAAAAATGTCTGAAGATGTTATTAATCCACAATTTAGCCCATAGAGAAAAACTTCAGACATGCTAACCTGAGCTTATAAGGTCTCTGATTGGTAGATTTTTTTGATATATAAACAAAAGTAATTCTTTTTTTCATAATTTCCTAATTTATTCAAATATTCATAATTATTTTCCCAAAATATTTCTATAATAATTATTGAAATAAAATATATTCCTGTTTACACATAAATTTTTTTTAAACATATCCAATTTTTTAAAATACAAGTTAAGAAATTTAAAATATTGATTAAAAGAAAATTATTCTAGTTATAGTTCTTAAACTCTGTCAAACAGTAAAGTACTGAAGTTTTGTGATATTTTTATAAATATAAATGCCATTATAAATTATAGATTGGAAAAACTTTAATAATAACTTTATAATTATTTTTTATGTTTAACAAATGAAATTTATTCATCAAAGATTTTGTTGTTTCTATTGTATATTAGAAAACTTCAAATATGATTTTTGACCATTTCTTTCATTTGTAAACTTATATTTCTAACAAATATAGGAAATTTATTGATTTATAACATCAAATAAAGGATAAAATTAAAATTTGAACTATAAACTCAATTTGGTACTATGTAAAGAGTGAAATTCTTGAAATCTGAAATGTATAAAAAGCTCAAAGTAACTCAAGTAAAAATTTGTGACTATATTTCTACTCAAATACAAAGTTGTATATTTATACCAGTAAAATGAAAAGTGTTTAAAAATGAACCATAATGAGTTCATTTAATTTACATTTATTTTATGAGCAATTATTCTTTAAAAAATTATTGATAACAAATAAATTTAAATTCATTCTTATATTTACTTCACTGAGTTGTTAAGTAGCAGAAATTTGAATACAGTATTTTGATATAATAAAAATTGCATTAATTTTGTCTATTGTAAAAGTCTGGACAAATAAAATATTTCATTTTTTAATAAATATTTAAATTGTTTTTACCATTTTATAAATACAGCCAAAGTACCTTGGAGTATTGCAGTTAAGCATTATGTACTATTTCATAGTTTGCATCTATAAAAATTTTGACATTTTTCTTTTTAATATTTTAGCCTAAATCTCAAAGTTTTAGGTATTCTTTTATTAATATATATATATATTAGAGATCATTTACCTTTTTCACATGTGTGTGACCATGTGTATGAAATGGATGACTCGAGGGTGATTGAAAGAATGTGTTCAAATCCGCTATATTACATATGAGCTCCAGGTATATAAAATATACTTGTATTTAAAACATTAGTATATTTATAGTACTTTACTGTAACTCTAATTTTTTGTAGGTGGAAGCTTCAAACAGACAACAATTTTGTGTGTGTGCTTTTTGTAATTAGCATGTGTAAAACTGGAAAAAAACCTTCATCTTCTGACCAGCTTCAAAAGTGACAAGACAGCCTGTTTACCAGAATATTTCACTCTTAATATTATTTTATTATTGTACAATATAACAGATGAGTAATAAATATTTTTATTGCTATTTTCTTTGCCTTTTTTATAAAAAAAAATAATAAATATATATATATGTGCTTTGCGCACAGATAATGAAATTATTTAAAATTAAATATTGCTGCTGAGCGCACTTTCAGGACATTTCATAGTCCCATATTCATGGCTACTGAAATTTATTTGAGAACTATAATGGTGTTGCTTGGCAGCAACATTTAATTTTAAATAGCTTCATTATCTGTGTGCAAAGCACATATATATATATTTATTGATTTCAAACACTAATGAAGTAAAGCTGCGACTATAAAAAAATATAAAGATTTTACAATTTTGATTGCCAATTTTTGTCAAATATTTTACTGATCTCTTTTTTCGTGTTTATTACAATATCTTTCTAATTTAGATATTTTTTTTTATTCTATAAGTACTAATTATTTATTTTAGCGTCAAGCATTGATGGCATATTAGACCTTCAATTGCATAAATCAAATATTTCAATGCTCTTTAAGTGTTTTAAATTGAATCCAATATTTTTACCTCTCTTCATTTGTCTTTAATGTATAGCATTGCCTGAGAGCATATCTTTCTATCATTCACCTCTCCAATTTTTTCTTGGTACTTTCTTCACTTTAATTTAATAATTATCACTAATTGTCTATTTTTCATTCATTAATTGATTAATAAATTTAATTTTAATTAAACAATGAACGGAATTTGCAAAAAAAAAATAATATTTTTTTTGTAAGACATAAATTTAATTTTGATTTTTAAAAATTTGTATGTATTTTATTTAGTTTTCACTCTTTATATTTAATACTTACATATCTAAATTCACCTTCCTTTTTTTACATAAAGGTATAAGTTGTTTATTTTGTTGTCCCTTTTAAACTAATATGAGGTCTTAATATTATTTTTTTTACATCCATCAAAAAATAATAGAGCATATAATTTTTAAAATATACATAATTTTATAAATCTTTTAGTTTGAGGTTTGATTTTAAAGTGAAGTAATATTCTTCGTAATATTTGTTAAGTTTAAACATTTAAAAACAAATACATGTACAAATTAAAGCAAAATATAAATTACTAATCGAGAAAATCTTATTTATTTTAACTATTTTTGTTTCATTGCATTAAAGTATTTAATCTGCCTCTTATTTACGGTCAAAGTAACTTATAAATTAAAATAATTACAAATATTAAGTCCACATAATTACAAGAAAATAACATTTTATTTTAGTCCTTTGAAAAGTCGACGAGATAGAACTAAAAATCAATTTTCAGAAACACTTTGAAGTTCACTTTCAGTTGTCTGATTTACAGACAAATGTAGCATTTAAAATTGATAAGTGAATATATATATATGTGTGTGTGTGTGTGTGTGTGTGTGAGAGTGAGAGAGAAAGAGAGATGGGAAGAACTTGCAAAATATTCCATCCTTTTTCTATATTTAAGTAGCCTAGCAAGTTTTCTTTTCTTTTGGAGGATTGTAAAAGATTCTCCTTTGCAGTGGATTATTGAAAGGGTTATTTCTATCTATCTATCTATCTATCTATCTATCTATCTATCTATCTATCTATCTATCTATCTATCTATCTATCTATCTATCTATCTATCTATCTATCTATCTATCTATCTATCTATCTATCTATCTATCTATCTATCTATCTATCTATCTATCTATCTATCTATCTATCTATCTATCTATCTATCTGTCTGTCTATCTGTCTATCTATCTGTCTGTTTGTCTGTCTGTCTGTCTATCTGTCTATCTATCTATCTATCTATCTATCTATCTATCTATCTATCTATCTATCTATCTATCTATCTATCTATCTATCTATCTATCTATCTATCTATCTATCTATCTATCTATCTATCTATTTATCGATCTATTTGTCTGTCTGTATATCTTAATACTTGGTTATGTATCTATCCACCCATTCATATATTCCATTCATTTATCTATATATCTTTCCATCAATCCAAACCACCATTCATCTATTTATTTATAAGTTGTGATTTCAAAATATATAATGTAGTCTTGGGATGGGAGTTAAATCATAAAATATAAATTGAAATTCATATTATTATTATGCTTATTAATACTAATAACAATATGTATATGACCAAATTCACCACTTCCTTTATTTTGCTGTAATATCTTATATAAATACAATTTATTCATTTCTTTGAACACTTTTTAGTCAGAAACCTTTTATTGATCTATATTCATGCATAATCTTACATTTCAACTGTCATTCAGTCTTCTTCAGAGTTATGATACAATGAAATAAACTGCATAACTATATAGATAATACCATAAAAATGTGAACAATAAAATTAATAAAATAATAAAAACATAAAATATAACAAAATATAATAAAACTGAAATTTTGGGGTTGATAATATTTATTTCAGTTTTATTATGTTTTGTTATATTTGATGTTTTTATTATTTTATTAATTTTATTGTTTGTATTATTTTTGGTATTATTTATATAGTTATGCATTTTATTTTATGTTGTTCATTATATCATAGCTCTGAAGAAGACTGCCAGACAGATAAAATGTAAGATTGTGCATCAATATAGGTCAATAAAAGGTTTTTGCTAAAAAGTGTTCAAAGTAGTAGATAAATTGTATTTAAATATGTATATGATGTGTCAATCCTTTAGCTATATAATTCTGTGACATCCCTTAGTAGCTATTTGGGTTAAATATTGAACATTTTTATTTTAATCAAGAAACCATTAATCTATTACATTTCCACATTTTTAAACTATTTCTCAGAAATGTAAGTTCATAGCCTGCAGAATAGTTTGCTGCTAACTAAAAGGAAACCCTTTGATTTCTCTTGGAGTCATAAAAGAACTGAGCAGACCATATTTGTAAAAGCCACTCTGTATGTTATCATCATTGCAGTTGTTATTAGAATATGATTTTGCATATGATGGACTTTTCATCAACATGCATCAGCCAGTATGGTGAATTTATTAGCCTTTTATCTCTGAATTTAAGATCAAGAAAATTTATAATCCTTTTTCTCAATTGCGTGATAGTTCTTAATTGAAATATTATTTTGAGTTTTCTTGAAGGCAGAAAGAATGTATGTGAATGAATGTTTTTTTCTAATAGATACTTGCCATGATGATAAACAAAAGTCAATTATTGCTCTTATTTAGAGCAGGTTGTAAAATCACCAAACATGCCAGTGACCAAAGATGAAGGAAACTGAATATCTCCTGATTGTGGACCCTGGTAACCATTTGATGGAAACTTTTTATCTGGTTATTTAAAACATATCACTTTCAAGTGAAGGAAGATTGCAAGAATTGGATGACTAACTGTCTAATATTAAATAGACATTATAGGAATTAGATATTTTTAAAAATTAAAATAGTGCAATAAAATTTATGCAAATTTGTTATAGTTTTTTTTAAAAAAAGAAAAATTTCTGAATAGATGCTGTCCAAGTAGTTGACTCCAGCATTATTTTTATTTCTCTGTTCACAGGCCTTTATTGAAATAAAATGACTGTTTAAAGTGGGACAACTGAATCACCACTACTGATAAGAAACTCATCATTTTAAATAAAGAAAGTGGACATTTTAAATTTAAAAAATATATGATAATTCATGGCCTTATTCTTACAATGACTTGAAACTATTTGTATATTTATTAAAAGACTGAAACTGTTTCATGATATGGGGGGGGAAATGCTAAAGGATTTATTGGTCAGTAGTTCATAAGAAGTTCAAGAACTAGTACTTCTAGTATCAGAATTGATCCTGGGACCTCCCTAACAGGATGCTCTACTGGCTGTGCCCAACTTTACAGGCTAAAAATGCTAATGACTTTAATGCTCGGGAGTTTATATGAAGTTTGAGTTCCAGAATCAATCCTGGGACCTCCTAATCCTCAATTGGATGTTCCCACCAAGTATGCCAAACTGTGCAGGGTAATACCATATGCAAATAAATCAATTGACACCATAAACATTAGATAAATGCTTAACAACTGTAAAAGATGGTTGATAGTTTATTGAAGATGTGGGACATTGGTAAAAGCTCATTCAGTCAAAATGCATTTCGGTGGACGTTTAGATTTTCTTATTGTTTTTACCTTCATGAAGGAGGTGTTAAAATGAAGTATATTTTATTTTGCAGTAATTTAAAAAACATTAATGAAGCCAATAATAACGCGTTTGTTAACAGTACAGTTACAAAGTATTAAAAAGCAATCATCTACTCACAGATCTACACTATCGTTTATCTTTTTTTCCATATGTCATAGCATCAGCTGGGAGGCGAACCCGCAACAACTGTCTCCAAGCAACTGCTTGCTTGCAAGGGGCTGCGCTGACCTCTCCGATAACAACGCTTGACTATCGTTTACCATTTTTGGTTTTATTTTCTTTAAATTAGACAACACACTAGCTAACTTTGCTCTGCGTAATTGGCTTGGCTGCAAACTGAATGCAAAATTAATTATTTTAGATTCTTCTATTGTCTACAACTCTTTAATTAGTTTGTTTTACTTTCTATAAAAATGATTTAAAAAATAATGCATACATAATGAGAGAGAATTGTATGAGCTTCTGAACTGATGGATGTTGGCAATATGGTGAAGTTAAAATAAGGGATGCACTGATAAATAACAAAATAAATTTGAAAATAACACTATTATTCTTTACTTTTAGAACAGCATTAAATATTTACATATATACTATGATAAAACTGGTAGATAACGCAGTAAATTTCTTAAAATTCAATACTATAAAAAGAAAATCTTAAAATACATCGACATTTGAAAAGTACTTTTCTCATTCTACTTGAAGTTTGAGAGCTTTCTTATCATTTTCTAAAAAGATAAGGCGCACTTCACGTCAGAGACAATTTGTGACGATTAGAACCCGCGATTAACTTGAGTGGATTAAAAAAAAAAATAGAAATTTACGTTTTTTTATTACACATACCTTAAATTAAATAAAGTTAGATAACTTTTGCTCTATATACCTATCTTTCATTTCCCCTTCTGTGATTCATCTGTTTCATAGCTCTATATTTTATTTTGTAACATCAATACATATATATATTTATTTTCTTTACTTTTTTTTATTACATTTCTAACTTTCTATACATTTCATCAGCCAATTTATATTCATTGATCCTTTTTTTAGCTTTAGTAATGTATACATGTATTTGTCTATTTATTTTGTTTATTTGTAGACAGTTGAAGTTTTAAATTGGATCCCAAGATATTGTAAAAGATCTAGAATAAGACCATACGTCAGATGAAAAGTTTGCTAGTGTTTTGTGGAGAAGAGATACTAGAGATTGTAGAAATTGTATTAGATTTCGAGAGATCTTCATCCTGAATGGATTTATGATTGAAAATGATGATGATCTATTTATTTTACTATCTACCAACTACTTATTGATCTATATATTTAATATCTAATTAATTATCATTTATCTATCAATCTATGTATTTACCTGACTATTTATCTTTCAGTCTATGTAAATTTTAAATTATCTGACGAAATTTTAAAAAAAATTGAAAATATTTAACGACATATATATATTATTTTCTCAGAATATTTTTGTTTTTAAAATGTTCATCACATAGCTTTATGTTTTTTTTTTCTCATATGTCATAGCACCGGCCGGGACGCGAACCCACAACCGTCTGCAAACAACTACTTGCTTGCAAGGCGGCTGCGATGACCTCTCGGCTAACAACGCTTGACTAGCTTTATGTTTTGTATAAAGATTAAAAATAAGAAATTAAAAAGGCACGTTTAGTAAATGATTTTATTTACTTTTGGTACATAAAAAATTAATTTTTTGTGTGTGTTTTTAACCCTATTGCGTTAATGTTGTATCATAATAGAGTACCACAACTGACTTCCAAATTAAGCTGATCCAGAACTATAATTGTAATAAAACGAAAAAATGAAAACATATAAAAACTATTACAAGTATAGAAGGACTAGTATGAGATACATTAGGGGTATTTAGGAATAACTCCAAAAATATACATCTAGTGGTTGGTTGCAGACAAATTTTTATATATTATACCACTTAAGTCTTCAAGAATATAATTCAAAGTCTATTATTTTTCTTACTGATATATTATCCTTATGTGTTTTACCCTTCCCATATATATATATTTAAAAACTGCAGGCTATAAAAACCGGTTTTTCTTTTCATTAATTAACTTTTTCATTTTCATGTAATTTAATAAATTCTTATACTTTGTTTTTATTCTGTTTCCTGGATCATTACCTATATGTTGGTTTGTTTGCTTTACAATATATATATATATGTAATATATAAAGTTTGATATCTGTATTCGTTTCACAATATATGTAATATACAAATCAATATATATATCAAAATACAGTACAATTTATATAAATTATATTCTTTTAGAAGTACTTTCGACTACAAAGACTACAAAGTGTATAGTCGAAAGTACTTCTAAAAGAATATAATTTATATAAATTGTACTGTATTTTGATATATATATTGATTTTTATATTACATATATATATATATTCAAACAAATATATTTAACACAGTATTCAAAATTAAATAATATATTCTTTACCAGAAGTACTTTCAATTGTTTCACTGACAATCTTTATCAACTGTTAATACAAACATACAAAAAATAAAAACTTGCATTACCCATCATTCAATCTATTCAAATTTCCCACAATTCTGTTGTCTTTATATTAGCCGATTGTTTATTCATTAAACCACCTCTATTTCTAGCTATCATCATTGCCTCTTTAATTTTACGTTTTTCACTACACCTTTCAATTTGAATAATTTTTATATCTCTATTATTAAATTTAAAACCATAATTACATGTTTTATTATGATCAAATATAATTGATGGATAATAATATTAGGAATTTTATTGTTAAAATATTAAGATTTGTGAATGATAATATATATGTTAGGTTTAATGATTGCTTTTATAAAATGAATTTTGGTTGGCCAATGGGTCTTCCAGTGGTATCACAGCTTTGTAATTTTTTTATTTCTAATTATGAGGTTAAAATATTGTCTCAGATAAAATATAAAGGAATTAAAGTATATTGTAGATATGTTGATGATGTATTTATATGTGCACATAATGAAACAATAGTTAATTTGTTTAATGAGTTAAATATGATTAATAATGTAAAATGGATGTTAAATGAAGAGAAGGAAGATTCTATAAAGTTTTTAGATATATTTATTAAAAGAAATAATAATGTGTTTGATTATAATATGATTTTAAAGCCTGTGGAAATTAGGGGTTATATTCCATATAATTCTAAAGTTCATATGAGTCATAAATTAGCTGGTTTGAAGTCATTTTTATTTAGAAATGATTATTTGTGCAAATTTATTAGTGATAAAATTGAAAATATTAATGTATATATTACTGATATGTTGAATGTTGGTTATGGAAGGAATATTATTTATAATACAATTACAAAATATAATCAAAATAAGAATAATAATAAGAAAATATTAAGTAAATTAAAAAGTGATAAATGGATTTCTATTCCTTTTATATCTAATCAACAAGCTAAATTAATTAATAAACTTTTTAGTGGTTTGTGTAGAATTTCTTTTTTCTCTTCAAATAATATAAATGATATGATAAATAACTCCAAAGCCAAGATTTCTAAGTTTGAATTAAGTTCTGTTATATATATGTTGGAATGTGGTTGTGGAATAAAATATATAGGGGAATCCAAATGTACATTACAAAAACGATATAATGATCAAAAGACATTATATAAACGTGTACAGAAAGAAAATATATCTTCAGTAAATATGAATACTCCATCAATTATATTTGATCATAATAAAACATGTAATTATGGTTTTAAATTTAATAATAGAGATATAAAAATTATTCAAATTGAAAGGTGTAGTGAAAAACGTAAAATTAAAGAGGCAATGATGATAGCTAGGAATAGAGGTGGTTTAATGAATAAACAATCGGCTAATATAAAGACAACAGAATTGTGGGAAATTTGAATAGATTGAATGATGGGTAATGCAAGTTTTTATTTTTTGTATGTTTCTATTAACAGTTGATAAAGATTGTCAGTGAACCAATTGAAAGTACTTCTGGTAAAGAATATATTATTTAATTTTGAATACTGTGTTAAATATATTTGTTTGAATTATTATTATATAATTTAAAAATACAGACATTTAATGGTTGTAGTTATTTATATATATATATATTATCATAGTCCATTTCATTTATAACTACAAACCTTGACCCTTTATCTTTACTTGATCTCTATTAAGTTTTCATTATTTATCTTTTCCATAATTTGACTTATAAGAAACTTCTCATTTCATTCTTTTTCACTACATTTATGCTATTTACTAATAACATTGTTAATTTGTATTGTACCTCTGTTTTCAAATTACTCTTAATATCTTCAGACTCCAAAATCACAATGTTTTTTTAGAATATCTCCATCCACAAATGCAATATAAAGAGCATGCTAATAGTTCTAAACAAGCCTTTCTGATAAATGACAGAAGAGAAAGTATCCAAAATATCTATCTAGAATTATCCCTATCCCCAAACCAGTTTCAAGTTGATGGCTCTCTTCAGCAAGGTGCTAAAATATTCAGACACTAGATCCAAAATACCAACTCAAGCACATTTATTGGAAAAGCTTGTTTAAAGGTATTAACATGCTCATTATATTACATTTGTAGTACAAGCTTCTTAGGTTAAGTCACATGATATATGACTTGATTTTCTTACTATTATCCACCAATGGTATATATATATATTTGCACCCTTTATCTAGAATTTGTGATTGCTCATTGATAAAATTAATGTTAGATACATTTTTTAAAAATACTGACTCTTTCTTCCTTATTACGATTTATAAATCAAAATTTTAGTACAACCAAAATTTCAAAAAAGAATAGTGTAGTTTTTAAAGATAAATTGAGGGATATTTATTTTATTTTATCATGTGTCCACTCATGCATTTAATTCAAAAAGTTAGTAGCATGAAATATTAGATATTTGAATTCAATTTTTTAAAGTCAAAAGAAATTTAGGTTAGCTATCTTTAAAGAAAAAATTATATGTTAAAATTAAGCATTAAATTTATATGTTTATAGAAAGACAACTTCTATATTTCTCCATTCTTTTTTATTTCATAAATAATTTCATATAAATAAAGATACAATAAAAGACAAATAACCCCTGAGATGTATTTCGTGTTGAACCAGCATTCATCAGTTGGGCCAAGTCATTTATTGTTAGTAAAAAAGTTTAAAATTTTCTTTACTAGTATGGACAAAAAGTCGTTCTTGCTACCCAATAGAATCTGCTTCTAATTTGCCATAACCAACTTTTTTATGACTTTTCTGTTTAGAAATAAACATTTTCAAATAAAATATAATTGTAGTTATGTAGTTTTTTTTTTTGGTTTAAAGTAAATAGTTTACAAAATGTTGAATAAATAACCTATAATACATAAAAAAATTACTGAAATATACAATTTTCAAAAGCAATAAAAATTGAGAAATTTTCTTGAGGGGAAAAAAACTTCACCAATCAGAAATTGTTTCTTCTATTGAGTCAAAACGAGGCAGGTCTGACTTTTTTGATATGCAAATTATACATTGTAATTTCCTAAAGTTCCATCTGTTACTACCACTTTCAGATTTTTTTCAATATATAATTTTAAAATGATTTCCACTATAAAGTAAAGTGCTGTATGATAATATAAGGTTTTATATAGATCTTCAATGAAGTATGAAAAATGCTTGTTAGGAGTAACAAAAAAAATACATGAGTGAGAGAACAAACAGTCAATACTAATATCAATGAAAAAATTAAGAGACTAAAATGGAGTTGGACTAGACATATTGTTAGAAGAGATGATGATAGATGGATAGCTGAAATCTTAAATTGGATTCCAAGAGTTTGTAAAAAACATTGAAAGAGACTACATGTGAAATGGATAGATGAAGCAAGGAAATGTACTGGAGTGATGTGAAGAAGAGAGGCTAGTTGGAGAGACTCTATTCCTTGGTAAATTGATAATAGATATATTAAATAAGTTCCATACTTCCCCATTCTTTTTAAATTCATATAAATAAAGATACAATAAAAGACAAATGGCCCCCAAGATGCGTTTCATGCTGAACCAGCACTTATCTGTTGGCCCAGGTCACTCTCTCCCATATTAATCTCTATTATATGAAGAGTATTTATCTATAGCAAACTATTACAATTTCATTTACCATTGTCAAACTCACTCCACTCACAACTTTGACACTGTCCACATCAAATAAATACAAGAATGATTATACTAATCATTTTCTAAACTAGAGATTATCTCTAATTTAGCAAATGATTGGTAATAATCATTATTGTATATTAATCTTTAACCAAAGTTTAAAGATTATATCTGTGTTAGAGATAATCTCTAGTTCTGAAAATGATTAGTAATAATCATTATTGTATTTATTTGAGATGGACAGTGTCAAAGTTGTGAGTGGAGTGAGTTTGACAGTGGTAAATAAAAATGTAACAATAAATTGATAATGCTGGAAATGATTATTATGATATTTTTAAAATAACTATAAAAATATGCAATAGTAGTAATGCCAACACCATGCCCAAAATAACAAAAAAATATATAGCATTCTCATAATTATCATAGAAATACTTAATATATTTTTTATTGCATAAATTTTTGTCACATGTTAGGTATCAATGACTATGCCATATTTCAGGTTTGTTCAGCTTTTATCCAATCTTATTCAGTAAGTTTTCAGTGATGTGCTACAGATGGCGGTATTGTTTGTAATGCTTTATTGAATATCATGAATAATTCATTAAAACGATTTACAGTTAATTAAAATGGAAAGAACGAGAAATGATAAAGAGAATTTTTAATTTCTCTTCATTATTGAACAGAATTTCTTTTTTAAAAACACTGCTTTCATAAGTGTAAAACTCTTGTAAACAATTTTTAATTGTGGATAACATTTCATTTTAAATACTGGAAGTATGGCAACATTGTTTTAATTGTCAATTTTTGTACTTGAATACAAAAATCCATTGCAAAATATCCAAATATTAAAAAATAATATATATAATATATTATTCACCATGCTTTCATTTAATTTGATTAAATAGTGATTGAAATAATTAATTTATGGTTGCTCCCAATTGAGTGAAGTAAGATTGGCGGTTGTAAATAAAGATGTGACAATTCGCCATAGATAAATATTCTTCATGTAATAAAAATATATATGAGAGCTGGTGACCTGGGACAACTGATGAGTGCTGGTTCAGCACGAAATGCATCTGAGGGTCATTTGTCTTTTATTGTATATTTATATGAAGAAGAAAAAAGAAAGACAAATTAGGAAGATTATTAAAATAATCGATAAAATTGTGGTTAAAGATATATATTGCTTTTTACTTCATTATTGATCACATTAAATAAAAGTACTTTTTATAAAATATATATTTATTGGTATATCGATCAATAAATAGTATTTTGTCACATGGACAGTGTCACATGGACAGATCCAGAGATAATCACATCACCAATTCATCTATTTCTTCACTCTGTTCTGCTCCTTGAACAGCCATTCAATGCCATGTAACTATTCTTATCTCTTATACCATGCAGCATTGTCAATCTTTTCCATTCTTTCTTCTTGTTTCCATCCACCACTTCCTTCAAAACATCTTTCAGTAAACTATTCTTTCTTCTTAATATGTGCCCAATCCACTTTCTCTTTCTACATCTCATTTTTTCTATCAATCTTCTTTTTTCATTGATTCTTTTCAGAACTTCTTCAATATTTTTATTTTATTCATCCAAGTAATTTTTTCCAGTTTTTTCCATGACCACATCTTAAACTCAATGCCTTTAGTAAATATAACCAATACATTTACTATTTATTATTTATTTATTTATTAGGCAAGGATAGGGAACCAGAATATTATCTATCACTTGTATAAATCGGTACTTGTATCCCGAATGGCTGTTACACACTTATCAAAAGTGCTTTGTGAAACAATAGCTAATGAAAAAGTGAGCGTGTGATTAAAAGAATGATGAATTTATCGAATTTTCTAATTGTCACACCTATTACTATAGTCTGTAACATTTGATATAAAATCCAAGTCAAAGTATTGAATCTGTAAAACTGAGTATTAGTAAAAGAGTCTTTCCTATAATAGTTTGCCATTTGTATACTTTTAAATATAAAGTTTTTAATTAAGACCTGCTTTTAAATAGATCAGTGATATATAAAAGTCAGCACCTGATAGATCAATTACTGAGTTGAATGGATGTCACTAATTTGTTATGACAGATGCTAATTTAAAAAATGTTTACTACGATATTTTTATTAAACATTTTCCCATTAAAAGTAGATAACATTTCAACACGTTTGCTTTTTGGTAAATTAATCCTTAAACAAGTATTTTGTTTATATTTTAATGAGAAAGAATTATTTGTATAATTAACAGATGGTTTGTTCAAGGAATTTACTAACTATTTTTATGATTTAATAAGATGTTATATATATATATATGTATGCCACACATTGATCAAATATATTTTGTGGTTATTCAAAAACAAATATTATAGTTATAAATCGATATTTACGTGAATAAATAAACACAACAACAGCTAAATCGATAATACTCGAGCTTTTTAAATTAGCAAATGGCTTTATTCTATATATGTTGGCATATCTACAGATTGTTTAAAAATCGAGTATAAATATATAATCATAACAGTCACTCAAACAAAAAAGTGTGGTTACTCCAACTCCAAAAAAAAAAAAGTGAGAAAGAGAAAGAAAAAATTCTAAAAATAAGTTTTGCGGTGACTATACATACCAATCCGTGAAACACATAATTTCACATATAGAACATTCTGATCCAATTGTAGGTTAATTATTATTTTATGATGTCTTTTCGTTTCTTTTTTTTTTCATGTGTCAAATGCGTTGACCGAGAAGCGAACTCAAGCCAGCTGCTTGGAAGGCAGCTATGTTAACCACTAGGCCACCAACGCTTGATTATGTCTTTTTGTTTCCTCAGCAGAAAAGTTTATTTCAGAAATATTTCAATACCATGCCCAATTTTAGCTCTCCAATATTATCGTTTCTCTTCAATATCTTTCCAATGGAAACAATTAACCTTGCATTTTAAATGGGATCCCCCTCTTTTATGAAGCACAGTGAGTTCACTATAATACATCACTCTATTGCTCATTCGTTTAACATGTCGAATTTAATGAAGATGGAATTTTACGGTAGTGGGTCAATAGTATCACTTCGGACACAATGGTCATTGCATTTTTAAAATTTTTACTGAATATTCTAAAATGAAACTTTTCTATTGTACTTATATTTCATAGATAGGGTGTCCAAATTTCATATCCATACAATAAAATAGGTAAAATAATCTTTATATACAGTTAACCTAACTACAATAGTTATTTCCCTGTGATGAAATATTCTTTTTAACTAGTTAAAAGCAGCAGCGCCACATTCCAATCTGTGTTGGATCTCAGAATTTAAATGTACCATTCTACTTATAAAATTTCTCAAAGTATTTAAACTGGTTTACTTTCTCAAGTTTATAACTATCCAAACTGAATATCTCTGAAAAATTTTCTTCTGTTATCTGCTGATAAAAAGCTTGAGCTTTTTTAACAGTAGTTAATAAAGTAAGATCTTCATAAGTTCTATTTAAAACTTTAAAAACATTCTGTAAATCATCTTTTGAACTTGCAAAAATAGCAGTCATCAGAATAATGTAAATCCAGAATACAAATGATGAAGTTTTTGTTTCCACTTTTCACTGATTTGAATTAAGAATTCCACCATCAAATCTCTATCATATCTTGATTCCTATCTGATTAAGCCATTTATAGTCAACTCCAATGACTGCTGCCATAAAATTGAAAACAAAGTTGGAGTCAGTACACATTTTTTCAAATGACTCCGATTTTCCACCTGTGGTAATGAAACTTCCTCTCATTCCATCATGTAGAAACTATCTTATACTAATAAATTTTGGTTAGACAATCAATTAATATCAAACAATATCATAGACCTGTCCTATTAATAGGATCAAATGCCTTGATCAAATCAATAAAAGAAATATATAAATCATTTTTTTGTTTTCAATACTTTCCTTGCATTTGCCTGGCAACAAAAATCATATCTATAGTGCTTCTTCATTCCTTGAAACAATATTGAGTCTTTGGTAACCATTCATCTATAATTTAAAGTAATCTATTCAAAAAAAATTTAAAAAGTACAGTTGATTAGTGGATAATAATAATATTCCATGATTATTTCCACAACCAAGCATATTCATTATATTTACATTTTGCAAGCAGTACTGATTTTACTTTTATGAGTAGCAAAACCATAAGTATTATGTCTACATCTCTATATTGTCACCAAAATAATAACTAGTTCATTCAGTAATAATATTCAACCTAATAAAATATTTATTGTAACAAGAAATGTACAACAGATTAAATGTAGATGTTTGCCTCAACTATAATTGGCAATTTTTTATTTTTCAATGGTACAACTAGTGCATAGAATAAAATGCTAGAATTCTACTTTTGACCTTGACCATCCCAGCTCTTAAATAACTTGTCTCACCTGCAAGCCTGCTAATATCAAATGCTAAAACTTCCTAGAAGAGTCTTAAGTATGGCTCACTGCATTTTATAAAATAGTGGACAATGAACCTCACTTTCATCTAATGGGTGATAGTAATCTGAGGTTGTCTAACTACTCTGCTAAATGGGCCTCTAATGATATCTTTAAGACAGTAGCAATCTCTCCTTACAGTAGTGTCACCTAGTGCAAGCCTTAGTAATCAATGGATAGAATATTTTTGTATAAAATCTCTATCTAGTGCCTACTCATCCAGTATCATTAGATTAATTTCTAATTTGTGACTTTCATCAGTGATGAGCCTTGGATCTCAGAGCACTGGACTTACATCTTTGGATCTAACATAACTTTCCAGCAGCCACCTTTTACTTATTTAGTTAACTGTAATGCTATGAGCCTAATATAAAAACAAAATAATATCTTCAATTCAAAATAATTTTCTTGTGTAGTCATATAGGTCTGAATCCAGTTTAGTATCTGTACATTTTGATATCTTTAATTTTAAAAAAAACCCACAGTAATCATCATACTATGTGAAGGATTGGTATAAAATGTCTATAATATCACATGATGACCATTTTCAATGCTTACACAAACTGTTTTAACAGCTTGTGTAAGCTTGCATCCCATTAATTACTAAGACTTGCACTGGGTGGCACTATTGTATGGAGAGTTTTCTACTGTTTTAACAGCTTGTGTAAGCATAGGAAATGGTGACCCTGTGATGTTTTAGTGATTGTAATTGATATCTTTCTTGTAGTGCATAGTCTATGGAGGCAATTAAAATTTAAAAAATCACATTTGATGTCTTATTGTCTCATACATACTCGTGCACACACACACACACACACATATATATATATATATATATACCACATAATAATGTAATACTATTTCTGTTAATTTTAATGTGCATTTTGCACGAAACGTTTTCCATGATTTTTCAAGTGGGAATGGTATAGGCTATATCAAATAACACAATTTCAAATAAAGTGAATTCAAAAATAAACAAAAAATTGTAAAGAAAGAATTAACATGGGCATTGAAAATCACATTAAAGTTACAAATATTCATGCAACAAAATTATTCTTACTATATCTCAATTCTAGAAGAAATTTATTTAATTTTATTTTTTCCATGTTTTAGCTATTCTTTCCTACCATAATTGTAAGCTAATAAACATCACATGACCACCACTTCTTATTCTTGTGTATAACTGTTGTTAAAACAGGCAAAACTCACTATATATATATATATATTGCCACACACAGCAAGCTAGAGTAAGCAATGGATGCCAGAAGGCAGTGCTCAAATCCAAGGCTCCTCACTGATGAAGGCAACAAGCCAGAAACTAGCCTAGGGATATTGGATGAGTAGGCACTAGATGGGGATTTTATGCACCAGCCTTCTGGCAACCATTGATTACTCTAACTTGCTATGTGTGGCAATACGTATAGTGAGTTTTCCTGTTTTAATTGTAAGATAATGTATAAAATAATTTTTAGCATTTTTTTTTCAAAACATTTTATTGTATTAGCATATAATAACAGCTTGAGTAAAATATTCTGTAATGCAATGAATAATAAATCAAAAAAAAATTGTACAATTTTTTTATTAAGTTAGAAATTAAAGTTATTGATTTAGTATGAAGTGTAAAAAATATATTCTGAAGTGGGCAGCATGCTGGAGAAGAATGAGTTATCACTCAGAGAACCTATTAAAACAAAAAAGTAGAATTGTGGTACTGTTGTCTTCACTCAAAATAATTATACTAAGGAATAAGATTTTGGTTAAAGTGGGGAAATTCTTTAAATCTATGGTTAAATGGCATGAATCATAAGAATGGTCTGATTAATGGTCTTTTGCTGAATTGGAAATTCAGGAGGCTTTTTAAAGAACTTAGTTAAAAATCTCAGTAAGCTCTATTATCATTGTTTTTAATGACTGTGAACAAATGAACACACACACACATATTAATATAGATGCACTTTCTCAATTTATAATTTATTATTAATAAATACATTATTTATTTAAATTTTTGTTTATATTATGATCTTAATTTATATATGCAAATTATACATACAGTAATTGTCTTCTATATATACATATGCAAGTGGAAAATATTGTATTCTACAATTATATTATAATAATTAATACTTATTGTATTATAATAAAGCTTGCTTACCAAATATGAACTATTATATGTGATACACAATGTATGTGAGAGAGGCATCAAACAAACTACATCTCCATATTGAGACCCATTTATTGAATATTGTTGCCTGAAAAATAATGAAAACCTTTTATAGAAAACATAAGATGAAATTAATATTAGCAA
Organism: Epiperipatus broadwayi; assembly: GCA_028023455.1. Lineage (NCBI taxonomy): Eukaryota > Metazoa > Onychophora > Udeonychophora > Euonychophora > Peripatidae > Epiperipatus > Epiperipatus broadwayi. The sequence continues at coordinate 1,260,712 of JAQFVV010006407.1, read as the reverse complement.
ACATGACACAAAATTTCTATAGAGGACTTCAGTTAAAATTAGTATTAATAATATTAATCTAGATATAAAGTTATAAAATTTGCTTAAATGATTAATATTTTTTCTGATATTTTAAAGAGAACAAAATAAGAAAATAAAAGATATTGAACATCAATACAAAATATGTCAGTATTAACAAGAAAAAATAATATACAATTAATTAAAACTGAATCAATTAAAGATAGTCAATACATGAAATTTTGTAAAGTTATAAAAAAGTTAAGAATAACTTAAAAAATTTAACTCAAAAATTAATATATAGTAAGAATATTTGTCTTTCACATTTAATTTTTGTAACGGACATTGTGTCTGAATGAAAAAGAGACCACTTATTTCCACAAGCATTTTTCGATGTGATCTCTGGATCAGTGCATGTATTTCTTAGTGAAAACATTAGTGATGTGATGTGATGTATACAATAGTGACATCTATTGCAAGCTTTTATAATCCATAAATGGTAGAAGATTTGTGCATCAAAATCCCTTTCTAATGCCTACTATATTTACAGACCAGTTTCTAGAATCTATTGATTACTAAGGCTTGCATTATATATGAAAAAGGTTGTTACTGTGATTGTATAGGCAAAAAAAATGATTGTTATGTGCTGTTTTAATGTATCATTTCATAGTGAGTGTGCTATAAAGAAAATAAAGTTTTTTGTGTTCTCTAGTATGTGTGGTTGCTCATTATTATAGTACAATGGCATTTTGATGAAATCCTGCTTGCTATTGGTAAATACTATTAATTATTGTTCCACCAGTGCTATACTTTCTCACATGTCATTATGTAAGATATATAGAAAATGAGACAGGATATCCAGCTCAATATTTATGACATAATAATAAACAAATAATCAGCCACAAACAAAAATATTCAAAAACTGATCATCATCATCATCATCAACCATTATCAATCCACTACAGGATAAAGGTCTCTCCAAGTTCAATCCATCTTCTCCGATCTTTTAGCTTCTCTTCTCCACATCACCCCTGCACACTTTCTTATTTCATCCATCCATCTCACATGTGGTCTTTTTCTGGGTCTTTTACAAACTCTTGGAATCCAGTTTAAGATTTCAATTGTCCATCTATTATCATCTCTTCTAGCAACATGTCCAGCCCAACTCCTCTTTTAATTTTTTCAATGAGGTCAGTAACATTCTATTTGTTCTCTTACCCATATACTGCGATTTTAATCTCTTCTTGTTATTCACAACATGCATCTCTCCATACTTCTTTGAGTGGTCTGAAATCTCTGTATTGCTTTTCTATTAAGGGTCTAAGTCTCAGATCCATAACTAAGAACTGGTAAAACACACATACATATATATGTGACTTTTTAAAATCTTTGTTGAAAATTTTAATTTATTTCTCCATCCACAATTCTTTGTAATTTTATATTTCTGAAACATTTCTGTTTCGTGCTCTTTAAATATTTTGAAGACAAACAAAGGAATAAACAAAAGTTTAATTAGTCTGTGAAATTTAATTGTAAAATATTGATTGATTTATATATAATTTAATAAAACATGCACTATTTTTAAAATTGTATATTTTAATCTACATGTCTAATTCAATCAATAAAACATTTTAAACAAATTTATTTAAAAATTTTAATTATTTATATTAGTGAAACTTTCTTTTTTCTTTCAAAAGAATTGTAGAGTTTAAAATAAATAATTGGTAATTAACTTTATCTTAAGTTTTCTAATCAAAACACTCATCATTTATTTTTGTCTCAAAACATCTGCAAGATAAAAAATTAATGTTATACTTTATAAAAACTTCTATTTTAAATTATCAGTGGAATTTTATATTTACTAAGTTATTATTACTCGAAGAATCAACTTTTTCTTGAACTTTGCTAAAAAATTATCAAGAACAAATATAACCTTATATTATATAAATACATAATTTAATCAGTATATCAATATATATTGCTAGCAAAATACAAAACGTCCTAAAAAATATTTCATGGTAATATTGTGCATATTTTTTTTTTTAATTAGATCCCAGTTATGTTGTAAAGATAATCTAAAGATATGTGTTAGTAATTGAGACCTGAGCTGATGAATGTTATTTCAGCATAAAATGCGTTTTAGGGTCATTTCTTTTAGACTGTCTTTATTCATATTTTAAGAACAAATGGCGAATGCAGATTATTAAGTACATCTGTGAAAACATCACACGTGAAAAAGGAGAAATGAAGTTGAATTAATCCAATGTGTGTGTGCTTCATTAAAAATAGATTAATTAATCTGGGTTATGCATAATCTATAGATCAATAAACGATTAATGCTAAATTAATGAATTTATCTAAAATAAATCGTGTCAAAGTTGGGGGTGAAATCAGCCTGTAAATCAAAATACAGCAATTATTTAAAGACATTCCAAAGAATCGCAATAATGATATTTTTATTGGGAAGATATGGCAGGAGGTAGAATTCGAAGGCTTCAAGTAGAGAATATGTTGAAATCTTTTAGAATGAAACGTTTGGTTCGAAAATTCAAAAGTATTTTATAAAATTTCGAATAAACAGAATAGTAGATTAGCATGTTTATAAACAAGGCAAAACTCTCCATACAGTAGTGCCAACCTGTGCCAACCAGAGTAATCAATGTGTGCTAGAAGGCTTGTGCATAAAATCCCTATCTAAGGCCTACTCATCCAATATCGCCAGCCTAGTTTCTGGCTTGTGGCATCCTTTGATTACTCTGGTTGGCACAGGGGGGCACTATTGTATGAAGAGTTTTGCCTTGTTTATAAACAATTATGTGGTGATCATGTGATGCTTAATAGATTAGCATGTTCTTAGTGTATTATTTGTTTTTTCTTAGAGATGAAATGCAGATGTATTGTTGATGATAATACATATTGCAATATACTCTTTGAATCAAAATACACACTGTTATTAAAACAGGTAAAAGTCTCCATACAGTAGTGTCACTCAGTGCAAGCCAGAGTAGTCAATGGATACGAGAAGGCTTGAGCATAAAATCCCTATGTAGTGCCTATTCATCCAATATCCTCAGACTAGTTTGTGGCTTATGGCCTTTGTAAGTGAGGAGCCTTGGACCTGAGAGCACTGCACCTAGATCTTAGGGTCTAAGGTAACCTCAAGCAGCCACCTTTTATTTCTACTTAGCTACAAAACTATGAGAATAAAATTGAAAACAAAATTTTCAATCCAATCCATAGTCATATAGGTCTGAACTCAGTTCAGTACCCATATACTATATAGGGACTTTATGCACAAGCCTTCTGGCATCCATTGATTACTCTGGCTTGTACTGAGTGGCACTACTGTATGGATAGTTTTGCTGTTTTAATAAAAGTTATGAGCAAGCAAAAGAAATGGTGATCATGTTATGTTTGGTGGTTTAATACCAATTCTGCCTAGTAGGATAGTGGTGTCTATGGTTATTAAAGAACTAAAGACCCCAAAATGTATTGGTCCTAAACTGAGTTCAAATATATATGACTATATAAGCTAATGAGCTTGAATTGAAAATATTATTGGTGTTTTTAATTTTATTCTCATAGTTTTGTAGTTAAGTAGAGATAAAAGGTGGCTGCTGGAGAGTTGCATTAGATCCTAAGATCTAGGTGCAATATTCTCAGATCTAAGGTTCCTCACTAACAAAAGCCACAAGCTAGAAACAAGTCTGGGGATATTGGATGAATAAGCACTAGTTAGGAATTTTATGCACAAGCCTTCTGACATCCATTGACTACTCTGACTTGCACTGAATAGCACTACTGTATGGAGATTTTTGCCTGTTTTAATAACAGTTATGAGCAAGCATAAGAAATGGTGATCATGTGATGTTTTATGGTTTAATACACACCAGTTCTTCACTTTAAGAACATTCCCTTTATTGAAGAAAATTACTCTAGAAATTTATTTCAGAAATCGTCTCAAAATTATATATTAAACTAGAATAGAATTTGTATGAAAATGGATCTAATTGCATATGAATTAGATTCTATATATATATATCTTCCATTACAAGGTAAATGAAGTAGAAGGAGAAAGCAGCTAAAATAATTATACTGAATTCAAATTACTATTGATTTGAAGTGATAAAAGATCAGCAGTAAAGAGTGATCAGTGGTAGATTGACTAGCAGGGGTTAAAGTATAAAATGGAATAATGGCAAGAAAGAAGCAGTTACTTGTTTGTGTATTGAAAAGATTATTAAGAGTGAAGAATAATTAACTGAAGCTTAATCAAATCTCAAAAGATAACTTGGAAATGGAAATGGTTAATATATAACATATAAATTAAGTAAGCACTGATATTGTGAACTTTAATAAATTTATTCTGTACATGAAATTAGATTCTTATTTATGTTTTAGGAGACATTTTATTTGAAAGCAGAAGTAATTAATTAATATCTGAATTACTTCTGGTGTAGAACAAGACTATTGTCACTTGAGAAAAATATAGATTATGAATATACCATATTATTATTTATTATTAAATAAATCTTATCATATATACAGTTTGAAGTATATTGTTTATTTATTTAGCTCTCTGACTGGTCTTTAGAGACCTGAGGATGCAGCAGATATAATAATCATTACTTAGTTCCAAGTTTATATTGGGTTTAAATGATTAGTAATACTCACATGAGAGACTGTAATCTGGACTAAAATAAAGAATGTTGATTCAACCAAGAACTCATTTTGAGAGCCATTTATTATTTTTAGATATCTCTTCATGTTTTATCGAAGCCCTACTTCCTGATATGGATTAATAATGATTGTAAATAGTAATAGTGATGATAAAAATAAAGTTTTAATAATATCTTTTCATAAGAAAAAGTATTGATGTAAATTTTGGTTGTATAAATAATTTTTCTAATTTTATTTCACTAATTGTGTCAGATTAATTAATCTACAAATAGTTTGAAGATATCAATTTAATGACTCTAAAGACAATTCTTTTACCTTAATTTGGCTTTCTCAGATACTATTTTTATGATTTCTGTATCAGGCAAGCAAAATTTCTGTGAGTTGTTTTGTTTTGCTTCATTTTATCCCTCTTCCTACAAGCAATCTAAATTTTAATATAACAACTACCTTTTTTTATTTTAACTCTTTTATAAGTTATTTTTGTCATTGCTTTGATCATTTCTTTTCTTTTCTCTTATTCCTTAAATAATATCCACTTACTCTTCATTATCAATTTATATTTTAGAAAAATTTTGTTAAAAATATGAATTCAAAAAAAAGGAAAGTAATCTGGAAATAAAACATTAATTGTGCAAATAAAAAAAGGAATGAATATAAATACACAAAAAAGTCAAGAGATGTCATTTTAGTCTTCTAGCAAAAAATATATTTTAATAAAAAAAAAATAATTATTTATGGCTATTTAAAAAGAAGTACACAACCAAACAGTCAAATAATGAAAATATTATTTAATATTTAAAAATCAAATTTTAGTTATCAAAAAATAACTTAAACTGATAACAAAGTTATTGACAGTCACTGCTCTTGATTTGACTAAGTTTCTGCTGAAATATTAATGAATTTAAATGAAGCCTAAATTTAAATTTTAAATACATATTAAGAAACAAGTATTTAATAATTTACTAGACATTTTAAGTAATTTAGATGAAATTAAAATCTTAAAGAGTTAAAATCACTTGAAGCTTTTTTCATTTATTTTTTCTATTATCAAACAAACATAATAGAAAAAACCAATTGATGTGTTAAATATATAATACATAAAGATTAATTAAGGAATCCATATGATTATATTTAATGCATTTTGAAACTTGCCAAAGTTATATTAATAAAGTATGTTTTAAAAAACTGTTCTACTAAAAGATAAATATTACAAGTTATTTATATTATATTGTTTTTTGGTTCTCAATGATTTTCATCATTAAATGCAGAAATATATTGTCAGTTTTTGGAGGTGAAAAATCCTTGGATTAATTTTAGATGTGGCAGATTGTTATTATAAACTCCTGAAAATAAAACTATTAAATTATTTCTTTGTTTATTTTTAGATTGTGAATTTGCACACACTATAAAAAGTACATCACATAGAACAAGTACAAGTATTTGTCACATTTATTTTAATTTCTCAGTAAAATTATTTGAAATTATAAATTAATTTCAAATTAAGTAAACATAAATTTAACTACTTTTTATTAGTAAGTAGTTCTATACATATAAAAACTTAATAACTCACAATTAAAAAATAATGCTGTCAGTTTAAAATTAGATAAAGGTAAATTATATATTCAATAAATATGCAAGTTTTTACTAATAGAAACCAGGAAATTGCTTTAAATTTAACATGTTTGTGCTCTTCTGATCAACTTATAGTGTTATTAGCTATTTTTTGAAGAGGAAGAAATGGATGCCAAAATATTCCTCATAACAATGCAATAATCAAAAAGATGTGAAAAGATTAGTTAACATATTTTTTATGTTATGCATGAAAGTTATCTTTGTTTATAAAAAAATATTAGTTATTTTAGCATGACAATTTTTAAAAGGTTCTATAAAATGTAACTTGAAAAGAATGGCAATATATTTTATTTCTTTTCAGCTTTCAGATAAATTGAGAATCAAACAAAATGGTGATCAACAAAATATTAGTATTATTTCAAAGCTAAACAATAACATTATCTTATGTTGTTGATTGTTGTTTTTTATCCTACTTATTTCTATATTGCGTAGTTTAAATTTTATTATTAGCAACAAAAAGAAAGGAAACCCATTGTTCAAGCATACATACATATATGTATATGCAATAGAGAAATAAGTAATAAGTATATATGTATATGCAATAGAGAAATAAGTAATAAGTACGGCCGAAGTGAGGTTAAACTAAATTCGTTTATTAATCTGCAAAGTTATATATATATATACATACTTAAACTCTTTCCATATTGGAAATCCTTTAATTATATTTACCGTATATAAAATTACATTAGCAATTAGCATTTTCTAATTTATTTTATAGTATGTTTGCTCCAAGGTAGATAACGCAAATCATATGAAAGCATCATAGATTTAATCAACACCCAGAATCTTTACACTGTTATCAATGCAACCTTTTTCTTATAAATAAAAGGTTGCCATGACAACAGATTGAAAACTCTTGGCATTGAGAAATAAGTGTGGGTTTAATGTGAATTACATATATATTATCATAGTAATAGTAACAAGTCAGAAGTCACATGACTTATATATAGCTTGCACTTACTAATATGTAAAGTTAAGAGCGTGCTAATAGCTCTAAACAAGCTTTTTTTTTTTTTATTTATGATAAATGCTACTACAAGAGAAGGCATTCAAATCGTGGTCCCCATCCCCAGACCGGTTTCGACCTATGGGTCTCTTCAGTGAGGAGTTGGGACATTAGATCTAAAAAACCAACTCAAGCAAAGCATTTATCTAAAAGATAATTGTTAGAAAAAGATCTGAAACTTTTAGACATCTACATGTCTTTAAAGTCAGCTCTCCAACTGAAAAAATCATATGGGCCTGAACTTAATTCAGATACTCCATATATTAGTAGGCTTAGCTCTTTAATTTAGCTAAAGCCACAACAGCAAAATAATAATAGTAATAGTAACAAGTCAGAAGTCACATGACTTATATATAGCTTGCACTTACTAATATGTAAAGTTAAGAGCGTGCTAATAGCTCTAAACAAGCTTTTTTTTTTTTTTTATTTATGATAAATGCTACTACAAGAGAAGGCATTCAAATCGTGGTCCCCATCCCCAGACCGGTTTCGACCTATGGGTCTCTTCAGTGAGGAGTTGGGACATTAGATCTAAAAAACCAACTCAAGCAAAGCATTTATCTAAAAGATAATTGTTAGAAAAAGATCTGAAACTTTTAGACATCTACATGTCTTTAAAGTCAGCTCTCCAACTGAAAAAATCATATGGGCCTGAACTTAATTCAGATACTCCATATATTAGTAGGCTTAGCTCTTTAATTTAGCTAAAGCCACAACAGCAAAATAATAATAGTAATAGTAACAAGTCAGAAGTCACATGACTTATATATAGCTTGCACTTACTAATATGTAAAGTTAAGAGCGTGCTAATAGCTCTAAACAAGCTTTTTTTTTATTTATGATGAATGCTACTACAAGAGAAGGCATTCAAATCATGGTCCCCAAAATGCTTTGCTTGAGTTGGTTTTTTAGATCTAATGTCCCAACTCCTCACTGAAGAGACCCATAGGTCGAAACCGGTCTGGGGATGGGGACCACGATTTGAATGCTTCTCTTGTAGTAGCATTTATCATAAATAAAAAAAAAAAAAAGCTTGTTTAGAGCTATTAGCACGCTCTTAACTTTACATATATATTATCAATAATTTTCAATTATTTCTCTAAAACTTCCTGCAATCTTTTGTTTGCATCTATGTAGTAGTATTTTTAATGTATTGTTTTTGTGTTTGTATCTTTGTTTATCTAACATTTGAAGCATAAGCATTCTTTATATCATCATCATCATCATTATCAACCATTATCAATCCATTGCAGGATGAAGGTCTCTCCAAGTTTAATCCATCTTCTCCGATCTTTAGCTTCTCTTCTCCACATTACCCCTGCACACTTTCTTATTTCATCCATCCATCTCACATGTGGTCTCTTTCTGGGTCTTTTACAATCTCTTGGAATCCAGTTTAAAATTTCAATTGTCCATCTATTATCATCTCTTCTAACAATATGTCCAGCCCAACTCCACTTCAATCTTTTAATTTTTTCAATGAGGTCAGTAACACCTGTTTGTTCTCTTACCCATACATTGTGTTTACGATCTCTTCTTGTTACTCCCAACATACATCTCTCCATACTTCTTTGAGTGGTCTGAAGTCTCTGAATTGCTCTTCTATTAAGTGTCCAAGTCTCAGATCCATAAGTAAGAACTGGTAAAACACATTTGTTAAAAACCTTCCTTTTCAAACACATAGGCATATTTCCTTTTAGTATCAAGTTATTTCTACCAAAAGCACTCCAACCAAGTTTAATTCTATGATTAATTACCTCCATTATGTTTCCATCTGTATTAATAATCTGACCAAGGTATTTGTAACTGTTAACTTCTTCTAATTCATCATAATCAATCTTTATTTTCATATTTTGAGCAAATCGATTAAACATTACTTTAGTCTTTTTAACATTTATCTTTAGTCCTACTTTCCTACTTTCATCTGATAATTCCTGCAACATTTCCTGCAGATCTGAAGCATTATTTGCAAAAACAACTACATCATCTGTGAAATCTAAATGACTTAAATAATCACCATTTACTTTCACTCCTTTAGTTTCCCATTTTAATCCACAAAATACTTCATGCAGCACTGCTGTAAAAAGTTTTGGAGATATGGAGTCACCTTGTCTTACACCTTTCTCAATGTTGACTTTCCCAGTGTCATTATGTAATCTAATTGTTGCTGTTGCATTTTTATAAATATTCTTTAAAATATGACAATATCCTGGATCTATACCTTGATGATCTAATGCTTTAATCACTGAAGAAATGTTTATAGAATCAAATGCCTTTTCATAATCTACAAATCCTAAGCATAATGGCAACTCATATTCATTTGTCCTTTCTATAACTTCTCTCAATACCTGGATATGATCTACTGTACTAAAACCACTTTTAAATCCAGCTTGTTCTCTTGGTTGGTGGAAATCCAATGTTCTCTGTAGACAAGTAGTAATTATCTTGGTAAAAATTTTATATAAAACTGATAAAAGGCTGATAGGTCTGTAATTTCTAATATCTTCTTTATCACCTTTTTTAAATATTAATATTATTACTGCATTCTTCCAATCATCTGGTACATCTTTATCATTTAGACATTTGGTATATAACTTTGCTAAAATTTTTTCTATTTCTTCACCTGCTTCTTTTAATATATCAATTATAATTCCATCATTACCTGGAGCCTTTCCTTTCTTCATACATTTAATTGCATGTCTCACTTCTTCATTTAAAATTCTGGGCAATTTGGAAGATGTAATAGATATAGGAGGTACTTGTTCTTTATTACTATATAATTCTTGATAAAAATCTTCTACCAATTTCATGATGTCATCTCTCCTTTTAGTAATAATTCCATCTTTTTTTCTTATTGCAGATATAAATTTCCTACCAATACCAAAATGTTGTTTTACATTCTTAAGACTTTTATTTTCTTCTACAGCTTTCCTTGCTAGTTCACAGTTATACTTTCTTATATCATTTTCAACTCTTTTCCGCACCATTTTACAAAATTCGAGATATTCAATTCTTTTTAATGCATAATTTTTGTATATCTTCATATTCCTTCTTTTCTTCATAAATTCTCTAGTCTCAGTAGAAATTTTATTGGTCAATTGCTGTTTCTTTCTACCAGCTATCTTTGTTGCAGTTTTCAAAAGTGTATCAGTTATTTTCATATTAATTTCATTCAAATCTGAATCATGTTCAAAATCTACTAATACTTGAAACCGATTTGTAAGTTCTAATTTAAATTCATTAGAATGTTTCTGAAGATTAGGAATATCAACTGTAAATATTGTTTTTCTTAATAATTTTTGTCTCTCTAGTTTTACATTAACATGTATCTTACACCTTACTAATCGATGATCACTTCCTGTGTTAAATTTATTAAGAACATTACAATCTTGAAATATGTATTTCCTGTTAGTCAAAATATAATCCAATTCTGCTGTACCTTCATTTGGATGCTTCCATGTCCATTTCCTTTTAACATTTTTTTCAAAAAAAGAATTCATAATATAAAGTTTTTCTTTTTCTGCAAACTCCACAAGCCTATGTCCTCTCTCATTTCTATTACCATAACCAAAATTACCCACAGCACTTTCATCTTTCATTTTTTTTTACCAATTCTAGCATTAAAGTCTCCCATAACAATTTTAAAATGTTGTTTACTCTGATCAAAAGCCTTTTGTACATCCATATAAAAATCTTCTACTACTTCATCACTATGAGAACTTGTTGGGGCATAAACCTGAATTATCTGCATTTGGTATCTGCTATTAAGTTGTATAACTAATCTTGCCACTCTGTCCGATACACCATCAATTTCCACAATATTGTTCTTCCACTTTTTATTTATAATGAATCCTACTCCACTTGTATTTCCAATATTTGTGCCTTTATAATAGAGTATATGTCCACTTTTTAAATCAATTGTCTCTTCACCTTTTCTTCTAACTTCACAAAGTCCAATAATGTCCCATTTAATATAAGAGAGTTCTTCTAATTCTTGCAATCTTCCTTCACTTGAAAGTGATCTGCAGTTGTAAGTACCTAAATAAAAAGTCATCATCAAATGGCAGCCTGGGTCCACAATCAGGGGATTCTTAGCATCCTCCGCCTTCGGCCACCAGCCGCTGCCTTGGTTGGTGACTTTACAGCCTCCTGGGAATAAGGGCCATGCTTTATTTTTGTCTGTCATAATTGTATATATGTATTGGGAAAATATTTATCCTTTACACAAACATTCATTCTGCCTTATCAGGCACTCAGAAGAAAGACTATGGTGTTTCTTGATCTTAAACTCAGAGGTAAAAAGCCAATAAACTCACCATGCTGGCTAATGCGTGTTGGTGAGCAGCCCATCCATGTTCGTATACTATATGAATAATCACATAGTAATAACAGCTGCAATGACAAGAACGTATGGAGTGGATATTAGGAATTTGCCCTGCTCGGTTCCTTTAAGGCCTCCAAGAGGAATTAAAGGGTCTCCTTTCAGTTAATAGCAAAACTCCTTTCTGCATCCATTCTTTATATACCCGGAGCTTAATTATAAATATAGAGAATTTTGGTCATGTATATTAATGGTATGAGATAGCGTGGATAGTAAAGGGTGCTTGAAAGTCTGTGTTCAAATCCCCTACATATTTGTTTATCTATAAATGAAAACACTGAAGTTTTATATTGTATAGAGTTTTTATTCATTATTATTTTTCATATAAATCATTTTTAGGAATTATAAAATAATATCACATATAATTATATCATCGCTGTATTATAAATATTTTTATTATTAATGTTAGTAATTTGATTATATTTGTGAATAAATGTTTGTTTACAATATTATATTTAATTATAAATCGAAGTATTGAAACTTTTTGTTAAAATATTGAAAATTTGCTGGTTTGTAATGTGAAATTTAAATCTAGTTTGGTATTTTTGGAACAATGCACTAAGACACACGCACATATTTGTGATAATGCTAATATTATTTATAATACATTCTCTACAAAAATTTTCCAAAGTTTGAAGTGCCAATGTTTGAGAAAAAAATCAAACAATCTTGTTATACACATTTCATTAAACACTGTCTTTAAAATATAGTATAATTTTTGCAAAGAAAGTAGATAAGTAACATTATAATTATTACATATTTATGTGGTATTTAATTAATTAATAAATTACATATTTAAACATTTACTTAAAAACGATCTATTAAAATGAGTTTATTGCTTTGTTTAATACATTAAGCTAATATTAAAAAGACGTTTAATCTAATTGCCACTAAAATTTGTGCTTAAGCTGTAAGATCATGCTATTTTTTATGAGTATATTTAATAGAGATGGGATGTCTATGTTTGATAGACTCATTCAATCGCCTCCTGTTTCATTGACAGAAACATCTACCTAGAAAGAGATTGGTTGGTTTTTTTAAAGAAATATTCTCATTTGAAACATTGAAAAATTTCTACACAAGATGTATATAAATAAATTTAGTATTTGTGATGTAATTAATTAATTATATATCTCTTAAATATGGGACCTAGACCACTTTCCTTCAGGATATGAATAAATAACATCCAGTACGTTAGCAAACGATTAAGAATAGGAGGAATCCACTTAAATTTAAGACTTTGATGTTTATAAACTTATCCATGCTAACATTTGTCAAAAATCAAAATAAAATTAGTATATCATTCTGATGGGAATATGGCATTAATAATTATTAATCTGATAAACAGTCATTCTAGAATAGACATGGAATCTCAAATCTTTTTTTAATTATCAAACAAAAGTTAATAATTGTAGATATGGAATTAGTATATCCTTATATATATATGTAATTAAGGAGAGTACACCTCATCATTTTTTTTCTTGTGTCATAGCATCAGCCAGGAAGCGAACCCGCTAACCTGGGGCAACTGCTTGTAAAGCAGCTGTTGCTGACCTCTCGACCACCAATGCTTGAATGGAGAGGACCCCTCACCATTTCAAGTTATAAATAAATAGCATTAACTGAAACACAGGCTTATAATATATCTGTGTCTATATATGTAATATATAGGGCATATGAGCACAGACTTTCAAATGACCCATCACTCTCCACTCTATCTAATAACACTGATACACTCAATCACATATATGCTGAAAAGATAAATAATCACCAATATACGTATTTTATGCTAAACCAGCAATCATCAGTTGGTTCAGATTATCATCTCTCACACATATATACTATAAGTGCTCAGATATATATTAAGATAGACAATCTTTATACTTTAATGGACAGGCTCCAATCTACTACGCACTCCAACTCCTCAACCATCCATCCAATTGAAAATCTGATGATGGAATGCTCAAAGGCCACCCTGAGGGTGAGATTCTTGTCACACTCATGTTGACCTAAGGTCAATCTGAACCCCACATGTACAGGACATAATCCATTTAATACTTATGCAATTCCATCATCAGATTTTCAATTGGATGGATGGTTGAGGAGTTGGAGTGTGTAGTAGATTGGAGCCTGTCCATTAAAGTATAAAGATTGTCTATCTTAATATATATCTGAGCACTTATAGTATATATGCATGGGAGATGATAATCTGGACCAACTGATGATTGCTGGTTTAGCATGAAATATGTATATTGGTGATTATTTATTTTTTCAGCATATATATGCTTGAGGGTATCAGTGTTATTAGATAGAGTGGAGAGTGATGGGTCATTTGAAAGTCTGTGCTCATATACCCTATATATTAAATAAATAGCATTGTATATATTTAGTAAAGATTGGTAATAAAATTCTTTTATCTATTTTTGAATCTTCTGAGATTTATGAGCATGTTCTTAATGATTGATACTTGTGACTGTAGATCTTAAGGATATGGGCTTTCTGATATATTATATAATTGAAAATCAAATTCAAATTCAAATCAGTCATAAAACAAAGGTGCATTTCAATACAGTCAACAAATAATCAACATAGAGCATTTACTTTTGATATGAGTTTAAATTTGATCCTGAATTAGATCCCTTGCAAAATAACTTCTCTTTAAAATCTGAGATTGTAAGAATAAGTATTCTGACAAAAAGAAGGTTGTATAATGCTGATAGTATCATATGGAAAATGAATCACTTCCATTGTCTTACATTTAATTTTAAAATACTGTATTTAAATAGTTAAGATTTTACATCATTAATGCTTAAATAAATTAATGCGTATGTGCTCTGCGCACTGATAATGAAGCTATTAATAAATTGTCATGAAATTATTAAAATTTTACCACCAAGCACTTTCGGGACAGTCTACAGTCCCATATTCATGGTGAGTTATTCTGTTAATAACTGTAAAATTATGCAAATTTTATGCAAACTTACATGCAGATATTACGTGGACCATTTACAAGATAGGCAATAGCAATAGCAGGCCTCTCTTCTGTTGATTGACAATGGGTCAGCCGCAATGAAGTAAGCTTCCCTAACTTTACGTTTGGTGTCATTTGTTTCAGAGCAAACGACACTGGCTGTGGTAGGTAGAAAAGCATGTCCAGTGTTTCTCTTATGTTCGACAAAAATCGAATTACCTTCAAACTTTGTTTTGATTTTATTGTAAAGGTATCGGTGTTGAGCTACTCTGGTAGCAATATTAGTTTTGGTCTCTCCATAATATGTTGCCATACAATTTCTTTGGGGGCAGGTAATTTTGTACACAACTTGAGGGGTGAGTTCAGGTTTGATCCTGTCTTTGGTATTATTTATCATTCTATTGGTGTTGGGAGGTGAACGGACGCGACTTCAAAGTCACATGATAGTTGCTTGATAAGCCTTTTAGCTGTAGAGTGAACATATGGGATTAAGATTCTTGGTTTGTTTTCTTTCTTGTGGTTGTGGTTTATTTTATAGAAAAATTTGTTAACTTTTCTGTTGATGGATGAATAAGTGTGTCCTATTTTCCTTAAATCAGTTATATAATTGATGAGATTTTTTCTTTTATCTGCCTCATATTTGCACAAGTTATGGTTCCTAGACATAAATGAAGAGAGGGCTGCAAGTTTGTGTGAGTGTGGCACATAAGAATTATGGTTTGTCAAGCCTCTTTCAAAGGTTTGACTACCATTTGGTAGTCCAGCTTATCTATATTTTTGCTAACACATATGTCAAGGTATTTGACCTGTTTGTCTTGGTTTTCCCAAGTTGTAGTAAAAGTAAGTTTGTTTTTATTCTGGATGCTATTGTGAAGGTTAGTAATGATGTCTTCTGGGGCAGCAATAAATATGTCATCAATGTAGCACATGTATATAATATGTGGGGTTGATGTGAAGAGTGCAGGTAGTATTAGCTTCTCGTAATGGTCAAGTACACTTGCCATTATACCACTATGTGGGAGGCCCATCGGCCATCCGTTGTTCATACTAAACCACTTATCTCTGAAAACAGCAATTATATTTAAATCAAGCCATTGTAAAAAATCGATGATGAGTTTGGCTCATGTGGGTGGGCAGTTTTTTGCAATTAATGCATCATTGACTATTTCAATAGATTGTTTATGGTCAATGGAGCTGTATAGCTCTGACACATCAAATGATGTGATTTTAAATTAGCTGGTATAAACGCGTGTTTAATTTTTCCTACAAACATGAAAGATGATTTAATGGTGTAATTGCCAAAGCCTAATGTATCAATAAGCCAGTGATTAACTAAAACTGCTGTGTTGAAATAGTGTGCCCTACCAAATCAATCATAAGTCTCAAAGGTATATCAGGTTTGTGCAGCTTAATGTTGGTGAAGATTCTAGGAGGAGAAGAGGTAAATGGGTATATACAAAGATATTCGGCTTTTGTAAAGACGCTGTCACAATTTATTCGTAGTATAGTGGATATAAATTTATCTCTATTAAGCCTATTGTTGACATTATTTAGATTTACAAATTTTAATTTTTCGATTTGTGTATTAATCTTAATATTATATTCATCTTCATTTATCAATACAAATCTGTTCCCCTTGTCTTCTTTTAAGCAAATGATGGAATGATCTGCTAGAAATTGATTTGTGTTAGTAATTTTCTTGTTCCAATCATTAGGATAATTGTTTAGCTGCTTATTCTTTATAGTTTTTGCTATGCATGTGATAATTGGTACCTTTAGTGGGTTGTCCATTAAAGCTGTTTTGACATCAGCAACGATTTCCATTTTGGGATTCTTCCATCGTCCACCTAAGAATTTTGGACCTAATTCAAAAACTTCCTTAATCATGTGTGGAATGTTTGTGTTTGTAAGGTTGACAAATGTGTTGCTGTTGAGCGCATCAAATTGAATATTTTGCTTTTTTGCTAAAAATTTTATTTTATTATTGAATTTCTTGAACAGACTGTTCGTATGTCTATTGCATTTGTCGGTGATAAATGGGGGGATCAGGTAGTTGTCGGAAATTATGTTCCATCTTCTCGTTTCTTTTTTAAGGCTCTTTTGCATCCTTTAATGATAGACATTAGTAGTTGTTTTTGTAAATTCATTTTGATTATATCGTAATTATATACAGTCTTGTTAATAATAATTTTGCAGCAGTTAGGTACAATTTTATACAGATAACATTTTGTAAAGAAATATATTCTCTGCTGAAATGTAAAAATTGATAGTCCAGTACAAAGTAGCTGCCAATCTCATGTGTAGTTGTTCATGTTATTGAAATAGTTAAGATTTTACTTCATTAACGCTTAAATAAATTAATATACATGTGCTCTGTGCACAGATAATGAAGCTATTAATAAATTGTCATGAAATTATTAAAATTTTACCGCGAAGCGCTTTCAGGACCATCTACAGTCTCATATTCATGGTGAGTTATTCTGTTAATAACTGTAAAATTATGCAAATTTTATGCAAACTTATGTGCAGATGTTACGTGGACCATTTACGAGATAGGAAATAGCAGGCCTCTCTTCTGTTGATTGCCGATGGGTCAGCCGCAATGAAATAAGCTTCCCTAACTTTACGTTTGGTGTCATTTGTTTCAGAGCAAACGACACTGGCTGAGGTAGGTAGAAAAGCATGTCCAGTGTTTCTCTCATATTTTACAAAAATTGAATTACCTTCAAATTTTGTTTTGGTTTTATTGTAAAGGTATCGGTGTTGAGCTACTCTGGTGGCAATGTTAGTATTGGTCTCTCCATAATATGTTGCCATACAATTTTTTTGGGGGCAGGTAATTTTGTACACAACTTTGAGGAGTGAGTTCACGTTTGATCCCGTCTTTGGTATTATTTATCATTCTATTGGTGTTGGAAGGTGAACAGAAGTCACATGATAGTTGCTTGATAAGGCTTTTAGCTGTAGAGTGAACATATGGGATTAAGATTCTTGGTTTTTTTTCTTTCTTAATAGTATTCGCATGTACAGCAAAGTTGTGATATCCACAATATTTGTTCCAAGTTCCCTCTAGGTATATTGTATATCATATATTATAGCTTGTGATTTGTTGATAAATCTTGATTATATCATATATTATATTTTGTGATTTGTTGATAAACCTTGATTATGATAAAATAAATATTGCTTATAGAACTGCACATATATATTTTTCAACATGCATAAATATATAACACAGATGCTTTTTATATGTATAGCATGCATATATAAATTAAGATATTATAAACATAATTAAAAACGATTATTATTATAATAATAGTTATAAAACTTTAAGCATTACCATCCGAAAACATTTTATTACACAAGCACTGTATATGATATTTGGAAAAGATAATAAAGAAAGAATAAAATTGTGTTTCAACATAAACAAAAGAAATGTTATTAATCTACCTGCTTTCCTGATCATTACAAAATATTCTTTGTTTATTTCATAGGTTGAAAATGTATTAACATTATTGTAAGTGATAACAACATGTGGTTTTTTTTACAATATAATTTTTTCCATAATGCTTTTATTGACAATTTATTGAAAAATATCTGAAAAATCAGTATGCTTATGGCCAGTCATCTTAGATCTAAGAGATACCACATTGTTTGACACACAACAACATATCTTATCTGTTTACTTCTTACTAGTCAAATTTTTACCCAATGATTTTGGTATAAATGAAATATGATTTTACTTATATATAAAATATTTTATTATTTTTACACACTAATTATTGGAATATTATTTAAAGCAAAAATAAATACACATGTAAACTTTCAATTTTTTCATTGATATTTTATTTTTAGAAATAAATGTTAATAAACTTGACAGTAATATAATGAAAGAAAATGTCCTTATCTATCCAAATCAACATGATGTTAAAATCTTTCAAGTAATTGTAATTACTATAAATAAAACATTAGATTTTAAAGCAGAACTCAACAGATGTTTTATAAACTTGCCTTTCATTCATTTACATTACAAAAAAACTTACACTAAGTTGATGATGTGTATGGTTTTGATATACAAGTCAATTTTTAAATATTTAAAAATGTGAAATGGGATTTTTAGAATATTATTTATTTTTAAAATTAAATTAAAATAAAATCAAGTCCAACTTATTGAGTTTTAGTAAAAATAAAGATTTTATATAGCAGTGAAGGTGAGTATTTCCAAAATCTCTCACCACGTGGAATAAAAGTAAATATTAAAATTGTTAACTGGTTAAAACAAACACAAAAAAACGAAGAAGGGTTGTTTTCATTAGTAAAATTTATTAAGTTTACAAATTTTATAGTTTTTTTTTTTAATATGATTGCATAAGCACTCTGAGATGAAGAAATGGCTTCTAACATATGTCACACAATGTATTAAATTTATGATTGTTCATATGTTTTTTTTTTTGTTTATTCGCATTTTGTTTTGAATAACATAAAGTGAAATAGTGTATATTGATACAATTTAATTCATTGCTTCGCTATATATATTATAGATATAATAATACTTTTTATATATCCAATAAAGATACAATTTTAAAGTAATATTTTCTATATCTAAAATTAATTTTAAAAATTATAAATCCATAGCGTTTATGTATTATGAGGGAAAAAACAATATAAATGAACTCCATCTTCTATAAAAAAAAATTCTTTTTATTTTAAACAACTTTTTCAAAAGTGAATTATTTTAAAATATGTTCCCTAATTCTCACCACTTTTTTATCTAATAAAATTATCAATTACATTTGATATTGTCCAAATAGTAAACTATGTTTTATATTTTCAAAGAATTTCTATTGTTATTGTTGTTGTTGATATGTAATTTTGAGGAAGACCAACGAACTTCTTGAAAATATAAAGCAAAACAATGCTTGGAGTTTTGTTTTCATTTA
Organism: Epiperipatus broadwayi; assembly: GCA_028023455.1. Classification (NCBI taxonomy): domain Eukaryota; kingdom Metazoa; phylum Onychophora; class Udeonychophora; order Euonychophora; family Peripatidae; genus Epiperipatus; species Epiperipatus broadwayi. Next base: position 1,241,105 of record JAQFVV010006407.1, on the reverse strand, counting down.
TTTTATTATTTATATTATACATATTTATGAAATTTTTACAGTAAATTGGATAAAATAGTTTTTTTTTTTTTAAATTGTAAATGTATAGAATGTAGTAGAATTTAATCATTTAAATATGATATATATAAATCTTTAAATATTTTTTGAAAACAAGTTATTCAATTAAAAATAAAAAGGATAACATTTCAGTTAAAGTTTGCATCAGAAAATCGTTTCATAAAACATCAGTCAGGCTTGTGTTTCCAGGGTGAAGGAATAAAAAATAATAATAATAATAATTGAAAGTTACGACGACGTTGTAAAGATTTTTTTTTTTTTTTAGCTGGAGGAAAAAGAATAATTATAATGGTTCTGTATTTCTTTTAGTTAAAATGTTTTGATGTTTCTATTGAGGAAAAAAATAATTTCAAAATTATTATATTAAAAAAGATTTTTATTTGAAAGCTAATTTCATTATATGACATCTTACTAGTGAATAACATATAAGCAATCTCTTTTCTTGTTTACCGATAGTTTCTTTCTCTGCTTTAATACTGTTTAAAAACTAAAAAGGCAAGATTTATTCTGTTCTTACTTATATATATATATTTAAATTAATAAAATATTTAATTTTAATCTAAAATTATTTAATGTTTTTGTGCACGTATAAAATACGCATATAAATAATTTTACTAATGTGTTTTAAAAACTATAATAAATATCAGAAGTACAAACAACTCGCCCTATAATTCTATATAAAACATTTCCTAGCATCTATCAGGACTGTCTAAATAACCAACTTTTTTTTAATGGTTGGCCTACTTAAACTCATCTGTCGTAGACGCGGTCCGATTCAAATTATAAGAATGTAAAAAAGATATAAAATTATTTACTTCGATAGTTATTATTTCAATATTTATTGATCAAAGCATATCCTAGTTGTTATCACCATCATTATATTATATATTATTACATTTTACCATCATCAACAACAACCATTATCAATTCACTGCAGAATGAAGGTATCTCCAAGTTCAAGCTATTTTCTCCGATCTTTAGTTTCTCTTCTCCACATCACCCCTGCACACTTTTCTTATGTCATCCACATATCTCACAAGTGGTCACTTTCTGTGTCTTTTACAATCTCTTGGAATCCAGTTTAAGATTTCAATTGCCCATCTATTATCATCACTTCTAGCAATAAGTCCAGCCCAACTTCACTTCAGTCTTTTAGTTTTTTCAATGAGGTCAGTAACACCTATTTGTTCTCTTACCAATATATTGAGTTTTCCATCTTTTCTTGTTACTCCTAACATGTATCTCTCCATACTTCTTTGAATGGTCTGAAGTCTCTGTATTGCTCTTCTATTAAGTGTCCAAGTCTCAGATCCATAAGCAATTATTACATTTACCTATAATTAACTGCAAACAAAAAAGTCAATGTTAATATAGAACTTTAATCCAAAATTTGGTGAGATATTTGATATTAATTACTTTTTAATAATCAATTTATATCCTAGACAATTTTTGTAATAGTGATCAATAAAATGAACTCAAATTTTTGTACATTACTTAGGTACTATTTTTTTATTTAGTAGATACCATTCGGGGGAGGGGGCAAAATGTTCTCTTGAAAACTATATATTGAAAATGTATGTAGGTCAGATTATGAGTGTTTATGGTTAGAGTAGTTTTAGGGATTGGAGATTGCACATGTTATACCTAGATCATTATTTATATTCTTTTTCATAGATTAATAAATAACTCCTAGATCTATTATCCGAGTGTTGTTTTTACTTCACAAGCATTATCTGATTTCTTGAATAACAAACCATTTAAATGTTTGTATAATTGTCTGATGTTACTTTATCATAAATATCAACAATCTTTACAATTTTTTTATAATTTTTTATTATTTTAAATTAGACTTTTTATGAAAGATAGCTTCACAATCACAAATTCTATTTTGACTACTATAGTGCTTCCACCTAGTGTTGGATTGAATAATCAGTAAAAATAGTAATGCTTATTAAATCCTTATTTTGTGTATTGATATCTATATCTCCTGACTAGCTTCTGGCTTATGCTCTTCATTATTAAGAAGTTTATTAAAACTATCTTGGCAAAAACTAAGATTGAAAACAATGGCAGTAATGATGGTATGAGTTGTAGCAGCAAAGAAATTCTTTAAAAGAGTAAAAACGAAGAAACAGTGAAATGTAACAAGCATTTCTACATTCACTTATTGAGATAATTTACTATTATTTTTTTAAATTCATAAATTCAAATAGATTTAAAATATCACGTGATCACCATTTCATATGCTTACACCAGCTATTAATATCAGCAGCCACTCTCCTTTCAATAATGCCTCCAATTACAAGTTGGATGAGGGAGCATTAGATATGTATTTTATGCACAAATCTTTCTGATTCTTTTGGTAGCATTACAATATAGAGAATTTGCCACTGTTAGATTTGAAATACTGAAATTTTAATTTAAAACAATTAGAAGAGGCCAGTATAATCAAAAAGTGGCAGAATCAGAGACATTCAGCTCTGTTTCTTCCTTTTTTTAATTTTTTTGTAATCTGTTTTAAGATCATTTGTGACATTACATTGGGATAAATTTTGGAGTAATTAAAAATTGTTTATGTGTGTGTGTGAAGTTTATTTAAATTCATGATTATTTTTACACATTAAATCTAATATTTATTAAAATTTGGAAGTATACTTTGTTACACTGTTCTTTTATATATATATATGTAGAACCAACTTCTTCTGAACAACAAATAAAAATATTAAAAAAACTACTACTTAACACTTACTACCTTCAAGTCTCTTCACTATATAAAAATTACAATTTAAAATTTACTACTTAAACTTATGGGAAACAACAAACACCTACCATCGACAAATATTATATTTTGTCCTCCTAAACTTCCCTTTCAGAAAGTGGTTGGTTTTCAGGTAAAGTGTCAACTATTATCAATAGCAAACTATCAATAACATTCAACACTCGACTACCAAATATAACCTGATCAAATAAACACTTTATTTTTATTTTAAAAAAATAAAGAAAAACCCCTTAGGTGCCAGCTAATTACATTAGAATTAGCATGTCTATCTAATCAGCACAATTTGGTACCTGAAAATCTCTGCTAGCTCAACCGGTTCCAACCACCCACTAATAGATCAAACAAAGGGTATATCTTAAACGCTGCCTCTTCTAAGCTACTACTATTTTTTTAAAAAACTAAAATAATTTTCCCCAAAACATTCAAAATAATACTTCAATCCTTTAAAACTAATAATAACAACATTATACTGAATGCTAAACATTTATAGATTTAACTTAGCGAATCTATTCTGAAATACTATTATTAATGATTAGATTTTTTCCTCCTACTCTTATTAAGAAAATAAATATTTATACTTACCTGCATGTATCAGAAATAAACATAAATATTTTAAGAAAAATAATTTAAGTGTTTTTTATATTATTTTAAAATAAATTAATCATTTTATCTTATAATGAGACACACATTTTTTTTTAAAGATTAAAATAAGCACTTTAATATATTACTTTAGCAAATAAATTATAAACATTACATTATATTTTATTTTATCTTTTTTTTTTTAAGTTTAAAAAAATCAAATCACACATATGTGCATGCCATTGTTTCAAAAATATTATTTAATAGAAGCTGCTTTTACTTATTTTATTATTGCAAATATTATCTTTTGAAGTTTAAAGTTTATTCTTTTTGTAAGTTTAATTCAAAAAGTTCAAAGTTCTTTTAATAAAGTCTATCTTTATTTTAAAAAGAAATCGAGAATATTTAGATATCAAAGTCAAATAATTACCTAGGTTTTTAAACATGACAAAAACAGCATAATGGAATTATTTCTTAACTCATCGACGACCGGTTAAATGATTCCTCCATAGATCCTGTGACTTGGTATGATTTTCGTGGCTGGTTTGGCATTTCCACACTCTGCTGTCCATTTAGTCTATTTAAGCATGATCACTTTCTGAACTAATTGCAGATCTTAGATGCGTAGAGAGCTGCTTTTGGTCAACTGCAAATATGTCAGTTTTAACAATGCAACATTTTTGGAAATATTACTTCAAGAAATATTTTATTAAAAATAAGAAAGTCAGACCAAGAATGAACAAAAGTTGAGCTATTTATACTGTTTTAAACAATGGAAAACTTTATTAGCAGCAGCATCCTTCGTCTCGTAAAATAAAATCAGCTTCTGCATCTACTTTTTATTAAAAATTACATACACACACGCACACATATTCAATTATTTGATTATAAGATAAAATGAAATTTCTTTATTATTTTATTAAAAATTCATTTAAAGAATATTAAATCATTTATTTATTACAATACTTTTTTCTTCTTTTAAACAAAAAAATCTTATTATTTTAAACAGCGTTTATAGTTTATTTTATTTAATACAAACTCCTCCTCCCCCCGCTCTTTAGTTTTACATTTTATTCTCTTAATATTAAATTTTTATATTTTTTAAACATGGGATTCATACATTTAATTTAATATCAATGTACTTCGATACATATATATATATATATGAAAAACAAAAACAAGTTTTAATCACATTAACTTGCTGTTGCTTGTATTTATGATCAATAGATGGCGTTTTACCAAAAAACACCGACCAAGCATACATTTGTTTACCTAAATGACAAAAGAGTCAGAATTCACTATTTCTTTCATTTTTCCCACCCTCAGATCAGCTGATTTCAAGCTGATTTGCTCTCATCAGTGAAGGATAGAGCTAGAAACTAGATCTAAACACTGACTCCAAGTGTTTATGCAAAAAGTTTCTATCAGTTTGCAAACATGAAATTTTTAGACCGGTAAAGTCTTCAAACTCAGCCTAACAAGCCAGATAGCTATATGGGTCTGATCTCAGTTCAGTTTCACCACATAATCAAAGCCTTTGCAATATATATCATTGCAAAAACCTTTAAAGGTACATTTATAAAAAACAAAAACAAGTTTTAATCATGTTAACTTGCTGTCGCATGTATTTATGATCAATAGATGGCATTTTACCAAAAACACTGACCAAGCATACATTTGTTTACATCAATGACAAAAGAGTCAGAATTCACTATCTCTTTCATTTTGCTCACCCTCAGATCAGCTGATTTCAAGCTGATTTGCTCTCATCAGTGAAGGATAGAGCTAGAAACTACAAGTTAATGTGATTAAAATTTGTTTTTGTTTTTCATAAATGTACCTTTAAAGTTTTTTGCAATGATATATATTGCAGAGGCTTTGACTATGTGGTGAAACTGAACTGAGATCAGACCCATATAGCTATCTGGCTTGTTAGGCTGAGTTTGAAGACTTTACTGGTCTGAAAAAGATCATGCTTGCAAACTGATAGAAACTTTTTGCATAAACACTTGGAGTCAGTGTTTCAATCTAGTTTCTAGCTCTATCCTTCACTGATGAGAGCAAATCAGCTTGAAATCAGCTGATCTGAGGGTGGGCAAAATGAAAGAGATAGTGAATTCTGACTCTTTTGTCATTTATGTAAACAAACATACGCTTGGTTGGTGTTTTTGGTAAAACACCATCTATTGATCATATATATATATATATATGCTTTACTTTTAAAAGTAGAATGTAATAACTTATAGCATAACATTAGCAAACAAACTATAAGCTTCCCATTTTATGATAATGATAGCTAATATGTGATTTCAGACACCATAAAAGGATAATATAAAATCCTCTATGAATTAGAAAACAATTTTAATATTTTAAAGCAAAATCTGATAGATTTATCTCAGTTGAATATTTTTGAGTATGAATTTTAAATACAAATTTCAATAAAAAAGATTTTGTTCATTTTCTGAAATCTCTCTGCTTGGCCAAGCATTCAATGATGAAATTTTCTTTAGTTGTCACTTCAAATTAATTTTTCCAATATTTGCAAAATTCAAATAAAAATTTTTAGATTTTTTTTTTGTTTGTAAACATATATTATTACTAAATATCATTCAACTCATTGAATTTTTATGTAGAAGAATGGTTTACTACTAAAGCTGAAAGTTGAAAACTTACAAAAAATCTCACCAGGGAAGAAAAATTACATCTCTTGCAGTGCTGCTGCAGTAAAAAAAAATCTCTCATAAAGTTTAATATATAATAATTAGAAGAGTTTTAAGTACTTTTTGAAGCATATATTAATTATTTTATGGAACTTTTATGATTATTTTTAAAAGATAAATTTAAGCTGCAATTTGGATTGTATATATATTTAAGTTTGTGTCTCAATTTGGAGCTTCAAATTGATGTGTTCCTATAAAAAATTCCATTACAGTTGAATATTTCAGCTTATCAAATCTAATAAAAAAAAATCTTGAAAATAGAAGTGTTTCACTTATTTTGCTGTAAATAAATAATTATTAATTTTTAAACTAAACTTAACTGACATAATTAATAAAACCTTAGTTCATTCAATGTGATAGCTAATGGTCTATTATTATTTTAAGATCTTATTCATTTCAATGGGATAGCTAATGGTCTATTATTATTTTAAGATCTTATTCATTTCAATATTCCATAGGAGAAGCTTAGCAATGGGTATGCCATTTATAAATAAATAATTTATTTTGTGATAGTTGTATAAATTTCTATGTGACAGTTGTCTTAGGAATTGATTGTAAGCAGCTTGATCAGACAGGGACCAAAATACCATTATTGTTTGGTAGTAAAAATTTTAATTTAAATTGATTAAAAGAAAAAAACAATAATTTTTCCTTTTTGGGTTCTGAGTTTATAGCACCCTAATCATTGCATTATTTTTGCCAGTTCAAAAAGCACTTTACATAATGACCTTAATCTTTTGGGTGCAACCTATCAAGATTTCAATACGTTTTTATATAAGCCAATGATAAAAGTAAAATCCTCAACAATTTTTAACTTGGATGATTATCAATTTGAGAATTTAAATCAGTTTAAATATAATGGTAATTTTATAAGTAGAGAGATAGACATAGATGTTGAGATCTGACACAGAATCCAAGGTGCTGCTATTGTTTTTAACAAGTTAAAGATATTAATTTCATCATAAAGTAATAACTACTGCAAATTAGTCATACTGTTATTTTATCTAATTTATTGTATGGATGTGAAACATGAGCACCTTTTTGGAACCATATAAAACTGTTACAAAAGTTTCACCTAAGCATAAATATCATAAAGTTTTAAAAATACAATGGCAAAATTTTAAATCCAATCAATAAATTCTTAAGTATATTATTTAAGTTCACTATTATAAAATCACACCTTTGTTGGATTGGACTTGTAAAATAGATAAATTATGGAACAACTTTTTATAATGATATTCTATGATGAACTTGACTGTGAGCTTCATAGGAGGGATAGACTCATCTACGTTATGAGTTATTTCAAAGACTAAAGAAATGCAATGTCAATTGAATCTATTGGTAAGATGTGGGAATAATAGAATTTATTTCAGAGCTATTATTAAACATGGTAGTGAAATATTTCAGAAAGAAACGTTTTTGTTGGTGAGTAAACTAAGCATGTTTAATATGTAGATGTATTTCTTGTTCATAGGTTACTTTATATAATCACCACTAAACTAATTTTTAGAATTTGTTTTTATTTCTTTATTTCTATCCTTCCTTTTTTCTTTTCATAATTGAGATAGATCTACTCATTTTTGAGCCGGTGGTGATGATGATGATGATGATGATCATTATTATTTATATAAATAAAGAAGATTCATTATACAACAAAGATTAAACAACTGTAACTATTTGCCCAGGCCAGTCATATTCATGTCACAAAGAGAGGTAAATGGGAGAACAAACTTGTAGATTAATTAATATGCAAGCTTATAAATTTACATATACCACTTGTGTGATAGTGCAATGCTTACGCATGGATCTATTTCATTTATCGTGTAGGCGTTGTTTGCAATAAATCCGCCTCTATTTTCTCTTCCGATCATTGCACTCAATGTAAACCACTTTTATGTCAAACTGATCAAAATTGTGGCTTGAGGCAATCTCATGCTCTAAAAATACCAACATTATGTTAGGGTTTGTGTTAGCTTGCTTATATATATATACTTGTGCTGCAATAAAATCGGTATTTTTAGAGCATAAGAGGGCCACAATTTCGATCTCTTAACATTAAAGTGGTTTGCACTGAGTGCAGTTATTGAAAGAGAAAATACAAAGAGGCATGGTTTAACACAAATAACACCCACATGATAAATAAAAGGGATTCATGAGTTGTGCTATCACACATGTAGTATATGTAAATATACAAACTTGCATATTAATTAATCTACACGTTTGTTCTTTCACTTACCTATCTTTGTGTTGTCAAAAGCAATGCTAAGCTATAAAATAATTACAATTATTTAATCTTTCCTTTACAGAGGATTCTTTCTATTTACTGAATTGCAAACGAATAAGAAATAAAACTTATTAAATTATTATTATTTATAATTTATTTGTTAGTTTTAAATTGAAGTTTTTAATTAAATCAATGTTACCATCTTTTAAATAAGTGTACTAATTTTGAATTTTTGTTTGCCTAAGTTTTTACTCATTTTAGGTAATAGGTTGCATAAGGTTAGAAAGGGGAAAGATGTAACAGATGTACCCATTTCTTTAGGAATTTTATTCTGATTGAAAATAATTTTAAATTGGATTTTTAAACTTTTCTTTTAAGTTGCTTCGATTCCCCTCAGAGTTGGTGTTGGATCATATAGACTCCTTCACTTGGTTCCATTTATTATACTCACAAATCTAAAAACTGTAACCATAAGAAATCCAAACATTTACCAATTAAAATTAAATATTATAAACTGAAATTATGCCATCTAGTAACATCATTTTTCTTAATCACTTTAAATTGAAAGGGAATACATTTATTTATTGTCCTAGATTTTGTATACGATTTTATAAATTATCATTATTAATATCCACATCTAAAAGCAGTATTTTGTAGTTGTTGTCTTTAACTCATATTAGGTTCTTATTTAATTTTTGAAAACACTTAGGAAATTGTTATGCTTCAGTTTATGTACAAATCACATAATTAAATGGAATAGAATTTGCTTTTGCTTTAATGTGGCTTATCTTCAAATCTCTATTTCATCAAAAATTGACAGTTGCTTGTAAATTACACATATAAGATTTAATGAGTGATAGTTTAAGTCTTCTTACAGGCTCAGAGAAGTTTGTCACAAGTCTGAAAGGTGTGATTGACTACTAATATATATATATATATATATATATATATATATATATATATATATATATATATATATATATATATATATATATATATAAATTGCATCACACCTGTTAATTTTCGAATTAACCATAGAACATTAGCTATCTGTTGTCAAAGCAACATTCACATAATAAATAATGTGTTACCTTGACAACAGACTATTGATATTCTATTGATTAATTTTAAACATGGCTGGAATTATATAAAATACATATAATATTTAATTAGTTGTTTGCACATGTGGTTTAATATATTGAAACAGAAAGAGTAAGAAAGAGATAAATATTTTTATATATGTATTCATGATTGAATGTATTAACTTTTCACCTGAGTTAGGAGTTGGATTTACTTTAAATAATAACACGATCTGATTAATAAAATTACCTTACCGAAAAAATGCTTTGGGGCACTGTGTAGGAGATGGGTGGATATTGCTATGTTTATTACAACTTTTATGGATTCGCTGAAATGCTGAAAACTGTTTTGAAACTTCATTAATTAAAACATTAAGCATTCAACGAAGTAAATAAATCATATCTGTACAAATTTATGTCCTCTTAAAGTTAATATCATTTTTGACTGTAACTTTAATTCTTTACATATTAAACTATATATATATATATATATGAAATTAGAGCATCCATAAAAAATAAATACAATAAATATCACATCACCCAAGTTCCAAATTAATTAGATCGAATATATATATAAACATCACAAATACATATATCACAGTGTTTAACAGATTATTATATAATAAAATATTAATAATTGAGTACACTATTATAATACCCTTTTCTTAACCATAATTTTAATTGGATATAAATTAATTTGAGTGTGTTTGCATTTCTTTTAGATATCTGGTCCATATCCAAAATATGTATCTACCAAAAATATTAATCAGTAAATGACTATGTAAAGTATTCAATTCCTTATAATCCCTCAGTTAGAATTTCTGGTATTATTTTTTCTTCCTGATGATTTTTTAGAAATATTTAGCAATATATATATATATATTGTTATTACAATAGTTTTTAATTAATGAACATTTTAATTATATATATAATGAAGTAAATAATAACATGAATATATATATATATATATTGTGTCCTTTTCTATAGGACAGAATTAGATCATCACAGCAATTTACTAAAAAAATTTAAATTTATGATATGTTGTCTTTGTGTAATAATTATATGTATTGATAATATAATCAAAGTACAATTTAAAGCTAAATAAAAATATGTAATGCCTAAAACTATAACATAAACTTCAAAATAATTAAATAAAGCTAAAAGTATTAATTGCTTATGGTTGGAAAAGCTGGCCATAATAAATAACGCAGCAATAAATGTTTAAAATATGTTTTAAAAGTTGAATTTTAATAGTTAAAGCTTGTAATTAAATAAATGCTATATTTTAAAGTATAAATTATATCTAATAATTATATTTAATATTATATGTTTAAAAGTAATCTTTGTGGTTAGAGAAAAATTATATTTTATTCTATGTTTTCAAAATTATTATTCCAAATTTTATATTTTTATATTATTTATTTAATATAATAATTGTTACAATTAATATTTAATATTTTCAGATAGAATTTTGATACAATCTGTCTCAGTTGTAAGTCATGTGACCTGTATAATACAGACATGCACACATGCTTACTAGTATCTGTTTTAACAAAATTCAAAATATTTTAAAGTTTACATTATAGAATTGAGTATATTTATTTATGTATCACAAAAGAAACTATTAAATCAGTTGTTATAAAATTATTTTAAGTAGTATTATAAAATGGATGTAGTTAGTTAAAATTAAATATTTTGTTTTAAAATAAAATAGATATATTAAAAATAGAAGGTGGAATAAATTGATGAAACATGGCTTTTAAAAGTCATTTTGAAATGTTTAATTAATTTTAATAAAATACAGAAATTGATTTAAGAGTAATATTTTCAGTAATATTTTAAAGTACTAATGAGTCATATTTTATTTTTTAAATTTAATTGTGTGATACTGTAGTAATATGCAAATTAAGTATCAGATGAAAAGCAAAATCCACCAATAGGATGATGTATTTTCCAGAGTATAAATACTGCTGCACAATTAATTCTAGGTCAGTGATAATAATTTTCTAAAGTTATACTTCTTTTAAAATTTTTATTCAATTTTAGTGCTCTCATAAAATTTATTTGCAAACTGATAGGATATTAATTTTAAGTATTTGCAAAGAGAGTATAATATAAATAAACTTTAATAAGTTTTATTAAAAGGATGCAGTGCTAATTTAAAGTTCCCTTTACCAGGATTTTCATCAAAACTTAATACGACTTCATGGTAAAAAAAACATGGAAATGCCAAACAATAATACGTGTTTATTGAAAAATATTGTAAAAGTAAGAATGATAATTATTAATGTAATATTGTCTTAACCAAGAGAACTATTTCAGTAAGCAAAAAATTATATTGGACATTATGCAGATAGCTTAACAGAAAACCTACTTGTAAATTAAAAAGTGAACAATGCATTTTTATAGTAGCGAGATAGTCGTATTCAAAACCAACAAATAATATGACAAACTTATAATAAATTTATGGAAGATAAAGTTATGGAGATAAATGTTTTATCCTTTTTGAAGGAAAACATTGTGAATATTTTAAAGAAAAGCTGTTAGAAATAATATCTAAATGGATATTCTAAAGCATATGTAATAAAACCTAAATTATATAAGGTTATATGCATTCGTAAGAATTTATTTTAAAAAAAAAACGATAATTTGAACAATAATGGAAATAACTATATTTGGATAATAAATAATAAATTATCCTGATGAATAAACCTATAGAGGAATGAATTATAAATCAGTAATTATTGAATTATGAAAACAATATTTTTAAAATTGTGCAAAAAGTTTATCCGGATTGTCCATAGTCAAGTTACTGGGATAAGATGCATCACCAAGCCGATCCAGGATCCTATGGAATAGAAGCTTCGAAAAATATTATTTTTCAACATTATAATTTTATTTTAATAATCATTGTTCTGGAAAATAGAAACTATAAACTATTATTACCAGAACAGATCAATGATTATTTTATTTAATTTTCCTAGATTTTCAGACATCGTACTTTATTATTTTATCATTCATTTTTTTTAAAACTTCGTTCATCATGCAAGAAGGAGTTTTACAGTGCATGTTCCAATTTTGGGGGAGTTTTGTTTTAATTCTCGTCGTCAAGCATGAGAATTTAGCAATGGTCAGGGGTTTTAAATGCTCTTGAAGAGAAATATTTTTAAAAGAAAAAACTCTCGAGGAAAATAAAAAAACATTTGAACTTTTTAAAGAACATTCATTTTCATTTAAAAGATATATGTAATTATGTCTCAATTATTTTCATTAACTTTAGTTTTAAAGTGTAATATTATTTAATTAGTAGAATAGGTACACAATTATTAATTTAGTACTAATAATATGATCGTTTTATAGTAAATAGTTTAATAGTTTAAGTAAGTTAATATTTTTAAGTGTGGAAGTATGGATGTATATTATATTATGCATTGTTTATATGATTGATGGACACGAAGATGTCATAAGTGATTACAATTGATATCACTTAGGTAATAGTTGTGAATATTGATATTTTTATGATGTATTTTTTTTCTTTTGCAGATTGTCAATGAATTACATAATATTGAAGTATAAATGTTAGGTTGTATGTGGACACACTTATACAACATATTTAAATTATAAGATTAAAATTTTATTCTAGGAATATGCATACTTTAATTTCATACTATTAATGTAACTCAACATGATAATGAATAATTATATGTTCTTTTACAAATAACTTTAATATTATTAGATATTTAAAGTATGGATAATGATTATTTTGTATGTTGTTCAAGGATATTGAATCAGAAAGTTAAACTTTTCTTGTAGATTAGTGAGATCGTTCTAATTACGATTGAATTTTATTTATTGTTTTGAATATATGAATTAGTTTCATTTGTCGGTGTAAGATTTGATAAATCTATAGGGAAATTTTGATAAGATAGTGACTTGGTAGTAATCTTGAGAACATGAACCCAGTGAGATGTTACTAATGTAGGATTTATTATAGGAATAGTAATAACATTTTGTAATCTTATTAAGTATACAAGTACAGTTAACAATGCCCTGTAGCTGTATATTTTGTTTGTGGGCAGTGTCTATTTTATTTGAATACTGATGTTTATAAAGCTGAAGAAATAGCTTGACATCATTGTTGGTAGTGGAGGACATTAGACAAATAGGTCATGCCTCTATTTTATAGATACACTGTGCCATGGTGTTTTTTTTACATCTAATAAGTACTATGAGTAAGACTCTAGTTTTCTTCCCTATGCCTACACATCTATTTGCTATCACAATTTTCCAAAGTAATTACATCGCACAGTATTGTATTTTGAAAAGAAATGATGAATAACTTAGAATTTAAGAACTGTTATTGAATGAATAAGATAGGTTCATATACTGTTTACGTATTGAATTAATAGATCAGCACAAATATTTTTTGATATAATATTAATAACATTGCAAAATTGAGAAATTGTTTAGTAAAAAGATCTATTTTCGATATTGTTATATTTATTTGTGTTTTCCTATTTATGCTTCAATGTATGTTGGAAGGAAGCATATTGCAATAATATTTAAAGAGATAATATTTTAGAATAAATATAAAGTGATTATAATTTTATCATAAAAATTTGATAATAGAGGTATAAAAATTTGTAATATTATTTTAAGTCAGAGTGAAGACTTAATTCCATGTTTTATTGTATTAATAGTCACGATGAATAATAGATATATAATGGTGCAATTATTCATTAGACCGATTGTAAATAGTGTAAATAAATTGTTGTTTATTTTATTTGTTATAATAAAAACTCTGTTATTATTTTTTTTTTTTTTTCAAAGTTTGTGTGTTCAGATTGTTTTCTTTCCCATTACAATGCATGATATATACAGAAAATTAGAACCAAACATAACATTTGCACAGAAATAAAATAAAGTATTATTTTAAGAATTCTAATAATTTTCTTGGAATTTATTTAATTAAGAAATTACATTTTAATTTATCTTATGGTCATAAGTTGATTATTATAATAGTACATCGAATTATAAATGCTATCCGTTGCCACGCATATATTTTTCAGATTATAAGATGCTACCACATATTTTATTACGTTATTATATGAAGATAAAGATTATATTGTATTATTTTTTTATTATTATTATGGGGAATAAGAATTATAGTGAAGAAACGATATATGAAGACTTGTGATGTTTGCAGAAAAAGAAAAACTTCATATTATGAATTCTTTTTTTTTTTTTTGAGAAAAATGTTAAAAGGAAACAGACATGGAAACATTCAAATGATACATATTTCAAGATTGTAATGTTCTTAATAAATTAAACACAGGAAGTGATCATCTATTAGTAATATGCAAGATACATGTTAATGCAAAACTAGAGAGACAAAAATTATTAAGAAAAGGAATATTTACAGTTGATGTTACTAATCTGCAAAAACATTCTAATGAATTTAAAGAATTTACAAATTGGTTTCAAGTATTAGTACATTTTGAATGTGATTCACATTTGAATGAAATTAATATAAAAATAACTGATACACTATTAAAAACTGCAACAAAGATAACTGATAGAAAAAAACACCAATTGACCAATAAAATTTTCAGTGAGACTAGAGAATTTATGAAAAAAAGAAGGATTATGACGCTTACAAAAATGATGCATTAAAAAGGATTGAATATCTCCAATTTTGTAAAATGGTGTGGAAAAGAGTTGAAAGTGATATAAGAAAATGTAACTGTGAATAGCAAGGAAAGCTGTAGAAGAGAATAAAAGCCTCAAAAGTGTAAAACAACATTTTGGTATTGGTAGGATATTTATGTCTGCAATAAGAAAAAAGATGGAATTATTACTAAAAAGAGAGATGACATCATGAAATGAATAGAAGACTTTTATCAAGAATTATATAGTAATAAAGAACAAATACCTCCTAATCTATTACATCTTCTGAATTGTCCAGAATTTTAAATGAAGAATTGAAACATGCAATTAAATGTATGAAAAAAGGAAAGGCTCCAGGTAATGATGGAATTATAATTGATATATTAAAAGAAGCAGATGAAGAAATAGATTTTTTTTAGCAAAGTTATATAACAAATGTCTAAATGATAAAGATATACCAGATGATTGAAAGAATGCAGTATTAATATTAATATTTTTAAAAAATGATAAAAAAAATATCAGAAATTGCAGACCTATCATCATTTTATCAGTTTTATACAAAACTTTTACCAAGATAATTACAACTTGTCTACAGAGAACATTGGATTTCCACCAACCAAGAAAACAAGCTGGATTTAAAAGTGGGTTTAGTACAGCAGACCATATGCCGGTATTGAGAGAAGTTATAGAAAAAACAAATGAATACAAGTTGCCATTATGCTTCCAATCTGTAGATTATGAAAAGGCATTTGATTTATAAAAAAATTTCAGTGATTAAAACATTGGATCATCAATGTACCGATCCAGGATATGGTCATATTTTAAAGAATATTTATAAAAATGCAAAAACAATTAGATTACATAATGATACAAGAAAAGTCAACATTGAAAAGGGTGTAAAACAGGGTGACTCTATATCTCCAAAACTTTTTACAGCAGTGCTGCAAAAAGTATTTTGTGGATGAAAATGGAAATCTAAAGGAGTGAAAGTAAATGGAGATTATTTAAGGCATTTAGATTTGCAGATGATGTAATTGTTTTTGCAAATAATGCTTTAGATTTACAAGAAATGTTGCAGGAGTTATCAGATGAAAGTAGGAAAGTAGGACTAAAGATAAATGTTAAAAAGACTAAAGTAATGTTTAATGAATTTTCTCAAAATATGAAAATAAAGATTGAATATGATGAGTTAGAAGAAGTTAACAATTACAAATACCTAGGTCAGATTATTAATACAGATGGAAACACAATGGATGAAATTAACCATAGAAGTAAACTTGGTTGAAGTGCTTTTGGTAGAAATAACTTGATACTAAAAGGAGATATGCCTGTGTTTGAAAAGGAAGGTTTTTAATAAATGTATTTTTCCAGTTCTTGCATATGGATCTGAGACTTGGACACTTAATAGAAGAGCAGTACAGAGATTTCATACCACTCAAATAAGTATGGAGAGATGCATGTTGGGAGTAACAGGAAGTGATCGAAAACGCAATATATTGGTTAAGAAAACAAACTGACCTCATTGGAAAAATTAAAAGACTGGAGTTGGGCTTGACGTATTGCTAGAAGAGATGATAATAGATAATTGGAATCTTAAACCGGATTCCAAAAGATTGTAAAAGACCCAGAAGGAGACCACTTGTGAAATGGATGGATGAAATAAGAAAGTGTGCAGGGGTGATGTGGAGAAGATAAGCTAAAAATCAGAGAAGGTGGATTGAACTTGGAGAGACATTCATCCTGCAGTGGATTGATAATGTTTGATATTGATGATGATGATGATATGATAGTTAATTTCAGTCTTTTGTTTTAATGTATATAAGTAGAATAAAAAACAAGCTTATATTAAATTTTTTTATACAATCATGGTTTTGCCTATTACAAATACACCTCAAATGAAATTAACACATAACATATCTATATAACAAAGTAACCATTCCTATATATACATATATATATTTTAAATATCACTTATTTTTTACTTTAATATTCAAAGAAAGACTTTTCATAAGATTGTAGGACCTCTGAATCAAAAAGAAAACTTTTTTTGATAATAAAACCAGGTGGTCTTTAAAATGAATTATGGAAATGGTTAGTTTGTTATATGTAAGTGTGTTATGTTTAATTTATTTTCATTTGAGAAGAGATATATTTGTGATAGTAGAAACCATGATCGTGTAGAAAATGTTTTTTTTTTTACCTAGTAGTTTAACTATATATGTTTTTCTATTTTATTTATTATTATTATTAGCATAGAGTTAGGTAGTATTAACATATATATATAAATGTACAACGCTTAACGGAAAAAAAATTAATCCAGAAAGTCGAGCATATTAACTTCTCAATTCGTAACGCATCTGTTTTTGTTTGAAGCTTACTTCTCAGAATAAGTGCTATACAAATTATGACATTTGGATATTTTGTTTTTTACAGGTTTAAAAAAAAATGACTTAAATTTAAATTTTTTTTTTCAGTTACGTATTTTATTAATTATAAATATATATAATTAATTAATTATTATTATTATTATATTACTAATATTCAACCTTGCATTAGCCGGCTGATAATATTCAAGGTCGTTATTTTATGCGCCTAAACATATTATTATGATTCATTCAAGGTAATCCGCGGATTAATTCTTTGTTATTTTTTTTTCCAAAATATATTTTGCAGTGTTAATAAATACATATATTCAAAAAATAATTTTACTGATCGAACAATAATATATAAGATATCTGAGCACAGACGTTCACACGACCCACCACTCACCGCTCTATCTCATATCACTGATGCACTTGAACACATAATGTCGAAAAGATAAATAATCACCAACATACGTATTTTATGCTAAACCAGCAATCATCAGTTGGTCCAGATTATCATCTCCACACATATATACTATAAGTGCTCAGATATATATCTTCATACTTTAATGGACAGGATCCAATCTACTACACACTCCAACTTTTCAACCGTCCATCCAATTGAAAATCTGATGATGGAATGCTCAAAGGCCAACCTGAGGGTGAGATTCTTGTCACACCCATGTTGACCTAAAGTCAATCTGACCCCTCATGTACAGAACATAATCTATTTAATACATATACAAGGAATAGGCAGACATTTCTACTATGTAATAATGATCGAACAATAATAAATTAATAAAGAATTGCATTAAAATAAAAACGTTATGGTGTTTAGAATTTTGTAAATAGATTATAAAATCTTAAAAAATTAATGTATGAATTATAATCGATATCATAAAAGAAGCAGGTGAAGAAATAAAAAAGTTTTTTGGCAAAGTTATATACCAATATTTAAATGATAAAGATGTCCCAGATGATTGGAAGAATGCAATATTAATATTTTAAAAAGGTGATAAAGGAGATATTAGAAAATACAGACCTATAGTCTTTTATCAGTTTTATACAAAAAATTTTATCAAGATAATTACAACTCGTCTACAGAGAACTTTGACTTCCAACCAACCCAAAAAACAAGCTGGATTTAAAAGTGGTATTAGTTTAGTGGATCATATCCAAGTATTGAGAGGTGTTCTAAAAAGCCCAATGGATATGAGTTGCTATTATGCTTAGGATTTGTAGATTATGAAAAGACATTTGATTCTATAAGCATTTCCCCAGTGATTAAAGCATTGAATCATCAAGGTATAGACCCAGAATATTGCCATATTCTGAAAAATATTTATAAAAATTTAACAACAAATTAGATTACATTATGAAACTAGGAACATTGGGAAGGATGTAAGATAGAGTGATTCTATATCTCCAAAACTTTTTACAGCAGTGCTGCAAGAAGTATTTTGTGAATTAAAATGGGAAACTAAAGGAATAAAAATAAATGAAGTTTATTTAAATCACTTAGCTTTTGCAGAAAATGTAGTTTTTTTTTTTTACAAATGAGATGAAAGTAAAAAAGTAGAACTAAAAGTAAATATTAAAAAGACTAAAGTAATGTTCAATGAAATTTTTTCAAAGATGAAAATAAAGATTAATTATGATGAGTTAGAAGAAGTTAGCAACTAGAAATATCTTGATCAGATTATTACTACAGATGAAAACATAATGGATAAAATTAATAATAGAATTAAACTTGGTCGGAGTATTTTTGGTAGAAATAACTTAATATTAAAAGGAAATATGCCTATGTGTTTTAAAATAAAGGTTTTTAGTAAGTGTGTTTTACCAGTTCTTAGTTATGAATCTGAGACTTGGACACTTAACAGAAGAGCAATATAAATACTTCAGACCACTCAAAGATGTATGTTAAAAGTAATAGGAAAAATTGAAAATACAATACATGGGTAAGAGAACAAACAGGTATTGCTGACATCCTTGAAAGCATTAAGAGATTGAAATAGAGTTGGGCTGGACATATTTCTAAAAAAGATGATAATAGTTAGCTGGAATATTAAACTGGATTTAATGATATTTAAAAGATCCAGTAAGAAATTGTATGTAAGATGGATGGATGAAATAAGAAAGTGTGCAGGGATGATGTGGGGAAAAAGGCTAAAGATTGAAGAAAATGGATTGAATTCAGAGAGGCTTTCATTCTGCAATGGATTGATAATGCTTGATATTGATGATGATGATGAACAAATTATATTACAGCAATATTAACTACTAGTGAAGATAATCAAATATTATCACTATATAGTGTTTTAGTGTATAGTTATTTCAACTCACTCTTAGACAGAGAAAAATTAAGAATAATCTATATCTCATACTACATAATGATAATTTATACATAGTTTCATGAATAAAAAAGATTGTTTATGATTATTGAACAGGAAACAGTGTATATAATTTAAATAGCCTGGAATAAAGTTATCAAATCACTGGGAAAACATTATTTCTCTTTATTTTTTGGAGTAAGAGTAGGTTTCATTCACTCTATTGAGAAAAATTTACTTCAAACTTAAAGAATCAATGGACACCAGATGACATAATGAAAATTTTCCATGACTATCTTGCTGTCCTGACATGACTGATTTGTTCAACAAGATAAGTTAAGGTCTTATATATTTTTAATAACATCTAGAAAAAAAAATTTGTTGCTGGAGCATATTTGGTGAGTGAGTGGATGAGAAAGAGGGTTGGAGTGCAGAGAGCTAGATTTAATTGGATTTGGAAAGATTAAAAAAAATATTGCTACTGTTTAAAAAGTAATTGATACATTGACATTTTAAATATAAAAGAAAAAAATATTTTTTAGTGTAGGTGTTTACTGCAAGGAGGTTTTAAACCTAAGTTTAAAACTAAGATTAGTTGGATTTAAATGACAAAGTAATTTATTTAAGAAAGAGGGCAATGATTGAGATATAAGTTTTGGAGAGCACGTGTTTATCGATCGCAAAAAAAGGTTTGAAGAATGGTAGAAAAATCATAAATTTAAATATAGAATAGGGAAATGGAAAAATAGGAAATATGGATTGTAATTGTATTCCACAATGAATGTATGATGGTCAGAAGGAAATTAGAAGTGAGTGCTTTGGTATAGTGTATTGTATGTGACAAGGTTTTCCATTTAAAATACTGAAATAAGTTTAGAAAGAATGTAAAAGATGTGTGGTTGTGTAAATCATGTAAAAATGTTATAAAAGAGATGAAAAATGGTTTATAAATATAGATAATAGAAAGAAAAAGTCAGGAGAAATGGAGGAAAGGGATATGGATGACAAAATAATCAGTACAATGGAGATAATTAGGCAAAGAAAAAGTAAAAGAGAATGAGATGAAGGATATAGAAGTAAAATTAAAAGCATTAGACATGAGTAGTCATGAAATTAATGAATAGAAACAATAATAAAGACATAGATAAGGAAGTCCAGAAGGTGGAAGAGAATGTTACAGATGAAGTAGGGAAAGTAAACCGAGACAGTCTTGATAGGAAATTCACTAATTAGAGAAATGTGGAGATGTAATTGTAAGGGAAAACAGAAATAGATATGTAATAGTATATTTGCCTAGATCTAAAATTAGGGATGTTACTGAGAGGATAAAAAAGCATGGAATAGAGAGATTTATGTCATGTAAGAACAAATAATTTACCAGAGTTATTGGTGAGAGTAATGTATGAGTACAAAGAATTAATTAGTAGTTTGAATAAGGTTAAGAGATGAGTAGGAGTAGTTGGATTACTACCAAGATTTTCCAATATGTATATGTTAGATAACATGTTCTATAAATGTGATATTGAAAAAATTATGTGAGAGAAATAATGGTATGTTTGTGATATAAATGTGATATTGAAAAAATTATGTGAGAGAAATAATGTTATGTTTGTGAATGTGTGGAATTTTTTTATTAGTAAGTGGAAGTTATATAATAAAGATGGATTGTACTTAGAAAAACAGAAAGGAAAGCATTAGGGGGTTTAATTTCTGAAAAATATTAAAGTTTGGGAAACTTATAAAGGAGGGTAGAGTTTTGAATTACAGAATTATCAAAAAGAAGATTAAGAATGAATGAAATGTAAGAAGTAAACAAAGGGTAGCTGATTCCTACATAAATGTAGATATGGATAGGGAATGGGTCCATAAAACTAATGATAAACAAATTAATTACAAATGTAATAGTGAAGAAAGAGGCAAACAATTTATAAAAGGGTAGTAAAAAAGAAGAAATTGTTAAATTGGCTATTTGAATATTCAAGGTGGTAGGAGACCCAAAACGTGACTGGAATTAAATAAAGCAATTAAAAACAATGACCTAGAGGTATTAGCTGTAATGGAAACATATCTAAGAGAAGAAAAGAACCTACAATTGAATATTTCAAGTGACAGAGTATAAATAGAAAAAAAAGGGGTGGTGGTATGAGAGTTATGTTAAAAAATATTTAAATACTATAAAGTGTCAAGAACTTTTGGGTTACAAATAAAAGAAGACAACAAGATGGGGGGGGGAGGCAGTGCAGTATGCAGAGGATTTGGCTAAAGATTTTATATTAGTATATTTGTACAAAAAAAAAGAGATGATACTTTTAGGAGAATTGTTGAGTGTTATAGTGGCAAGGGATGAAATAGAAAAATTGATGCATTAATAAAAAATAGGGAGTTGTAGAGATAGAGAGCTAGTATGGAGAGTAAAAAGAGTCTAAATATATATAGAAGTAAACAGAATATTGGGTGGAAACTAATTTACAATAATAGCAAGGAAAGTAGTTTACAGTTTAAGGCTCAAACAGGATCATTAGCAACATGGAAATGTACATATAAATGGATAAATATGAGTAATTTGGTCTACAATTTATATAATGAAGGCATCAAAAATATAGGCATCTGCTAATTAATTGTAAATGCTTACAAGCATAAAAGGTACAAATAAATAAGTTGTAGGAGAATCAATATAAACAAAGTTATTATACAGAAAGTGGGTTCTTGATTTTTATGCTGGATTTGCAAAAAGATAAGGAATATCAAGATATAAAAGCTATAGAATGAACAAAGATGATGTCATGGAAATGGGATGGATTAGGATAGAGAAGAGTATGGGAAAAACCTAGGATGGGGAATGGAAATGGAAGGTGGCTAACAGGTTTATCTAGGCATAGTGGCTGAGAGATTTCTGACTTCAATAAAGGAGAAGCTGAGAGATTTCTGACTTCAATAAAGGAGAAGCCAGAATGTGTCACATCACATCCAGACAACAGATTAATTGTATTGCTTTTGTCACTGAAATTCAATCATAGAGTTAATTCATTTCTGCATTTAGTAGACAACTTTTACCCCTTGCAATATTTAAGCCAATAATCTGAAATTTAAGAAAATCCTAAAATTTTAAACTCAGTCTAATCCCCTTGTATAACTACATAGATCTGACACTGAACCTGATTCTATATATTTTAGACAATCTCAGCTTTATAATAACTGTGGATCCCATTATCATTTTGATAAACTTGATCAATATGATCAAGAATGTAGCATATAAGAAATCATATGATATTGGTAATGGAAATCAAATTATTGTTTTAGATAAAAATATAAGTATAATTTTTGTATAGCACATTTTATCTTCTTCAGAGCTTTATCTTTTTAAAATTATAATAATATATCCCTTTTATGGATTACTGTTTCCCTTTGTATTTTCAAAGATAATTGGTTGAGGAGTATTAAGCACATTTGCAAATAGAAAATCTTACTCATGTTAGGGCTGTTTTAAAGTTTCTATAGCCTCTATTACTAATTTCCAACCATATAGATCATCCTATTGTATTAAAATTTAGTCATGTTTGTTAATTTAAATTGTCAATAAATGATTAATAATTTAGTTTTTAAGTTCTTTTTTTCTTTCTGAGATTCATTCTAAGGTTGTTCTGCTGAATGTTTAAAAGTGATCAGACCTAAAAAAGGATATTATTAAGCCCATGAAGAAATTTTATTTTAGCACATGGAAATACCTCATTATTTCTTTTAAATAGTCTAAATAATATTGGTATTACTTTATCTTAAAATCTTGGTTATTTTTGTCAATAATCACTTTTGTGCTTGGCAAAATTGTTGTAAATTGAAACACTAAACCTATTTTTTTTATTATGGGAACAGGCCTTAGTTGCTAATATTAGGACTAAAATCATTGCCAGGTATATGTTTTATCTGACAATCTTGAGCAGAAAATATTTAAACTGAATAGTTATGAGAAGAGAATTTTAAACATTTTTCTTTATTCGTTTTCTCTCTCTATATATAGTACAAGGCAAATAACCATTTTTTTCTCATTTAAGTGAATTAGCTACAAAAAATCTGATTGTTTCTACTTTCATAATAAATTTGTTAATAACATATACAGTGCTAAAAAATTAAAAAGAGATTCATTATGAATAATAAAAAATATTATATATTTTTATTATTGTTCAGGAGTTCATATGCTATGATAATTTACTGTTATATTTATTTAAAAAATAATATTTCATTTTATATGGGGGGGGGGTTGGTAAAAGTAAAGCATTGTTTTGATCCTTCAAATACCATATTACCTTGAATTTAAGATGCTTTTGCATTTAAGATGCAGTAGGATGTTAAGCTCCGAAAAATTTTAATGATTTTATTGAAAAATGAGAAACATTTTTTTTAACTTAAATAGGAACTAATATAAATATAATAAGCTGATCTAATTTATTGCGAATCTTTTTCAGAAATACTTTCACTTTCTACTTCTTCACTTTCAAAACTTGAATTTTCATCTTCACTATCCTACCAGGGTATATCATCTTAAGGTCATTTAAATCATTAGTAATGCAACATTTTAAGAAAGATTTTTTTGATAACTTCTTCAGGTATTTCTTTCCATGACTGCAAAACCCACATAAATTTATATGTATATTATTTGCATTACAAAATCTGTTTTTTTAGTATAAATACCATAATATTTTTAAGAAAAAAAGTTTTTAAAATATGTTACTGACATTTAGTGTTACCGGTAACTTTTTTCTTTCAACTAAAATCTTTTTTCTAAAATGCAGATTAATAATTTATCAGATTATTAAAGTAAACAAAAGTTTTTAAAAAATCTAAAGAAAATATCTTTTCATCTAAATTGTTTTCTAAGTTGATGATTATATTTCTGCCCTGCAGAGTGTTAAATTTTATCATTACTTTTAACCATTGTTGCTTCACTGCAGGTTGAAAGTCTTTTCAAGTACAATTTATTTTCTCCAACCTATGGGTTCTCTTCTCTATATTATGTCAGTACAGTTTTTTTTCATCCACCCACCTCACATGTGATCTTTTTCTAGGTCTTTTAAAATCTCTTGGAAACTAGTTTAAGATTTCAACTTTCCAATCTCTTGTATACAACTATATATATATATAAGCCTATCTAGATGAACATTATTAGATTTTTTATTTAAGTAATACATTTCTATGAATGTGGTTTGAGAGCTATAATTGCAATTAGAATGTTATAATTGATCATTTGTTAGTCTGCATTCAGAACAGTTTATATTTACTTGTTGAATGAGGGTTATTTAAATTTCTTTGTATCAATAATTTCCACTCTCTGTGATCAAGTTGCAATTTTTAGTGACGATATAAATATATGAGACAATAATTAAAGATGGATTTCAACCTTCATTGTTAAATGAGGTTGTCATGGCAATAGATTGAGATTGTTGACTGTTATTTATAGTGATATTATCTAAGTGTTGATTGCTTTCAATGAATTTACATTTATAAACCTGTCTATTCTTGAGCTTTATTGTTAATGTAATACCTTGTTGGAGTCCAGTTTGAAAATTATGATTGCAAATTGAATGTGATAATTGATTATTTGTTTGTCTCCATTTAGAACAGGTTATATTTACTTTTTTAATGAAGGTTATTCAAACTTTTTTGTATCAATAATTTCACTCTCTGTCGTTAACTTACAATTTTTAGTGTTTACATAAACATATGAATTTATATGTATTCATTTATGTATTATTACAAAAAATGATAATGGATGGACAGCAGGTTTTAAATTGGATCCCAAAAAAATGGAAAAGTTTTTAAAAAGACCACATGTTAGATGGTTAGATGAAATAAGAAGGCTTTTATTGTGATGTGTAGAAAAAATCTGGGGATTAAAAAATTCTGGATAGAATTTGCAGTGACATCCTATGGATCAGTGATAATTGAAAAAGATGATAATGATAGATAAATCAAAAATAATAAACTTGTAATTATGCAATAAGAGAAAAAAATAATAAAATAGATAATCATTGCATAAGAGTCCTTAGTTGTGATTCTCAAGTCAAGCCATCCATATATGTATTATCATCATTATTTTCAACCATTATCAATTTTTGATAGGATGATGGTCAAGCTTAACACTGTTCTCTGATCCCTAGTTTCTTTTCTGTATCATCAACAATCTTTTTTCCATGCATTTATCTCATCTGGGATCTCTTTTTTATATCTGTTTCAATTTCTTGAGACCAAGTTTAAGATTTCATCTACCCATCTCTTATTATATCTTCCACAAATACATTCAGCCTAGCTCCATTCTAGTCTGTTAATTTTTTTGATATTTTATTATCAAAGTAATTCACTTTTGATCTCTTCCTGTTTCCCAGTCTACATCTGTTTGTACTTTATTGGGTTGTTGAAAGACTTTACATTGCTTTTTTGCTAAGTGTCCATGTCTCTGATCCACAAGTAAAAATTGATAAAATGCATCTATTGAGAACCTTCATTTTTAACACATTGGCATATTTCCTTTTAATACCAAGTTATTTCTACCAGAAGCTCTTTATCCCAGTTTATTTCTATGATTAATCTAACCAATTATGTTTCTGTATGTATTAATAATCTGATGAGCTTATTATCTTCTAACTTGTGATTATAGATCTTTATTTTCTTCTATTGGAAAAACCCATGGAACATTACTTTAGTTCTTTTAGTTTTGATATATTGTCATAGTGTTATATTTACAATTCTTGCAACATTTCCTGAAACTCTGAAGCATTGTTTGAGAAAAAAACCATTATATTATG
This sequence comes from Epiperipatus broadwayi, assembly GCA_028023455.1. NCBI lineage: Eukaryota > Metazoa > Onychophora > Udeonychophora > Euonychophora > Peripatidae > Epiperipatus > Epiperipatus broadwayi. The sequence goes on along the minus strand of JAQFVV010006407.1, from coordinate 1,214,507 downwards.
CACAAACACCAACTGACGAAAAATTAGACATGGTGTTGAAGCATCTCTCACACACACAAAAAAATTCTGCTGGGAGAAATTAATAGATTAATGTAAATATCAAGTAAACAAAAAAATGACCCAGTATGTTTTATCATTATCATCAACCATTATCAGACCACTGCAGGACATTTTTAGACTTTCCTCTTCTCTCTCTTTTTTTGGAAACTGGAGTAACATACTCATTTTGAATGATTGTTGATTATTATGATTTAAATAACCCACAAAATACTATTTATAAAACTGTTACACGGGATAATTTATTCTATATTTGTTGTTCTTTATATATATATATATTCGATTTCAGTGGCTTATTATGATGAGCAGTCAACTGCAAAGGGGTGTGACCAATTTCAGTGAATATGAAGGAGCGTTTTGAAAAGACCACCAATAATCCAGGACTTCAAATTTTCTCAGCAACATTTCTATTACCCAAAACCCGCGCGCACCCACGCACACACTTATATATTAATTTATATGTGTGCCTGCAATTGCTTACGACTTCTACAGTAAACAGAAAATAACTCTAATTGCTGTATTCGATTTTTTTTTCAACCCGCTGCTCAATGTTATTTTTTGACTGGCTTATTTTTTCCTGTCTAGGCGATTTCTTGCAGTTGGTTGAGTTTCAGCCTGCTGGCATTTTATACAGACATACAGAAAAGGAAGATTTTTGTTTGGTTTAAAACAGAGTTTTTTTTTTTTTTTTTACAATGATTCTTAAACGCATTGGAAATCTTCGGTCGCAGATTTATTTATTTTTTTTCAATACGGCAGAATTTCTAAAAAAAATTCTAATGCTAATTTGCAATTTCATTATTACCTAGAATAAAACGCTTCGTCAATCAATAATAAAAAAAAATCACAAATATTCATTCCTTTGGTTAAAAAATAAAAATCTAACCAGATATTTAATAAACAACAGACTTATGTAATACATATAATACAGCAATATTATAAAAAGTATTTTGCGGATTAAAATGGAAAGTTAAGGCAGTAAAAATAAATGATTATTTAAATCATAAAGATTTTACAAATGATGTAGTTTAATTTATAAATACTTCTTCAGAGCTTCAGCAGATGTTGCAAGATTTATCAGATGAAAATAAGAAAGTAGAACTAGTAAATGCTAAAAGAACTAAAGATAAATGCTAAAATGACTAAAGTAATGTTGAATGGAATTTATCAGAAAAAGAAAATAAAGATTAATAGTCATAAATTAAAAGAAGTTAAGAACTACAAATGCCTTGTTTAGAATATTAATACATATGGAGACATAATGGATAAAAAATCGTAGAATTAATTTGAATGAAGTGCTTTTGGTAGAAATAACTTAATACTAAAAGGAAATACGCCCATGTGTTTCAAAAAAAACGTTTTTAGAAAATGTATTTAGCAGTTAATATGGATCTGAAATATGGACACTTCAGAGAAGAGGAAATCAGAGCCTTCAGATAACTCTGCAAAATAAGGAGAGATACATGTTAGAAATAATGAAAAATTGAAAATGAAATAAATGGGAGATAGAATAAAGAGAATCATTAGTATTATTGAAAGAATTAGGAGGCTAAAATATAGATGGGGTGGTGTAGTTTTTAGAAAATATAATCTCAAGAAATTGTTAAAGATCTAAGTGAGACAACATGCAAAAAGGATAGATGAAATAAGGAAGCTTGCTTGGTGTTGTTTGAAAGAGAGTTCAGGCATTGAAGAAACTGGATTAAATTTAAAAATATTATCATGCAGTTGATATATAGTGCTTGAAAGTGATGGTGTAATAGAAAGTGCCAAAATCTAACTCCATAAAAACTACATACCAAAAAATATAGTTTTTAAAATCTAACCCACTTTCTGTCTAAAATATATTTTCTAGAAAGATCAAAACTATTACATTTATTTAATAACTTTTCCACTTTATTTTTTCTTTTACAAACAAACAATATGTTGAACAAAAACTTTAGATATACAGTAATTCTGTCTTCCAAATAATTAATATATACTAGATAAATTAAGTGACTAATATAACCTATTATTAAAGGTTTTATAAAACGTTCTATTATAAGTAAAATATATAAAACCCTCCAACAAGAAAAGCAAATCCTTAATAAACTGCAATTTTATTTCAAAACAGAAACACATTAATAATCAATGCACAAATAAGAACTTCAATATTTCTTAATCAATTAATAGTTTGATATATATTCCCTCTATCAAAACTACTATATATCCAATTATTTTCATCTTTTTAAAAATCATAAATCTTATCAAAAGCCAAACTTTGTAATTTATTGAGGGACCTAGAAATTTATTGATGACACTACCATAGAATGAAAAGTAAATCTTATAGAAAAACTTTTTTGTGAGTGTTACTATTCATAAACATCTAGCATGATATAGACCATTGGAATACTATTTTAAATATTTTAACCTTTTGACCTTTTCTAATTTTTCCATGACACACATAAATTTTTTTAACAATCTTTCAACTTCTTTGAAACAAATATATTAATGTAAAGCATTTGGAGGCCAAGTGGTTAGCACAGTACCTTACAAGTGGAATTGTCCTGGGGTTCGCTTCCTAACCGATGTTTTGACACATTAAATATATATATATTAACCATTATCTAATATTTTATCCAATTCTCTCTAAAAATATTTTCTTTCATAATTCCTAGCTTTGTCTTCATAAGAAAAGACTACATTACCAGCTAATAATTTATTTGGATGTTTAGCTTCAATAGAACTTATTACAATTTCTTATTTACTTTTAAATCTTTGTTTTAAACTAATTGAATGCTTATTTTTCCCCGTCATGTAAATTACTGGATATTTTATCTTTTTTGTGACAAAACTATAGTTATTTATATAAGTTTATTTACCAAATCTTGTAAATTAAAAGATAAGCAATATTATATGACCAATCATTATATTTTTCAATTTTCTGAATGTGTTACTATACAGTCCATTATTGTAAGATGTCACCTTTGTTCCACTGAATATGCAATATGAATGAACAGTACAAGACTTTCTAAAATAAGTTCATGATAAACTTAAGTATGGTTGTGGTGGAAGATGTAGAGCTAATTTATATTATAAGGATTATCTTTAAAATATTCTTAAAAATTGCAAAACTGATTATTTTTCATTAGAAAAGATAAGAAGAGAATCCATTGTAGAGACGTGGTTGGATGCTAGCTAACAATATATTAAATAAATAGAGAAATGTAATAGTATGTTGTATATGTGAAGGTATTTGTGCAGATTAGATTGTGTAGTCATCCAATCTCATCCCTACAGTAGATTTTTTTTTTTTTGAAATCAGAATGGCTTATGACTGACTGCTGATTTTTAAAAAGGTATGTGGATTTATAGCTTAAAAAAGCACCAGAATTGATCTTGGGACCTCCTGATCCAATGTCAATACTCTTCCAACTGCTCTAAACCACAGGGTGGTAATGAAATAGAATGACATCTTCCATACTGTTGTTTCAAAGTAAACCATTCCTATGTAAGTTAATTTCTAGTGACATGATAGTTATTACATGGATTCTCCATTTTTGAAAAATAGTTTTAACTTAATTATTTTAATTAACTTTAATTCACAATTAACATTAATTCAGTATATAAAATCAATTTACGATTATTTGTCAACATTAATTTTATCATTTTCTTTTGCACTTTCTCTACATTATCATCAACAATTATCAATCCAGTGCAAGTTAAACATTTCTCCAAGTTCAGTCCATCTTCTATAATCTCTAGCCTCTCTTCTCTACATTACTCCTACACACTGTCTTAATTCATCCATCCATTTCATATGTGGTCTCCCCATGGGTCTTTCAAAATCTCTTGGAATCCAGTTTAATATTACAATTTTCCATCCATTTTATAATCTTTTTTTAGCAATACATACAGCTTATCTCCACTTCAGTCTCTTAATCTTTTCAATGATGGCAATAACACCTGTTTGTTGTCTTTCTTATGTATTGCCTTTTCAATCTCTTCTTGTTACTCCTAACATTCATCTCCCAATACTTCTTTGAGTGGTCTGAAATCTCTGTATTGCTCTTCTATTAAGTATCCAAGTCTCAGATCCATAAGTAAGAACTGGTAAAACACATTTGCTAAAAACCTTCCTTTTCAAACACATAGGCATATTTCCTTTTAATATTAAGTTATTTCTACCAAAGTCAGTCCAACCAAGTTTAATTCTATGATTAATTCAACCCATTATGTTTTCATTTGCAATAATAATCTAATGAAAATATTTGTGGTTGTTAACTACTTCTAACTCATCATAATCAATCTTTATTTTTATCTTTTGAGAAAATCTATTGAACATTACTTTAGTCTTTTTAACATTTATCTTTAGACCTATATTTTTATTTCATCTAATAACTCTTACAACATTTTCTGAAGCTCTGAAGCATTATTTGAAAAAAAAACTACATCATCAGCAAAATCTAAATGACTTTAATAATCTCCATTTGCTTTTATTCCTTTAATTTTCCATTTTAATCCACAAAATACTTTTTATATCATTGCTGTAAAAAGTTTTGAAGATATGGAGTCACCATGTCTTACACCTTTCTCAATGTTGACTTTCCTATTGTCATTATGTAATCTAATTGTTGCTGTTGCATTTTTATAAATATTCTTCAAAATATGACAATATCATGTGTCTATACCTTGATGATCCAATGCTTTAATCCCTGCAGAAATGCTTATAGAATCAAATGCCTTTTCATAATCTACAAATTCAAAGCATAATGACAATTCCATATTCATTGAACTTTTCTATAACTTCTCTCAATATTTGAATATGATCCAATACACTAACACCATTTTTAAATCCAGCTTGTTTATTTGGTTGGTTGAAAGTTCTTTTTAAATAGGATGTAATTATTTTGGTAAAAAATGTATATAAAATTGATAAAAGACTAATAGGTCTATAGTTTGTAATATCTTCATCACCTTTTATATATATTAATACTGCATTCTTCCAATGGCATATCTTTATCATTTAGATATTTCATACATAACTTTGGCAAAAATATTTCTATTTTTCACCTGGTTCTTTTAAGATATTGATAATAATTTCATAATTACCTGAAGCTATTCCCTACTTCATAAATTTAATTGCATATCTCACTTTTTCTTTTCAAATCCTGGGCAATTGTGAAGATATAATAGTTGTAGGAGGTACTTGTTCTTCCTTACTATATAATTCTTGATAGAATTCTCCTACCCATTTCATGATGTCATCACTTTTTTTAGTAATAGTTCCATATTTTTCCAAAACACTGTTTTACACTCTTGACACTTTCATTCTCTTCTATAGCTTTCTTTGTTAGTTTACAGTTATACTTTCTTCTAATATTATCAACTTTTTTTACTCCATTTACAAAATTCTAGATATTCAATTCTTCTTAATCTTTTTTATATTTTTTCAAATTCCTTCTTTTTTTATAAATTTTCGAGTCTCAGTAGAAATTTTGGTGGTCAGTTGCTGTTTTTTTTCCTACTATTATTTTTGTTGTGGTTTTTCAAACTGTATAGCTATTTTTCTTTTACTTTTATTCAAATTTAAATCATGTTCAAAATCTGTTAATATTTGAAAACGATTTGCAAATTCTAATTTAAAATCATTAAAATGTTTGTGAAGATTAGCAATATCAACTGTGAATATTGTTTTTCTTATCAATTTTTGTTTCTCTAGTTTTGCTTATATCTTCCACTCACTAATCGGTGATCACTTTCTCTGTTGAATTTGTTAAAGGCATCACAATCTTCAAATATGTATTTTCTGTAAGTCAAAATATAATACAATTCTGCTGTACCTTTATATATGTGTGATGTACCTTCATATAGATGTGTGTATATTGGGATAAATGCTTAAAAAAATCCCTCTTGTAAAAAATCTCTCACAAAAAAAAAATAACTTTATGCGCATGCCTGAATATTCGCATATAAAGACTGTAAACGAAATGATGCATGGATATGCAAATACTATTTATAATCAATACACAGCTGATTTTTGATAATATTCTAATACCATTTTACACCTAATTATTGATGTATGTTAACATTCTTTAGTTTGCACTAAAATATGTTTAAACCGAAAACAAATAAACCATATTGATTTTTTTTTACATTTAATTTCGCTTTTATTTTTTTTCTGTTTTCAAGAATTATTTAATATTAACTTTTGATAACTGACAAAGTTATATATGTATAAAATGTTTTAAACAAAAGCTATATATTGATTTAATAAACAAATATAATTTATTGATTTTTTTTTTCAATTTCTTTTTCTTTTCAATTACTTTTTACAAAAAATAATTAAAAAAAAATCATAAAAAATATAAAGACAACAAATAATTGAAAATTTTTATGATATAATAATATATATACAAATCCAACGGTAAATTAAAACATTTTATGATAGGGATCTCTTTAATCAATATTGAACATAAATTTAGTAGCGTACATTTCTTAACTACCACCCTATCATTTTTACAATATAATCAGGGAGCAATGATTATGATGTAAATACGTTAAAAGAGTTTCATGCAATACATTTAAACCACTATGAAGTACATCATTGAAGCAACTGTTTCGGTCCAAACCGCCATGTTGAATTTTTTAAAATACTGGCCTGAGACACAATTTTCACAATAACTTCAGTTTTAATTATGTTAGAGCAAAAAAATTACATTAATCGAAACTAGAAAAACTAAGGCAAACAATAAGCATAAGATAAATAGTGATAACTATATAAAAAATAAGGTAAAAAAGAAATTTTCACATTCAAAATAATTATTATTTTATTGTTTGTTCATAATTTGGAAATTAACATTAACTAAAATTCAAAATACATCTTCAGTGATAATTTCTTTCTATTCCTCACAAAATTATCTTTCTAAACATGTATAACATGTCTTACTTGAGATAATCCACAGCTTCACATTATTCAGAAAAGTATAATCTTTTATATTTTTAAAATAAAACATTTCTGTAAAAAATAAATATGTAATAATATGCAAAACTAATTCTAAACTTTCCAAAAAATCAAGTTTTTAGTTATTCTTAATATTTTCTTAGACAAATATTGGTTTATTTGAAATTTTCAATAGTGCAATGGATATCCATCATTGCCGAGATTTGCAAGCTTTGATTTTTGCTGCATTTTCAAACATCCTGACATGTTCAGAATTTTTTTTGAAATTATAATATTAGAAAAAAAGGCATACAAATATTAATTCTTGGGAAAAAAGCAAAATCTCTCAATAGAGAGTCATACACACAAATTGAATTTCTTGATTTTCTCAAGTAACTGAACCATACTGAGGGAATGGTGGGGTTAATTTAAAAATAGTAATTTGCATAGATTTTAAATAATGAACCCTTCCATGAAAGTTTGAATTAATAATAATAATATTTAATACAAGTACATTGTCTATATTGACATAATATAATTTATTATGATCTGGAACAACTGATGAGTGCTGGTTCAGCACAAACTAGTGTATTGAATATCTCTTTTTTTCAGATGTGTGTGGTCATGTGTATTGGTTGTATGGGATGGAATGATTGGCTAAGGAGAGTTTGAAAATCTGAGTTCAAATGTCTTATAAATAAAATAATAATAAACAGCCATTCAAAAATGAGTATGGTTATTCCAACTCCAAAAAAAAAAAAAACAGAGAGAATGAGCAATAAAAGCCTACTCTGGAATTGAGTTTTGTGATGACATTGCAAACCATTCTGTGATCCACAAATACATTCACATATAAATAATGCTGGGCTATTTTTTACTGTTTGCTTGATATTCTCCATTGATAATCAAATGTGAGCCAAATAACAACAACAATAATAATAATAACAACAGCAAAACAAGAATGACTATGATGACAACAACAATGACAATAATAATAATAATGATGATGATGATGATGATGATGATGATAATAATAATAATAATAATAATAATAATAATAATAATAATAATAATAATAATAATAATAATAATAATAATAATAATAATAATAATAATAATAATAATAATAATAATAATAATAATAATAATAATAATAATAATAATAATAATAATAATAATAATAATAATAATAATAATAATAATAATAACAAAAACAACTTTGCATGATATTAAATTATATAAAAATAGAGCATAAATGATTAAGCTTCATTTAGTTGTGAAATAATTAAACAAAATCACCACATGACATTGACAAATTAAAGGATAAAACAACCATATATTTTTGTGCTTTTTAATATAAATCAATCAAAATCAAATGCTAATATTTCAAAGTAGTATTAATATTAATGTCAGATATAATTATGGCATTATCAGTTATAAAATCACATCTAATAAGATAGAGAACAAAGATGATCTTTTTTCACATTTACATCTGGTGTTAATAATAATTTCACATCACAATTTCAGCATGTTTAGCAGGATTAGGCTTTATTTGTATTCAAAAGCATGCAAATAGGTAGGCCATTCTATTATGTAGGTTTCTGAGATAGTTTGGTTGACACATTTAATTATTTCATGGCTAAACAGAGCTTGGTTCATCTCTGTTTTATTTTCATGTACATTGAAGTTCATGCAATGTTAATACTTAAAACTTATTATTATTGGACTTATATTTTGAATATCAATGCAAAGTTTGTTATCTTTATCTTTTTCCTAATTAGATACAATTTTATAATTCATATTTACATATGTTATTAATAATATGAATTTCATTCATAATTTCTAAAGTTATAAAACTTACCTTTATTGTCATTGAAAAGTTTAGAATAGAATAATATGGTAGATGTGTTTAATTATTTCACAGTTAGAGGAGCTTAGTCATTTTTATTCTATTTTCATATGTGTGTGTGTATAGTAATTATTAAATAGCATAGCATTTAAATATATAGTTAATTTAGATGGAACAAAACTACTCTTCTATCATGTGCTAAATACAACAATCCATATTAATAAATGTTTTATAAGAATGGGTGGCATACGTTCTTAAAAACAACATTCAGCAATAGTGCTGAATGTTTGTCTATTTAATAGTAGGTTTTAAGAATGGATGGCCGCCAATCCTGCTAAAACATTTATTGTCATCGAATAGTGTCTATTTTGAGAGCGTGTATGGAATAAATTTCACAAACACACATATATATATACACACACAAACATATACCATTAAATACAGTCATTTCGTAAATAGTGAATGATATTATAGGAAATAATGCCTTCTCACACTTTAATATTGTCCAATATTGAAGAGGGAGTCTGTGTTATTTACTATAATAGCATTCACTATTTAAAAACAATTGTATTTAACGATATATATATAATCTAACCTGTCGCATGTGTAGTCTCACTTTCGGACAATATAATATTACGTAAATGGGTCTAGCTCAGTTAACGATTACTTTCGGTTAAATGCAAATAATTGATACATAAAATATTCTGCATTAATATTAAATATTCTACTAGCTCAAATTAATAAAATAATGATAAGATTCAGTTTATAAAATAAATATTTATTAACTCATGAGACTTGGAAGTGAGATACAGATGACAAGAAAGACTACATTGAGCCAATATCCCACAGGATACTACCTCAATGGCATAAGAACACTATTCCCCTTATTATTATCTCAAATAAATAAATTCATAGCATTTTTACGACTTCAATAATAACTAATCACTAAGATTAAATTAATAATTAAATCTTAATCTCAGGTTCATAAAACTATTTTAAGTTAATCAAAATTATTGTAGTAAAGCATGATAAGGATTTTATGTCCTACTCTACCACACCTAATTAATAACAATAATAACAATAGTAATAATAATAATAATAATAATAATAATAACAACAACAACAACAACAACAACAACAACAACAATAATAATAATAATAATAATAATAATAATAATAATAATAATAATAATAATAATAATAATAATAATAATAATAATAATAATAATAATAATAATAATAATAATAATAATAATAATAATAATAATAATAATAATAATAATAATAATAATAATAATAATAATAATAATACCTACATCACTTTCATCTTTCATTTGTTTACCAATTCTAGCATTAAAGTCTCCCATTGCAATTTAAAATATTGTTTACTTTGATCAAAAGCCTTTTGTACATCCATATAAAAATATTCTACTACTTCATTATTATGAAAACTTGTTGGGCATAAACATGAATTATCTGCATTTGGTATCTGCTATTAAGTTGTATAGCTAATCTTGCCACTCTGTCTGATACACCATCAATCTCCACAATGTTGTTCTTCCACTTTTAATTTATAATGAATCCTACTTCACTTGTATTTCTAATATCTGTGCCTTTATAATAGAGTACCATGTCCACTTTTTAAATCAATTGTCTCTTTACCTTGTCTTATAACTTCACAAAGTCCAACAATGTCCCATTTAATATAACACAGTTCTTCTAATTTTTGCAATCTTCCTTCACTTGAAAATGATATACAGTTGTACGTACCTAAATAAAAAGTCACCATCAAATAACAGCCTGGGTCCACAATTAGGGGATTCTTAGCATCCTCTGCCTTCAGCCACCAACTTCTGCTGTGGTTGGTGACTTTACAGCCTTCTGGGAATAAGGGCCATTATTTATTTTTGTCTGTTGTATTTGTGTATATCTATTGGAAAAATATTTATCATTTACACAAACATTCATTTTGCCTTATCAGGCAACTGAAAAAAGACTATGGTGTTCTTGATATTAAACTCAGAGATAAAAAGCCAATAAACTTACTATGCTGGCAAATGTGTGTTGGTGTGCAGCCCATACATTTTCATATACTATATGAATAATCACATAGTAATTACAGCTGCAATGACAAGAATGTATCAAGTGGACATTAGACATTTGCCCTGCTTGGTTCCTTTAAGGCCTCCAAGAGGAATCAAAGGGTCTCTTTTCAGTTAATATTAAATTCCTTTGAAACTATTATGTACTAATATAAAAATAAACTAATAAACCCTAACAAAAGAGATATTATAGGTAATGGAAAAAACTTATTTAATATCAGGTAGATTGTCAATTTGCAGTAATTGATAGTTTTCTGGCAATATAAAAGGCAAAGGTTATCACTGTTTACATGGATAAAATCATCTTATTTCTGTTCTTTATTAGAATAACAATCCATGGAAAATATTTAATTCAATAACAGCTGTAGCTAACTTATAGCATAATTGTCATCTTAAGTAATATTTACAAAAAATAATTTTAGTTGTATATTTTTAAGTATTGATAAAGAAAATGTTTGAATCTTGCTTGATATTATTTCTTAAGAACCTTAATAGAAGACAACTGTTGTGGCTAAGGAATTATCAAGTTAAAAACTGATATAGCTAATGTTAAAAAAATATGTCTTTTACAGAATACTTTATAGTATTGTTGCTCTGTGAAATGGATTTATGTTCTCTATTGTTTTGAATTTTGAGATGTAACAATGAAATATTAGCATTATTAAGATTTTGTTTCACAATGGGATCTATAGCTATTTTAGCAAATATTATGTCTCAAACATTAGACTCAGGTAGTTTAGGAAAAAAAAGTTTTCATTATATTTTGGATAGTATCCTTACAACAATAGTATTAAAAGACAGTTTTTTTTTAGAAATTTTTCATGCACATGTTGAAAGAATTAATTAACTTTGATCTGTAGTCATTGAAAATACAAAGATTGGTTTTAAGTAATAATTTACTAAGGCTGTAACCTTAGAAATTAGCGTCTGAAAAATACGAAGGTAAGGACCTCTATAGGTCTTAAAACACAAGCTTACGCTATGAAGAAAAGAGAGAATCCTTCTTTACTTCAACCTACTTTTATATATAAATAGGTGAAGCTGAAGTGTTTTGATCTAAGAGTGTGAAGCTATTCAATACTTCACTAATTAAGTCCACAATTCTTATAATACATTAATACTCGCGAAATTTTACAATTTACTACGAATCAATGAAAAGATCTTATAGTAAGAAATCTGTTACGATAATTTAAAGTTGTAATTATAAATTTTATTAAACATCCATTATTAAGATTGGTTTTGTAAATTCAAATAGAATTATCATATTAAAAATAGTATTATGCCTAAATGCAAAATATATAGGATAGAAAAATATCTTAAAGCATTGTATAATTTTGCTACAAGATCAATTAGGGCTTATTAATGCATAGACTGAACATTTATTATATTTTGATTGAACAGAAAAATTATTAAGAAAATTTAAACATGCCCACTTATAACAATAACATCTAACAGATGACATTATTTCTAGAAAAAATAATGTAATGGTTCATGCTATACAACATATGTCAATAAAATATCATATGATCTATCACATGGCTTTACCACACATAGTACTGTTTCAATAGCATACTTTTTCAGCCACTTTATGACCCTTATTGTAAACTTTGAAAAGCAATGATATTTGCTACATGACAGTTCTTAGTGAGTCCCTATCCTGTGATTTCCTATTTATGTGTGTCAGATTAGATGTTCTGTTCTAGTATCCAAACCTACACATTGATGGGAACCATAAGCTTGAATTTAGTCATGGGATTTTGGATAGCAAAGCAGAAGAAATTTTTTAAGCACTGTCATCCAGTAGCTATCATTTCTTTCTAAAACTTATACTAAGTATATAAAGATGAAAAAGTATGCTATTTATCATCATTGTCAACAAAGGTCAGTCACTGCAGGATGAAAGTCTCTTCAAGTTCAGTCTATCTTCTCTAATTTCTAATCACTCTTTTTCACATCTCTTCTGCACACTCTCTTATTTCTTCAATCTATCTCACATGTGATCTTTTTTGTTTTCTTACAATCTCTTAAGATCCAGTTTTATATTTCAACTTCAATATATTATCATATCTTTTAGAAACACGTCCAGCCTAACTCCACTTTGTTCTTTTAATCCTTTCAATTGAAATTAATAATACCCATTTGTTCTCTTACCTACGTATTGTATTTTTGATCTCTTCTTGTTATTCCTAGCATGCATCTCTCCATACTTTTTTGAGTGATCTGAAGTCTCTGTATTTCTTTTTTATTAAATGTCCAAGTTTCAAATTCATATGTAAGAACTGGTAAAACACAGTTATGAAAAATCTTTTTTTTTTTCAAACATGCAGGCATATTTTATTTTAATATTAAGTTATTTCTACCAAAAGCACTCCAGTCAAGTTTAATTCTATGATTAATTTCATCCATTGTTTTTCCATCTGTAGTAATAATCTAATCAAGGTATTTGTAGTTGTTAATGGCTTCTAACTCATAATTATCAATCTTTACTTTCAACTTTTGAAAAAATACATTGAACATTATTTTAGTTTTTTTAATATTTCCCTTTAGTCCTACTTTCTTATTTTCATGTGGTAACTATTGTAACATTTCCTGAAGCTCTGAAACATTATTTGCAAAAACAACTACATCATCTGCAAAATCTAAATGACTTAAATAATCTCCATTTACTTTCACTCCTTTAGCTTTCCATTTTAATCCACAAAATACTTCTTGCAGCACTGCTATAAAAAGTTTTGGAGATATGGAGACATTTTGTCTTACACCCCTCTCAATGTTGACTTTTCTGGTATCATTATGTAATCTAATTGTTGCTGTTGCATTTTTATAAATATTCTTCAAAATATGACAATATCATGGGTCTATACCTTGATGATCCAATGCTTTAATCATTGAAGAAATGCTTATAAAATCAAATATCTTTTTATCATTTACAAATCCAAATCATAACGGCAACTCATATTTAGTGGTCCTTTCTATAATTTCTGTCAATACTTGGATATGATCCACTGTACTAAAACCACTTTTAAATCCAGCTTGTTCTCTTGGTTGCTTGAAATCCAAAGTTCTCTAGCAAAAAGAACAAGTTGGATTTGAATATATAATTACAGATTTAATGGTATCTGCATTAAAATAGATATTCTTCTTGTCATATTCCAAATAACTTGTTTGTTTTTAGATGCATCTACTGTCATTAAAATCGTTATTTTGTAATTAAAAGACTGTGTTTCAAAAGCATGGAATTCTCTTGAGTAATGTGTTATGGGTACAAATAAAATCTATTTGTGTCAAGAAAGAATCACCACTGATTATCTGATAACTGTTTTTTTTGTTATCTTGATTAAACATGAACTTGTGACAGATTCTGCTTAGAAAGAAGATTCACATCAAGTAAAGAGTTTCAAAGGCATTTCACTAACTTATAAGAAAACTTAAAATTTATCAGTAAATTGAAGCTTATATTTATTTTAATTATGGTCATTTTAAATTATTTTTTTAATGCAGTGAAACAATATATGGACTTTAAAAGTGATGTGTTTGAAAAGGAAAGTTTTTAATAAATTTGTTTTGCCAGTTCTTACTTATGGATCTGAGACTTAGACACTTAATAGAAGAGCAATACAGAGACTTCAGACTACTCAAAGAAGTTTGGAGAGATTCATGTTGGGAGTAACAAGAAGATATCAAAAACACAATGTATGGGTAAGAGAACAAACAGGTGTTACTGACCTCATTGAAAAAATTAAAAGACTGAAGTGGAGTTGGGCTGGACATATTGCTAGAAGATATGATAATAGATGGACAATTGAAATTTTAAACTGGATTCCAAGAGATTGTAAAAGACCCAGAAAGAGACCATATGTGAGATGGATGGATGAAATAAGAAAATGTGCAGGGGTGATGTGGAGAAAAGAAGCTAAAGATAGAAAAAGATGGATTGAACTTGGAGAGACCATCCTGCAGTGGATTGATAATGGTTGATGATGATGATGTAGTTCTATGAAATCTTTAGATAGCATTATAATAATAATGGTCTTTTTTAAAAAAAGTTAGGATGAAAAATTGATATACAACTCTATCCAATTATTTAGATTTGGATAAAGGTAGTGAAATTAAAACTGCTCTTTATAATGTAGAAAATAGGTAATGCTGTATATTCTGCTGAGATGTCTAAAACAAATTGGAAATGAATGTAATATTTTACCTTCAAATGTAATGCCATTTTTAAAATAATTATCCTTAAATATGTCGAAATGAGCTAAAATGCAAGTATTGGTGAAGCTAATTACAGATAATAAAATTAATGACTGAGCACTTTCGAGAAGTTTTGTCTTCTCATAATCATAGCCATTCAATTGAATGAACACAGTGGAAAATGTGTGTGATGAATATTTAAATTTATTCAAAGTGGATTAGAGAGTCCACTTTTTGGAGAGGGAGAGAAGCATGCTTCCCTCTGGTTTATAGCAAGGGTATTATTAGTATAAGCCATGGTGTCTTTAATTTTTCATTTAGAATAATGGTGCTCTGTACAAGAAATATAGTAGAAGATGGTTTGAATATATGGATGGTGGATCTTTGATGTTCCAAAAAGATGGAATTATATTCAGACTTGTTCAGAGCTCTATTGTAGAAGTAAAGTGTTGAGAGACATGAGTGGAGAGCAAGGCGTGAGATTTTCCATAAACCAGAAGGAAGCATGCTTTTCTCTTTCCAAAAAGTGGATCTCTAACTCCCTTTGCATAAATTTAAATATTTATCACGCCCCTTTACTATTATGCTTATTCAATTTGCTGGCTATGCTTATAAGAAGACAAAATTTCTGGAAAGTGCTTCGTCATTAATTTTATTATCTGTAATTGACGCATTTAAACATATTACTTGTGTAATTGGGACATTTACATTTTTCTTGTTATTAAATTATCCCTAAAGTAAATAATTAAAAAGGTTTTTTAATTAAAAAGTGACAAAATTGAGCAATAATATAGGCATGTTTTTTTATTAAGCCACCATTCTTCAATTACATAAATCTTTTCTGGGCGGGTCTGAAGAATATTTCTGCTGTAAGTATATATAAAAATAAGAAAAAATAAAAAAGTGGATTACTTATGATGTAATATCTTTATGATTCATAACAGATATATATATACAGTAATCACAGATTTACGTGGTAGAAAAAATATCATATATAAGTAGTGCCAATTCGATTGCAGTTCAAATTATTTGTATTACAATGTTCCATAATTAAACAACTTAATAAAAGTTTCTGATAAATGGATTAATAAATTTATATATTGCCCTGTCTGTGCACATATATATAATGCATATGTCTAACTAAATTATAAAATTAATATTACCATTAAATAATTAATTAATCTATTAAAAAAATCTAGGAACACTAAATAAGGGAAGCTTAAATGTAAAACTTTATTATAATCTTATGTCAAGCTCCTTATGACATATATTTTTAACTAGTTTAGATCTATATAATTTTTAGACAAATACAACAAAAATGTTAGAAGCGAAAATATGATTTATAAATGTTTATTCATTGGCCGATAGTATTGTTTACATCATTATTTAAACTAGCCTGGAAATATTTGAAATTAGTTGAATGTTCACTAAAGTTTATTCTGATTATTTATCTCCAGTATGATGCCATGATATGAGGTATTTTTACTGTTGATAGAAAATCAAAAGACTCTGAAATGAAAACCGATGCTTTTGATTGGTTCTTTGAAATGCTTATAGACACTTCATAAATCCTGGATTGATGGCAAAATAATTAATTTAAATCTAAAACAAAATTAGGAACTTCTTCTTCTGGGTTGTTCTATTCTTGCTAATTCCAAAGGTAATCTACAGGATGTATTTAATGTTTGAATGCAAATATAAAGACTTGGATTTAAAATTAATATTAAACAAAAAGCTCTTCATCAGCCAGTGATGGGGGGAAAGTTTTTGCCAATCTTTAGCTTGAATATTTAAATTTAATAGAGGCGATATTAGGATATTATCATTATGGTAATGTTTAGATTGGATGCCACTATGCTGATAATATTAACAATAAGCATATATAAGTAGGAACGAATTCGAAATTTTGTTTACGTCTTTAAGCCATGAAAATCTTTAAACTATATACTTACAGACAATAAAACATTCTATGAAGAATGAAAGTAAATAATATTTATATATTTGGTGTTTATCTGTTCACAAACAGTTAGCTAAATTATAATTACTTGAGTACACTTTTTTAAATTTTTTATTATTTATTTGTATTTGCCCTGTACCATTAAGTTAGCGGGTCGGTATTATAAAATTGGGAGGTCGGAAGAATCGGTTCCGGTGCTAGGACTTCCGGCCCTAAAACCTCTTATGAACTCTCGAATAATAAAACCATTCGAATATTTTTTTTGTTACCTATGTATATAAATAGTTATTTATTTATTTGTAAAACGATAACGTTGTAAATAAGAACTTTTTAAACTTTTTTTTTTTATATATTTGCAATTCACATTATTTAGACTTGACTTCCGAGTCAACTGCTGATTATCAAAAAAAAAAAAAAATCGCATTTATCCGGTTTCATAAATAATTTGAAACGCTTTACTTTTTCAGAGAACTGATCTTAGAAACGTGTTTATCAATATATAATTTAAATTTCATGCAAATATATTAGAAACCTAAATAAATTTATTTACTAAAATCTTTCAACGATTACATATATGTCTTTATTTATACGTTTCAAAAATATGTAATAGAAAGAAATTTTTAAGTACTGTATATATCTAGAACAAATAATGTATATTGAAAAATTATGGCTGAAATTAAATTATTTCTTGTGTTTAAGTATAGGGGATTTGAACTCAGATTTTCAAGTACCCTTCAACTATCCACACTATCTCATACAACCGATACACATGACCACACGCATGTAGAAACGGTAAGTAATCACCGATAAACGTATTTCGTGCTAAACCAGCACTCATCAGTTGGTCCAGATTATCATCTCCCACACACATATATAATCAGTACTCAGTTTATATTAAGATAGCAAATCTTCATACTTTAATGGACAGGCTTCAATCCACTCCAACTTTCAGCCATCCATATCATTGAAAATCTGATGATGAAAATTCAAATCCCATGCTGATGCTAATATTATTGTGTTTAAGTAAAATTAAAAAGCAGCTAAATATATTAATTTTTAAGTGATATTTAAAGTTTATATCGGGCCAATAGATATTTGTAGAACAAAACTGTAGCATTTGATATTGATAAATTCTTTTTAACTATATCTAAATAAGATATTACAGAAAATAAATGGAGATAGAGTTGAAATATTCAATATATTTATTAATTCAAATTCAGATAGATTAATCTGATATATTATGTTTATTTCAGGCTCGGAATAATATGATAATCTCCAATCTGATAAATGATTAGAAATAATCATTAATTTGAGATAGATAAAGTCAACGTTTTAAGAACAGAAAGTTGGATACAAAGTATTTGATATAAAAGCATGCTCAATAAATGATGAAGACAACTGAAGATTGCAGAATCAGGATGGAATGCATTTGGGTGATCATTTATCTTTTCCAAATGTCTTTATGCATATGTTCCAACAATATGCCGTGAAGTAAAAATGTTAAATACATCTAAAAATAATATATTTAGTGAAAATTAAAGTTTAATTATGCCAAGTATTTATGTTTAATTAAGAAATACATATTTGTCTTTAACTGAGATTTAAAGTTTATATCTGGACTAGGATATATGATAGCCTTCAGATTAATAAACCGATGATATCAAAATTGTGATTGCAAAAAGTTTGACATTTACAAATCACATTGTAATAAGCTGATATTAAGAAATACTGAATAAATTAATTACAAGATTTAGCCTAGTAAATAATTAGTAGAAGCTGAGAGTGCTCTTGATTATAACATTTTTAAACTTAAAATATAGGCTTAAAAAATGTCATTTTTACTAAAGAAATTATTTAAAATTTTGTTATCATTATATATAATGTTACTCACCAATATAAATACATTTATCCATGCTTCTCTGCATATAGCTGAAACAACATACATATAAATTAATTCTTTAGCAAGCTGAGAAATTTCCCTTGGTGAGATTGGTATATAGTTAAATTGGGGAAAAGTATAATTCAGGTGTGGTTGACATTCAATAATCTTTCTATTTAGGATTTAATAAACTTTAGGCAGAAAGCTGTTTTTAGAACACATTTGTGCAGGTTAATTAATCTAATGGAAGTTGATGTTGGCTTTATGTAAATCAAAATTCTGCCATAGTGAACTATAGAGTAGCTGCTGGATATGTCCCTTTGCCTTTCTTTAGATCTTCATGGGAGCTCTCTCTAACTCTGGAAAACCAAGTTTTCTAGCCAACTCCTTCTTAAAAAAACATTTTATCAATCCTTTTATATAGTCAGCTGGGGTGACAAAAATTCACTGATTAAAAACTGTTTTTCTTATCTCTCTTGATTAAAAATAATTTTAATCCTTTTAAAAGCACTTTTAACTAAAAACTATAGTTAGAAATTTTATCAAATAACTTTTAAAAACAGATAATAGAAATGCTTACAATTATCCTAAAATATGCTTGTTTTTAATTTCAAAATCAGAATTCAATAAATATATTTATTAGATCTTTTTTAAATGTTTAATTTATAATAAAATTTTATTTTAAATTCAAAATTATTTAATCTTTTACTATGGATTTATTTTATTCCAGAAAATGTAGAAAAATATCTACAAAATTTTGCTCTGTGTTTATTTCTACTTTTCCATTCAACTTTATATATATATATTTGTGCACAAACACTATCAAAGGGTCTCCTTTCAGTTAATAGCAAACTCCCCTGATTGCGGACCCAGGCTGCCATTTGATGACGACTTTTTATTTAGGTACTTACAACTGCAGATCACTTTCAAGTGAAGGAAGATTGAAAGAATTATAAGAACTGTCTTATATTAAATGGGACATTATTTGACTTTGTGAAGTTAGAAAAAAAGGTAAAGAGACAATTGATTGAAAAAGTGGACATATACTCTATTATAAAGGCACAAATATTGGAAATACAAGTGGAGTAGGATTCATTATAAATAAAAAGTGGAAGAACAATATTGTGGAGATTGATGGTGTTTCGGACAGAGTGGCAAGATTAGTTATACAACTTAATAGCAGATACCAAATGCAGATAATTCAGGTTTATGCCCCAACAAGTTCTCATAGTGGTGAAGTAGTAGATTTTTATATGGATGTACAAAAGGCTTTTGATCAGAGTAAACAACATTTTAAAATTGTTATGGGAGACTTTAATGCTAGAATTGGTAAACAAATGAAAGATGAAAGTGCTGTAGGTAATTTTGGTTATGGTAATAGAAATGAGAGAGGACATAGACTTGTGAAGTTTGCAGAAAAAGAAAAACTTTATATTATGAATTCTTTTTTTAAAAAAATGTTAAAAGGAAATGGACATGGAAGCATCCAAATGAAGGTACAGCAGAATTGGATTATATTTTGACTAACAGAAAATACATACTTCAAGATTGTAATGTTCTTAATAAATTTAACACAGGAAGTGATCATCGATTAGTAAGATGTAAGATACGTGTTAATGCAAAACTAGAGAGACAAAAATTATTAAGAAAAACAATATTTACAGTTGATATTCCTAACCTTCAGAAACATTCTAATGAATTTAAATTAGAACTTACAAATCGGTTTCAAGTATTAGTAGATTTTGAACATGATTCAGATTTGAATGAAATTAATATGAAAATAACTGATACACTTTTAAAAACTGCAACAAAGATAGCTGGTAGAAAAAAGCAGCAATTGATCAATAAAATTTCTACTGAGACTAGAAAATTTATGAAGAAAAGAAGGAATATGAAGATGTACAAAAATGATGCATTACAAAGGATTGAATGTCTAGAATTTTGTAAAATGGTGTGGAAAAGAGTTGAATATGATATAAGAAAGTATAACTGTGAACTAGCAAGGAAATCTGTAGAAGAGAATAAAAGTAAAACAACATTTTGGTATTGGTAGGAAATTTATATCTGCAATAAGAAAAAAAGATGAAATTATTACTAAAAAGAGAGATGACATCATGAAATTGGTAGAAAACTTTTATCAAGAATTATATAGTAATAGTATATCTATTACATCTTCCAAATTGCCCAGAATTTTAAATGAAGAAGTGAGACATGCAATTAAATGTAAGAGGAAAGGAAAGGCTCCAGGTAATGATGGAATTATAATTGATATATTAAAAGAAGCAGGTGAAGAAATAGAAAAAAATTTTAGCAAAGTTATATACCAAATGTCTAAATGATAAAGATGTACCAGATGATTGGAAGAATGCAGTATTAATATTAATATTTAAAAAAGGTGATAAAGAAGATATTAGAAATTACAGA
Organism: Epiperipatus broadwayi; assembly: GCA_028023455.1. Classification (NCBI taxonomy): domain Eukaryota; kingdom Metazoa; phylum Onychophora; class Udeonychophora; order Euonychophora; family Peripatidae; genus Epiperipatus; species Epiperipatus broadwayi. The sequence goes on along the minus strand of JAQFVV010006407.1, from coordinate 1,193,126 downwards.
CCTATCAGCCTTTTATCAGTTTTATACAAAATTTTTACCAAGATAATTACAACTCATCTACAGAGAACATTGTATTTTCACCAACCAAGAGAACAAGCTGGATTTAAAAGTGGTTTTAGTACAGTAGATCATATCCAGGTATTGAGAGAAGTTATAGAAAGGACAAATGAATATGAGTTGCCATTATGTTTTGGATTTGTAGATTATGAAAAGGCATTTGATTCTATAAACATTTCTTCAGTGATTAAAGCATTGGATCATCAAGGTATAGATCCAGGATATTGTCATATTTTAAAGAATATTTATAAAAATGCAACAGCAATAATTAGATTACATAATGATACTAGGAAAGTCAACATTGAGAAGGGTGTAAGACAGGGTGACTCCATATCTCAAAAACTTTTTACAGCAGTGCTGCAAGAAATATTTTATGGATTAAAATGGGAAGCTAAAGAAGTGAAAGTAAATGGAGATTATTTAAGTTATTTAGATTTTGCAGGTGATGTATTGGTTTTTGCAAATAATGCTTTACAGCTGCAGAAAATGTTGCAGGAGTTATCAGGTGAAAGTAGGACTAAAGATAAATGTTAAAAAGACTAAAGTAATGTTTAATGGATTTTTTCAAAATATGAAAATAAAGATTGATTATGATGAGTTAGAAGAAGTTAACAGTTACAAATACCTTGGTCAGATTATTAATACAGATGGAAACATAATGGATAAAATTAATCATAGAATTAAACTTGGTTGGAGTGCTTTTGGTAGAAATAACTTGATACTAAAAGGAAATATGCCTATGTGTTTGAAAAGGAAGGTTTTTAATAAATGTGTTTTACCAGTTCTTACTTATGGATCTGAGACTTGGACACTTAATAGAAGAGCAATACAGAGACTTCAGACCACTCAAAGAAGTATGGAGAGATGCATGTTGGGAGTAACAAGAAGAGATCGAAAATGCAATATATGGGTAAGAGAACAAACAGGTGTTACTGACCTCATTGAAAAAATTAAAAGACTAAAGTGGAGTTGGGCTGGACATATTGCTAGAAGAAATGATAATAGATGGACAGTTGAAATCTTAAACTGGATTCCAGGAGATTGTAAAAGACTTAGAAAGAGACCACATGTGAGATAGATGGATGAAATAAGAAAGTATACAGGGGTGATGTAGAAAAGAGAAGCTAAAGCTCGAAGATGGATTGAATTTGGATAGACCTTATCCTGCAATGGATTGATAATGTTTGATGATGATGATGATGATGACACACACTATGTTATTGTGTGCCATGTAACACAACTATTACAATATATATATATTACAAATTATATATTACCACAAATTCAAAATTAAACAAGACTGGCTAGAAAAACTTCTGTAGCAGAACCAATGGTTTCCAAGCCAAAGCAGATTTCTCAAGTTCAATATTTGTCAATATATTTTTTAGTTCTTTGCATTTGAGAAGTCTGCTTTGGCAGGAAACCATTGGTTGTGTTATATTTCTTTTTTTTTTTTGGCTATTTAATTTTGAACTTGGGATAATTTTATTTATTGCCTAGTTTAGCATTAGGCTTTTAAAATATATATATTTGTAGAGAGGGTGGTGCTGTTTGAGTATTGGTTATCATATATTTGCTTCCAATATTCACAGTTCAGCATACAAATTCAACTTAATTTGATCTCAAGTCCTTTAAATTTTTCAAAACAAATATCCATCCCATGTTTAAATCAGATAATCACCAATTACTGCCTAAAAATAAAAATAAAAAGATTAAATGATAAATATTTGAGAGTTATTAAGAACTTTTAACAATGAGGTTAAAAGCCTGGGTTTTAATGAAAAAGCAGAATGAAAGACACAACCAAAAACTCTTCAACAACAAGCAATCATTTACAATAGATCCATGTAAACATCATCTTTTAAATTCAACATAAGTATTTAGGAACCATATTGACTTTATTTCCTCTACTCTAAACATACATTTACTGCAATCTTGACTACCCAAAGCATATTAGAGAATAACACTCTTGTGCACATCGTCCCAGACTTCCACTCTATGATATTTTGGGGCACAATGAATTTCCACCAACTTTAACGTACTTATATCATTTAAAATAATATCAGAGTAAATGCTGCCTACTATTAACATAAAATTGACATCATTAAAATATATAGCTACTTTTCTGATGTCACTCTAAGCAATTACTCAAGTAAAATGTATTATGATAAATTCTATTTTTTTTATTGTTCTAAGCAAATATCTTGAAAATATAAAAATCATTTGTAGTTTTTATATGTTATATTTATTAAAATCTCTAATTTTTTTTTGTATTAAAAATTCTTTCTCCAGTTATATTATATCTTGTAAACTCTTAAGATGCCAATTTATTTAAACTTCTTTATACCAATAATGTTAATATCTGTGGTCAAATTGCAGTCTTTAGTGTTTATACAAGTATATTAGACTTTGCCTTGACAACAGTTTGAAATTGTTGATTGTTATTGATTTTAAGGTTGTCTAAATGATGACTGATTTTTAATGATTACTTACAAGCCCATTAACCTTGAGAATTATATACTTATATCATTATCAACCATTATCAATCCATTGCAGGATGAAGGACTCTCCAAGTTCAATCCATCTTTTCCAATCTTTAGCTTCTCTTCTCCACATCACTCCTGCACACTTTCTTATTTCATCCATCCATCTAACATGGGGTCTTTTTCTGGGTCTCTTACAATCTCTTGGAATCCAGTTTACGATTTCAATTGTCTATCTAGAGACAGATGCACATTATTATGATGTGCATATATTTAATAAATACTCTACACCACATAATTGCATACTTTATCAATAAAAATTAAGTTAAAAGTAAAATGTATTGTTTTGATTTTTTTTCACTAAATGATACTGACAACTATACATTTCAGATTGAATTAATATAATACAATATACATTTTAGTTTTTCTGATGCCATGTGAACTCAAAACCTTCAAATAAATCCTGCAGCTATCTAAATTACCATTCTAAACTAATAATAAAAGTGATCCCATAGTCAAAAAAGTCATAAGCAATGTTTTGGTGGTCACGGTAGGAGAATTGTACATTCAAATAAAGCACTTTTATTCATAAGAATTTATTGCTTTGCTTAATCCCTTGTCTTAATTAGTGCTTAAAGTTTACTGCATTTCTTTATATATTTCAAGTAAGGTAAGTTGAAGCACAAACGTTATTTAAAATCCCATAATGTTGTTTTCATTTTGATTAGTTAATCATCAAAGCCAGTATTAGCCTTTGATAGAATAGCTTAGTTGGTAGAGCGTTTGCCTTAAATTCGATATTTCAAGAATCTAAAGGTGCGAGTTCAACTTCTAAGCAAATATTGTCACTGTGCATATAGGCCAGCAACACCTGAAGAAGAGTGGAGAATAATACTACTCGAAACGTTGTGTAATTACTAACCTGTATTGTCTATTTGTGTGTATCACTTACATCACTGGAAAAATAAAGACATTAAATGAAGTTGAGTTTGATATATTACTAGAAGAGTTAATAATAAATGGACAGTTGAAGTCCTAAACTGGATTCTAAGAAATTGTGAAAGATCTAAATAGAAATCACACATGAGATGGATGGTAGAAGTAAGGGAGTATGTTGTTGTGATATAGGAAATTGAGCAGAAAACAAGCTGTATTTTTTTAATATATCTAATGTAAAATATTGAAAAATATCTATAAATATATTTTATGACTTTATAAATACCTTTAAATTTATATTCATATATTTATCATATTTGTCAAAATTAAATTTTCAAAAAATTTGAAATTAATTAAAATGTATTTGCAGTATTTTTTTTATTATCTAATAATAATTAGAAAGGAGCCGTCTGTTGGCAGAAATGAGCTAAGTTCTGACCTTGTCTTAGTCAAATGTTATTAATAATTAATTAATTTAATTGATTACAGATGTCGGAAGTAAAAATTTTACAAGTTTAAAATTTTAATTTATTTTGATGATTTAATTAAAAAGTAGAAAGAAAGAATAAAAAAATACCTTATACTATGGCAAAAAAAAAAAAAAAAAACTTTAAAGTTGATTTAAAATATAAAAGTTTTCAAATTTGTCTAATAACCTGAGTTTGTTTTTTTTTCCCCAAAAACAAAACTATCAAAAAAAACAAACTATCAAATATCAAATTGCTTTTATAAATTCAATCTAACAGACACATAGTGTATTTCAATGGAAAGGTGACTGGTTTTCTCTCCTTAAGCCGCTTAAAGGATTCTTTTTAAACTATATATTACGAAGTGATGTAGTTTAGCTGTTTACCGTAAAAATTTAAAGATATTAGCATAGCTGAAACAGGAATTATGATATAAAATATGACAATGTGTTTTATATCTTAACCCAGAGACAAACAACATTATAACTTTAAATTTATTATAAATTGGACAAAATTGTTAATGAAAGGTTTGATATAAATCAGATTGCGTGTGACAGTAAATCTATATGGTGCAAGTATTTTTCAAGTGACTTTCAAATTTTTGGCAAGGAAGAGCTTGCAATATAATTTACAAAGGAATGAAACATACTATCAGACTTCCTGTTTTAACTCATGCCTCAGACGAGCACTAAAACCTTTTTGGTGAATGATAACCTTTGTCATTATATAACAAATGTCTTAACTCAGAGATGATACTACAAGCAATTTGGAGAGAGTCACCATTTCATTAGAATGCATGGTCTTAGTTTTAAACAAGCTATGACTTTTATCATTCTCAGATAAAACAATTTATATCAATAAATAACATATAATTTTCTCTGCTTACACTTAATATCATTTCAGAACCAGTTTCTTTTATCTGCATTTGGAATGAATTAGATTGTCGTATTTTTGAGCAGATAAGTTGTGTTTATAGATACAATAGGATTATTATCACATCCCCTTACTAATGTCTTTGGAGATTTTTTTTTAATATCAGACCATTATATTGACAGTACAAAAATATTAAAAGATGATTGTTAGATGCATACATGCATTAGTACAAACTTCAGTTACAAAGTTTTCTCATTGATGAAGTGTATAAGTCAAAAATATGTTTAAGGAAGTAGATATAATAAAAGCAGTACTCAATGTATAATGATTGACTCTCGGTTAACCTTAAAATAATTATTTCTAAATGCATATGTTAAATGTAGGTAAAGAAATGTATATGTTTTGTTTGCCTAAATAATAATATTAATGTTCTGCGTGGGTTATGAAGTCCCAAGCAATAAACTGTTCAATTATTTCAGTCAGTTTTTTGAGTTTTTTTAGTTTTGAGTTCAGATAGAGTTTCAGTCAGTTTTTGAGTTCAGCTAGAGTTGTTAAGTTAAGTTTGAATTAAATTCATTTCAAGCCAGATTAAAAAGAATAATTGGCTAGAACTGAATGTTGTGTTCAGTCGTTTCCTCTGATCTTCTCCCATATGCCATTTAGCAAAATGCCATAACAAATTATTCTGACTCACCTTCTGCCAAAGATTCAACATGCCTTACTAACTGAAGTGAAAATTATGTAAACCAGGCCACCAAGAAATTAAGAAGCTGTTTTTCAGTGAGAAATATCAATGCCAGGACCAAGAAACTAATCGGATTTGAGGACAAAAGGGGTGATCACCCAACTACAACTACAACCCAACTACAACAACAAAAAAATCCAGGAACTATGATACCTACTACAGAAATTAAAGACTAATAGAACCACTACAAAGACAATGCTGAAATGACAAATAAAGTCCAGAAGCAGCACTATAAATCCTAGGCAAAGATTTATTAATATCAGGATAAAAACTTTTAAATCTTATTTGTTAAAATAAGCATGCAAAATTTGTTAAATGTGTATATTTCTTATGTGTTTATATATAAATTATATCTTATTATTACGTTTATAATTATTATCATTGTTTTTAAAATAAATTTTGTTTAAAATTATTAATGTCATTTTTCCATATCTTTTTCTCTCTCCATTCATAATTAAATGTGTAGCCGCTCTCATGTGAAGAATTAACTATGGATCAAGTGCTTGAAATGTGTTAGTGACATCTCATGGGTTTCAATTTAAGTATTGGATGGTGCCCTGGGTTTTAAACCCATTATAAATTTCCCCATAGGATGTTTCATGTTTCATGCAGCCGGGGAGCTACTTTGGTCTGAAAGATGACTGTCAGTTTAATATTTTATTAAATTGTAGTCTGAACAGGGGTATGATTGATATGTATGTATTAATCATATTTACTCTCCTGCTTGAGTAACAGGTTTTAAAAAGGTCTTTTTGTAAAATAATATGATTTTATAAAAATAAAATAAATAATTAGACAGTTTTAAAAATTGTAAAAATTAAAAATGCAAGTTGTAAAAGTTTTAAAAAAGTCTAAAAGTTTAATTAAGGATCTTAATTCCCATTACTATATATATTTATATATGTTAAAATAAAGATTTGCATGGGTTAAATATATAAAATACATATTTTGCGGGTTCATCCGTGTTAAAAAAACTTTTAATATTAATATACTGACATTTCGACTTGGTTACAAAAGTCATCCACAGAGTTATAAAAGTTAGAAAGACGGTTGTAGAGGCGCTACAATCACTGATTTGAATAAAACGTTAAAATTCCACCAATAGTAAAAATGTTAAATTTAGGAATGTTTTTTAAAAAAATCTTTCCAAATAGGAGGAAGTTTGCATGTATCATCTCACTTATTGATACAATCTGGCCTTTTAAGTATATCAATGGCTTCTCTAATTTTGCACTGGTAGAGATTATCACATCTGGATATGATCCTGGTACTAGAAAAATCAATTTTATGACCTGAATCTATAGTATGGAGTGAGAGTGGTGATGATGATGAGTGTTGTTTAACTGCATTAGCATGCTCATCTCTCCTAACACTGATGCAACGATTACTCATACCTATGTAAGAAGCTTTACAATTTTTACATGAGATTTGATAGACACCATGAGATTCAAGAGGGATTGAATCCTTAGGCTTGGTTATTATATTGCTGATCTTTTGATGAGCAGAAAATGCTGTATCTATATTATAGTGTTTTAATATATGTCCGATATTGTCTGTAGTTCCTTTTACATATGGAACACAAATCCTAATAGCTGATTTATCATCTTTTTGTTTCCTATTTTGTCTATTTTGGGTTTGAAATAAGGCTTTTCTTTATAAATTTGTAATTATAGCTATTTGCTAATAAAACCCTATTAATATGATTTATTTCTTCTTTTAGATGTGTCTCATCTGAAAGGTTAATTGCTCTATTTAAAAGAGTTTTGGCTACAGAAACTATCTAAGTTGGGTGATGATGAGAATGTAAATGTAAATATCTGTCTGTGTGTGTATCATTTCTGTAAATAGAAAAAGATAAACTATTTGGTGTTCTGGTGACTAGAACATCAAGAAAAGGGAGTTTTCCATCAGACTCTGTCTCCATTGTAAATTTAATATGAGGAGCATATTATTTAAATGTAAGAAAAAATCATCTAATTTATTTTTTCCATGTTGCCATATGACAAAAGTGTCATCTATGTATCTGAGCCAAATGAGAGTTTTTAAAGATGATGATTCTAAAGCACAAGTTTCTATATATTCCATGAATAAATTAGCTATTACTCCTGAGGTAGGTGAGCCCATAGGAGTACCAAAAACGTCAGTATATTAATATTAAAAGTTTTTTTAACATGGATGAACCCACAAAATATGTATTTTATATATATACCAATGGTAGAAAACATCCATAAACAAGTATGACCATTGCATTTTCAAAAAAGAAAACTACTCTGGAGATTATGATGACTAAATAAATTAATTTCTGAACTATAAATACTTCCACGTATAATACATAATTATCCATTGTTTGTTTATTTAAAATTGTGATAGAATCTTTTAAATTCTGTAGAAAGTGTTTCTTTCTGAAAACTTCTATACCATGTTTAATAGTAGTTCTTCAATATATTCTAGTCTTTACCATATTGTGTTAATAAAAACAATCTACAAACTTCTTTAGAACCTTATTGAGATAATTCTTAGTATGAAAATGGGGTCTACACTTCCCACAAAATCTATGTTCAAGTTCACCATAAATACTTTTTTAGAAAACCCCTACATTGTTCATTAATTTTCCATGTGCAATCCAGTTAAAGTGTAATTTACAATAGTGGCATTTATAGAATCATATTCAGCATGATAAAAAAAACATATGGATTGGTGTTAGATCTTGCAATTGTATTTTTAAAAAAAATTATGGAGAAACCATAACTAAGACCATTCTTATTTCTTTTCATTAGAATTCACACAATAAATGAGATAAAACTATAGTCCTATAAATAGTAATTTAGTTTACAATAATTATTTTCCTATAATAAAAAAACTTATCATTTAATTTGTTAAAAGCAGTATCATCTTCTTAGTATCTGCTCTGTATATGATATATATTGCTACAAGATTTGGTCTTCAATCTAAAGATTGATGATCGAGCATATTGAAAAGTTTTAGTGGTCCTTAAATCTGTTACTGGTAATGTTACCCAAGATATGCAAATACACATAAAATTAATATTGTCTAAGAGACCTGAGTTCTCTAAACATTTTTCATTAGTCTTGCATGGGCCCCATTTACCAACACCCACCCTGGCACCACCTCTTCATATAATGTCCAGGAACTCAGGTACAAATCCTCATTCATTAAATGGAAATCTCATTAGTAATAAGCAATAGCTTTCGGCACAAGAAACTCAACCATGATGTTGCCCTAATTAAGTATTTAATTATTTAATATCTTATTAAAGTTATGAGACACAAAAATAAGAATTGAACATAGGCTTAAGTTTAAACTCAACAATAGTATATTCCCAACAATAATAATGATATAAATGTGTCAACACTCTCACTCCATATTTATTTCCATAAATTATTTTTTTTGTCCTGCCCCTTTTACATGTCTGACCAATGTTTTATTTATACACATATTAGAAAAATACTGTATTTAAATAAAATTACATAAAACAAATTGCAACCTATATAAAATAAACAATAAGAGGGGGGTGTAGAGAAAAGGTAGAGAAAAGAAAAGAGAGGAAAAGGAGAGAATGAGAAAGAATGGGAAGGATAGAGAGGAAAATAGAAAGAAAAAAAAATAGAAAGAGAAGAAGAGAGTGCCAATTGTAACCTTATAGAAATAACAACAGAGGTGGTGGTAGAGAAAGAGGGAGAAAGAAAAAGAAAATAGAAGGTGAAGTAGAGAAATAGAATGAGTTAGATGAGAAGAAAGAGGGAAGAAATATTAGAGAGAGAGAAAAAAGAAAAATAAGGAAATGCTTAGAGAGAAGGAGAGAGAAGAAAGAAAAATTTCTTAGAGGGAGAGAGAAGAATTACTAGAGAGAGAAAGAAAGGAGAGAGAGAAAAAGAGAGGAGAAGAAGATATACCAGAGACTCTTTAGCTAGACACAGCAGGATTACAATAAAATATTTTATAAAAATGTTAATATCTAAAGATCAGGAATAAGATGGGAGGAAAATTGACAGTGCTGTTAAACAATCAAGGCACAATAATAATTTGGTAAAAATTTGTTAAGAAAATTTCATTTTTCCAACTATTAAAAAAAAAATTATCCTCCATCAGATTACATTCTCTGAATCCAACAAATTTATAATAAAATAAAAACCTTTCTAAATAAATTTCTTATTTAGTAACCTAAACAGATGCCACAAGATATAAGTTCCAATAATACAACTCATAAGACATTTCATGAGACAAAGTATTATCAACTGTGCTTTTTTATAACACAGGGAATAATTAATAATTACCTATCTTACACTAATTAGAATTTAAAATTAAATCATGAAAACTTGTATCAACTAATAAAAGATCCACAAGAGCATATGTTCTCAGGGGTCCTACTGCAACTCTTGGGATAGAAACTAAAATATGTTGTTGACCAAAAATAAATAAGTAAATAGTCAAGTGAATGATATCCTGGCTGAATATAGGATACAAACACTTCCTTTGAAATGACTGCACTCTATGATAAGATAATAATATTTATTACAATAAAAAAACAACTATTTACTTAAGTATTTGATCTGGTAATTAAGATATTTACAATTTAGATTATCTACAGCCTTTTCCCAGGATATCACTCGAGATGGGAAAAAGACAAGGGTGCTTTTTATGTCCCTCCACCTTCCCACAAAACAAACTTCATAAAATAAACTGATATAGACCTTGAGATAAAAATAAATTTTAAGAATGTGCAGTCTAAAATAAACAGCATGGACAATTTTCATTTCACAGAACAAAATCTATCTTTGAAGATAGCATGGTTAATATATTTCTTAAATATTATTTTGGTGTCTAAAAATGTAGTATTATCTGTTATAATAATTTCACTTAGAAATTAAAATTAACAGCATGATTATATTTCAACTCAATGGAAATAAAATATACTGCAATTTAAAATAAATAAAGTAATTAATGTTTATTCATTAATCAAAGATGGAATCTTCAATGTTAAGTAGATCAATGTTAAGTGATCCAATGTTAATTAATCCAATTTTAAGTAATCCAAGACAACAATAAAAAAATAAACATAGACTAAATATATTTTAAATCAACAATTAATTGGTTTATTAACACCCTTATATTAACTTACACATACACATTACTTAAAAAATTTTGCCAGGATAGCGCTGTTACAATAATAGCTTACTAGACTAATAATAACTACAATTTTTTTTGGTAAACTTAATACAGATCTACTAAAGCTTTTGCAAAATCAAATAAAAATAAACAAACTACACAATGGTTTGTTTAATAAACGATTATAACTGTGAACTAGCAATGGTTAATTATAATATACCTTTGTTAAAGTAAATTATCCCTAAGAGAATTTTTTTTTAAACATTAAAATTTTTGTGTGTCAAATATGGAATTTTACTAACAAAAACAAAATTTTGTTACAGATAATTATTCCAATTATTCTTTTTTAACTCAAAATTATATGATAATCTTCAATAACCAGGTTTGGTAAAAGAATCTAATATGACTTGAAATTATTTACCCATAATCTAAACAACAACTGATGTACTTTCTAACTACATTTTTTTAAAAATAACTACTAATTTAAAATAGAAAAATAACTAGATGAATGAATTAAGCAAATATTAAATGGATAAATGAATGGGTCATTTATCAGAAGTCATTTATACACACATAAGTTATAAATTCAATGTCCACATAATGTAAATCATCTAAATAAAAATTTAAAAATAACTAAGTGACTTACACCTCCATTGGAGAAGTTCTGGATGATCATAGCATATACATAACATGTGTGGATTATACCAACTGGCTATATGCTTATAAATTTTTTAACATTTACAATTACAAAATATTGTTGGTTGGTTTGTGAATGATTACAAATCATGATAGCACAAAGCACAGACATTCTTACACTTTAAAGCACTAACATAACTGAGTGCATCCTGAAGGAATTTCATCCTTCAAACAAACTTATCTTGACATTACATACTAAAAATACAAGCAACCTCACCTACTATGGTGGAAAATTTAGCTTTAATTAAACCTCATGAGTGATAGGCCCAAAAGAAGACCCCACAGAGCAACTAGCATAAATATATCAAAACATGGTAGCTTCCCAAATAACACCTACATTTGAGGCAAAATAGGATGCCTGGACTTTTGTCTTAGCGCATCAGGAAAATATATGGAGAGGCTCACCAAAAACAACAACAGGTACCTAGAAATATGTGATTACAATCACTGGAAACATAAGCACTATCAACTCATGGACAAATGCAATACAGATGGGGGATTTATCCACTCCATCCAGCACAATAATAATAACTATAATAAGCAAGGCCTGACATAATAAGGCCATTCTACAACTAACAATACCAAGATAAAAACTTCACAATAGTTGACTAAAGTTATATCCATAATTTTAACCTCCATAAACAATAAGTAATGTCTGCACCAACAAATAAATTTAAAAGTCAACCGACTGAAATATAAATAAAAATAATGAGTAGCATATAAAATATTGGTACTAAGATATAATGCACACAAGTATGGAATATTAAATATTTTAACTTATAATAATTAGTGGACATGAATAAAATGCAACCAAACTATGAGAATAATAATTCTCAATCATAAAATATTAATGACTAAAACTGACTATTGCACTTATGCAAATATAATAAAATAAATAACCTCTGATAATAATAATGCTTAGGTGTTTGTAAGTACTAGAGTCAAATTATTATAATTTAAAAGTACTATTGTGAGAGATAAAATCTCTAATACTTGAATAAACAAAGTAAACACTTTAATTTGACATCATGTATTGAATAAAAATTGAATATTAGCATTTTGAATATGTGTAGAATATCTGCAGCTTTATAAACCTTTAAATATTAAATTTGGCATAAATAAATATCTGGCACTAGAATACAACCCAATATTGCATAAAATATAGCAACATATTAAAAAAAAATATTACATAAAAGAAAATATTCATTTCTTTTCCTTTTTTACCAATAAAAAAAATTGTAGCCCATAAGTAAGTGTTCTCCTCACTAAGATGCCAGTTAAACGCATTTAATATAAATGCAACGTGCATGTTCATAGTCAAATGAATAAACATTTTTTCCCCTTTTTTTTATACATGGCAAAAACATTTCAAGTAATAAAATGCAAACAGTCCTTATATCTAACAGTTCAATATTAGCAATAATTTAAAAAAATAAGAATGAAACAAAGGCATATAATTACAATTATTTGTTGCAACAGTGGAAATGAAAATGTTGTAGTTCAATTATGATCTTTCAGCTAATATAAATTCATACTTGACTTTCCATAAATCAATTTATGTAGTTGAAAAACGAAGCTTCATGATAATTTTTGTCTTTTCTTAAAAAAAAAAAAAAATTTAAAAATTTTTAATTTTTAATATTTTTAGCATTTTCCTTACTTTTTTTTTTTTTTTTTATAAAAAAAAATATTTTCAGGTGATTTTGAAGTAATTAAACAAGCAATTCGTTAGCAGAGAATATATTAGCATTACAAATGTCTATAAAATATTTTTGCTAACGGTAATATGAAAAGCAAAGACTTAATATAATAATTTTCAATGCTTTATTATATGTTGTTCTTTTCCCAAGCAGATTTTTATAGGCGCGAGAGATATTAATAAATAAGTTATATTCATCATTTTAAAGTCAATTCAATGGTTTTTAGCAATAATTAAATATCATTGGTAAAACAGACAAATTATTATAATACATAGTTTCCTTTAAATTTAACTTTACTTCTATTAGAAAACTTATTGTCTCTTCTTATCATGAATAATTTAAGCAAACATAAGCTGGTAAATAGTTCTGCATAACTCTTTTTAAATAAATGGGATAATTTATTTTGCACTTGCATTTTAATAAAAATCATTCCACATAAGCATTAGTAATTTGATAAAAATAATCATTTACAAATTTCCAGAGCATTTCTTCCTAGTGGTGAAAGTATAATTGCAGACGATATCAAGAAGTGGGGATTGCCAAAAATTTACTCAGAAGGCATTACTGTTCTCCAGAATAACATTATTTTTTTTGCTTAACACTTTTATAACAACACAAAAAAAAATTATAAGAAAATTATATTTTTTTACATGCCAAAAGATTAAAATTTAGCCGCAAAGTTCCTCTTCCAGTTGAGAGTAAAGTGTAATGAAGACTGTTAACCCTGTATTGACCGAACCTGTACAGAAGAAACCAAATGAAGATGACCCTTTATTGTCTGTCTAGATCATATTTATACTTTTTTTAAAAATAGCTGTCTTTTTTTTTTTTTAATTATCCAATCAATAAGACAATTCAATCTCCCCATGACATCAATTGATCTACTTATTAAAATAGACCAAATCTCGTGATAAAACAGCTAAATTTAGTAACAAAAGGAATAAAATATTCTTCAAATAAAAATAAAATATTACCAATATTACATAAGAAATAATTACAATTTCTTTAATTAAGATTGAATTCTCTTTTGAAATGAATTTAAATTAATCCCATAGTTTATTAATTTAACCTTACAAATTATTTATCAATTTATTAATTTATTTAAAATAGGAGTTTAAATAACTTATAACTAGAATTATTCAATTAATTAAGACAATTTCCCTGCATCCACATGCACATACACACACGTTACAGACAAGGAAACAATAAAACAATGTCTCAATTTAAGCAAAATTTATTAACTACTTTTAATTTTAAATAATTAACTATAACTGACAACTGAAATACTTAAAATTTATTTAGTAACAAATTTAACCTTAATAAATTTTAAAACCAATTTAAACTAACTTTTATTCCCCTACTTTTAAAAATGTACAAAATTAATCACAAACTAATCTTTATATTCCTATTTTCTACAATCATATAGTTAACTTATCACATTATTAAAAAATACTGTTTTCTAACATATCTTTGACTATAACTGTATTATTCCACTAGCAAGTTTAATTTACTGAAACAATTGTAAACAGCCAATTAAAAATAAATAGGCACATAATGCTTTTACTTTAGTACAGACTGAGTTAACATCATGTAATAGGACTATTGTTTACTACCTATTCATTAACTTTTTTTTCTATTTAAAAAAAAAAAAAAAAGTGAAATTGGTTAAACTAAAGCAATCAATTGGAACAAGTGCAAACAACACTTGGTCATAATATATATTACTCTTAACTAAATATCATTATATAGACGAATATATAATTCATTTTTATAATAGAATAAATTAGTGTTAAATACAATAAATCAATATCATAGGAGTAATCATAATTATATGTTAGTTCATGAATGTATGCATTAAAATTTTAGCAGTTATGAAATGTACCTGAATCACTCTTATCAAGTTTCTGTGTTAATTTAAGCTTACATCTGCTTCAGCAATAAACATCCAACTTCTGTTTAATCACAAATGGTTAAGTCTATTTTTTTAGCCTTTGTTCTTTTTATTCCAGACTGGTCTTAAATGTTTAAGTCTAGTTACAGCTTGCTATATTTAACTTCACTACAGAAGGTACAAAACAGAGTTCACTCTGTTAGCAAAATTGTTTAAATCAATTATCACAACCATTTTTTAGATAATCATGTGATGATATGTTAGAGTATTTTCATCATCTGTCTGTCATTAAGGGTTGAATGCCTAGAAAATTTTAAACTTTATTTAAACTTTTCCAAATACAAACAACTATTAGTAATAACACCCAAATAAACAACATAGGTTAGTAAATCACGTTTCAAATGGTATCATTCTC
Organism: Epiperipatus broadwayi; assembly: GCA_028023455.1. Lineage (NCBI taxonomy): Eukaryota > Metazoa > Onychophora > Udeonychophora > Euonychophora > Peripatidae > Epiperipatus > Epiperipatus broadwayi. Next base: position 1,177,736 of record JAQFVV010006407.1, on the reverse strand, counting down.
CATTCCTCAGATGTTTCTGGTCTCATCAGTGACAATACTACTATAGGAGTTGAATTCATACCTTTTATTTTCCAAATCACTGCTCTCAAACAAACTTTTTATGCTCTGTTCCATAGTGATAGTATAATTCTCAGTTTTACACTTCTGGTGTGATTTGATATATAGGTCAACTAATTACCTTTTGTGTTGATTTCCTATAAACTGTGTTTTGACTTTGTTATGAGGAAGTCTTGTCATAAGAACAGCTAAGAATGCCAATTTTTGTTTATTTATTCTAATTCCAGTGTGAATTTAGTTGAAAGAGATATATTATTGATGTGTGCCCAGAACGACTGTAATAAGACTTTATCATGTGGCCACACAAGTCCATGATTATATCTTCATTTTGTTGGAATAATTTTTGAGTTGTAGTGAAAACTGCAGTTTATAGGAAACCAACACACACTGGTAAATACTAGGATTGTATATCCAATTATGACCAGAAGCACAAAACATTGAATTATACTATCACCACAGAACAATCCAAAGGTAGTTTGTTTAGAAACCAGTGATTTGGAAAATGAAAATATTATCTATCATCAAGAAAATCTTTAATAGTCAACATAAAGGGATACCAAAAAGAAAAACAGTTATTAATACTGTAGAATATCCATACATACAAAGAATGGTGGACAAATTAAGGCAAATCTGCAATCAATATAATATTAGAACAGCTTTCCAAGGCCATAACACTCTTTGAGGAATTCTAATTACTACAAATCCAAAGTTGAAATGAAATACTGTGTGAAGGTGAAAGGAAGTATTTTGGTGTGACCTATAGCCCTGTTTAACAATGTTTGAAAGTATACTATCCAATGGTTAGAAATGAAAACACAGATGTGTCTACAACAACAGACCATGTAAGCATTAAGGAACATATGTTATATTAAAAAGATACAAAAATATTCAATAAAAATGAAAAGATGCAAAAAAGAAAATTCAAAAAAGCTGCTCATATTTAACCAAGGTAAGACATAATACATGGCAGCCTCTAATTAACGTTGCTCTTAGAAAGGAGTATTAATAAAAAGAAGAAAAGTGGTGGATTTGAACCAACCCTCATAGATAAGCATGCAAAATTTCTGACTGTCGTCTTCAACAGAATAACTTGGTTAAAGCATGCCTTAAAATTTAATATTCCAGAATCGAAAAACATGAGTTTTACATCTACACTAGTATTGTTACTAATTAGACCACAATACCTGAAGAAGAGCAATGAATAATACTATTAATACCACTCAAAATGTTTGTATAATTTACTATACTGTGTTATCTATTTGTGGGTAATTAGTAACAGTTGTTTGTATTTGGAAAACCAGTTTTTACATTAATTTTAATAATTTAATAATTTTTGTTTATATTTCACTTTTAACAACTTCAATTTATTCTTTTACTATAATATAGGGGATTTGAACACAGACTTTTAAACTTTCTTCATCCATCTACTCTATCTCATACAACCGATACACATGATGACACACATGTGGAAAAAATAAATGATCTCCATTATATCATGCTGATCCAGCACTCATCAGCTGCTCCCATTCATCATCTTCACACACACACACACACACACACACACACACATATATATATATATATGTAATCATTGCTCTGTTTATATTAAGATATAAAATCTTCACATTTTTATGGACAGCCTTCAGTCTACTTCACCCTCCAACTTTTCATGCATCTATATCATTAAAAAACTGATGATTGAATGCCCAAATATTTTATTAATGTTGATGTTATTGTCATGCTCATGTTGACTTTAAGTCAGTATAAGTAAATTTTAATTCGTATTATTATCTCTTTAATAGATTCTTAAGAACGTATTCTTGTATCTTTATTTTTTCTCAGAGTCGTAAGGATATCTAAAAGAGATCGCATTGACATATTCTACCATTACCATTCAATCTATTCATCACCCCCTTCTCCTACACCATCTATACCAGCGGTTCTCAACTTGTGGCTCACAACCCCTTTGAGGGTCAAACAACCCTTTCACAGGGATCACTTAAGACCATTTGAAAACATTTTTGATTCATAACAGTAGCAAAATTAAAGGTTGGATGGAGGTCATCACAACATAAGGGACTGTATTCAAGGGTCACAGCATTATGAAGGTTGAGAGCCATTGATCTATATCTTATTATAATGAGTTTTTTAAAATTTATAGCTAATTGCAAAAGATTTACAGATGACTTTTTTAGTACAATGTATAATTAAAATTAAAAAAAAAATCAAAGTTTAATTAATATCATTCTATCATTCATCATTAAGTCCCAATATAGATAAACAATATTTCATAATGTGGTTATATGAATGCAGTTATACTGCTTATTTAGCAAACTATCCATCATATTTATAAATTTACAGTTTTTTTAATTTTTTTTATCTTCACATCCATAAACAAAATAATTAGTGAAAAACAAAATGTTCCATTGCAAATATATAAATATTTTGCAAGCACAGATTGAAATCTATCCTCACAATAATAGTAATTCATTAAACAAGGCAAAACTCTCCATACAGTAGTGCCACTCGCAGAGTAATCAATGTATCTGGGGATATTGGATGAATAGGCACTAGATAAGGATTTTATGCACAAGCCTTCTGGCATTTCATTGATTACTCTGGTTGGCACAGGGTGGCACTACTGTAGAGTTTTGCCTTGTTTAATAACAATTATATGCTAGTATAAGAGATGGTGATCATGTAATAATAATTCATCATCATAAATATTATTTTTTGATGGAGTTGTGATATTATATAAAATATTTTTTTTTTAAATATGTTGATATATTGAGAATTGTAATGTTAATTCCAATGTTTTATTTTATTATATGTATAAATTAAACCGTACATGCTATTAAAAAGGTGAGAAGGTTGCCTTGACAACAGTAAGAAATATTGATTACTATATTTACTGTGAATGTTTAGGTGGTGACTGGTTGGAATCTAATTATATATATATATAACAATGTGTTGGATAGAACAATTATTCTATAACATATTAATAGCTGAGTCTGACTTTGATTGAGTGGATTAAACTCAAAGCAATTAAGTATTACAATGGAAAAAAAAGTTATTTAACGGTAAAAATTTCTGAGCATGCTCAGTTGCACACTGATTCCAAATGTTATTAGAATTAGAAATGTACCAGACTTCCTTAATTTTCTTTTTTTAACACTTTATTCATTACATGTGATGCTAATTTTCTGAGGGCAACAATAATGCCCAGAATTATTCTTATGACAAAAATAAAACAAAATTAAATTGAGAATAAGATTTAGATTTTTTATACTGATAAAGTCTGGTTGTAATCCATGGGCATTGAGGTGCTGAATATCACTTGATCATTACAATAGACTATGTGAGTTGTGAATTGATGTCTTAATGGAGACATTGATGTCCATATCTGCAAAAGATTTTATTTTATGTTTAAAGTTAACATACTTTAAATAGTATTTTCTTCAGTAAATAAAATATAAATCTTTGCCATTTGAACTGTTATTATGGTTGGTTTTTTTCCCTTTAAATTATATCAGCTAATACATCTCAGTTTATAACAAGTTGATATAAAATGATATATTTTCCTTATCACTGTAATTAAAATCATTGGTTCACATCAGGATGAAGGTCTTGCTAAGATTAATTCAGTCTCTCATATCTAAAGCATTGCTTCTTCACATCCCACCAACAAATTTTTTTTTTTTCATACTTCCAACTCTGTAGTATCTCTCAAATTTTACATTCAATTGGAATCCAATATACTGACATCAACTGTCCAACTGTTATCACCTTTTCCAATCCAGTCCAGATTGATTTCAGTCTCAATTTTTTCAATGATGTCAATGATGTGTGTTTGTTTTCTCATCCAACTATCTTACTTTTTATTGTTGTTACCCCTAACATATATCTTTCCATATATCATTAAATGGTGTGAAAATTTTGATACCATAAATTGAAATAGAAAATATTTTTTCACTGAATTCTAAATGCAACATTGTCAATCATTCTGAGTATGTAGTTTTTCAGCTTTCTGAAGATGTAAACTGTAACTGAGACCTCCATATTCCTGAAATTTAATAGATTCTTCTAGTAATGTAATTGATATATACAAAAGATCCTATATATACAATCTCCCTGTGTAAAGTATAGAATGCAAAATTTATCTCTCTAATAAAAAATGTAACCTAAAAGAAAGAAACTAATAAGAATAAACAACTAGCAAGAAAATATTTTCAAGAACTAAGTATTCTCCATACTTGCAAAAAAAAAAAAAATTGTGTCAACACACATCCATAGTGAAAGTCACATGAAAATGTAAAGTTGCAACTTTTGGAATTCTGAGAGTATTTTACATTGTTTAGCAAGGTTTTGAAAATTTATTTGGAGTATTTTTGATTAGGTTGAAAAAATGTGTTTGAGGTAAAATATGTATTTAAATATTTTATATACATTACATATTATTAATCTTTCATGTAATCTTTGAGATATTAATTATTTTGGGATGTGATATTTGTATTGTTTTTTTGATGTGAGATGTCTAACTTGTAAATTTGATTGGAGATGAGCAGAGAGAAGAAAAAAAAATTAAGTTTTCTATTTTGTATTTTTGCTCTCAAGTAGTTTAGCTCTTACCCAGAATGCAATATTTTATTTATATGAACCTATAAATCATATGTTAATAAGGAGAGTCATATGGAATAAGTCATTAGTGTTCAATTATATTTTTGTCAGGATAGGTCAATCACTATTATAGAAGTTAGCTTTTTCATAACCTGATTTAAATGTTGATATGTGTTGATTGTAAATTATTAATTAACAGCTTTTAGTTATATATCTTTTTTTATTTATGCTTGCATTTATGTTTTGATCTTAGTCTGATTAAATTAAACATTCTTACTTCTTTATTCTTTATACTATTCAACATCTGCTGTGCTTATATATTGTGTGCCAATAAAATGCTTATCTGTATGGGTTTGTCAAATTAAAATTCAAAAACTACATTCCATTAAGTTTGTATTCTACAGGAAATAGTGTATTTATAATGGTATTGTATGTGAAAGCATAAGATTGATATATCACCGATAATGGACCAATGACCTAGTGATATTGTGGCACTCTTATGAATTAATCATTTGTTATAAAGTGAAGTTTGGGGAAAATAGTATGAAAGTTAATCAATAATATATACAAAATAGGATTAGGCAAACATTTTATTATAAATAATGTTCAAACATGTATCAAATTATAATTGACTTACTTCTTATTACGTAGATGAAAGTTAATCAATAATAAATATAATAGGACTAGGCATATATTAGACTTTATTTCTTAATAACAATCTCATCACGCTACATTCCATTATACATAATGTCCAAACATGTACCAAATTATAAATGAGCTATTTATTATTTAGGTACTCCATTCAACTATATGTATATGCAACTTTCTAAGTTACTGATAAATTAATCCGTACTTGCTCTTATTCTAATAAGCCGATGCGATTAGTTTTTTTTAGAAAAGATATTATCTTTCAACATTTAAAGAAAGTTTTTCATTTAACATTGGAAAGAGTATCATGAAGCCATAAAGCATTTTTCTATATTGATTGCAAGATCTTTTCTTTAAATAACATATTAGATTTTCTACTTAGTTAAGATATTTTGAATTAAATTACAACTCAAATGTCTGTGGCATTTATCGTTAGTATTTTTTAAAAAGATCTTTTTTTTTTGAAAAGTTTTTAAAAGATTTTTATTTGCATTTATTATTGTAATATATAATAACTGAAACACAGGCTTATTATATACCTGTGTCTATATATGTAATATAGGGTATATGAGCACAGACTTTCAGATGACCCATCACTCTCCACTCTATCTAATAACACTGATACACTCAAGCACATATATGCTGAAAAGATAAATAATCACCAATATACGTATTTCATGCTAAACCAGCAATCATCAGTTGGTCCAGATTATCATCTCCCACACATATATACTATAAGTGCTCAGATATATATTAAGATTCACAATCTTCATAATTTAATAGAAGGCTCCAATCTACTACACATTCCAACTCTTCAATAGTCCATCCAATTGAAAATCCGATGATGGAATGCTCGAAGGCCACCCTGAGGCCGAGATTCTTGTAATATATATATATATATATTAAATAGATGAATAAAAAAACTTCATCCAGAAAGTAAACTATATCATGGTGTTTAGAATCAAAACATTTAAAATTTTGTACAAAAAAAACAACAAAGAATTGTTACTCACATCTTCTTATGATTTTAATGAGCGCGTAGATAATTTTTTGGTTGATCAATTATGTAGTGAAAACAGAACCGACCCGAAAAAAAGCGGGCTGGTGCTATGATTGCATACAATGGGGGGGGTCTCTTTAACATGGGATAAAGTAAAAAATAATTAGATATTTAAAATATTATTGGCAGATTTGCAGATATACTCTTCGTTTAAGATCCAGTTTAAGATTTTAATCTTAAAGTGGATTCCAAGAGAATGTAAAAGACCCAGAAAGAGACATGTATGGATGAAATAAGAAAGTGTGCAGGGATGGTGTGGAGAAGAGAATCTAAAGATCGGAGAAGATGGATTAAACTTGGAGAGACCTTCATCGTGCCGTGGATTGATAATGGTTGATGGTGATGATGATGATTCTTCATTAAATTATTATTTATTGTGAATCACAATTATCAAAACATAAGCTATCTAGAAAACAATATATATATATATATATTGTACCCTTACTTCTTGATATGTAAAATAGTTTAAAATACAACTAGCTCAGTTACATTATTATGCTCAATTAAAATTTGCATATCTATCTTAAATATACTTTATATTATCATATCTTAATTAAATTTATTATCAATCATCAAAATCAATATAGTTCTAGATTATACTAATTAAATAAGTATTTATAAAATTATGAGACTGTGAAGTAAAGTTACAAAGTAATAAGCAGATTTACACTGAGTCAATATCTCCTAAGATACTGTCTCAATGGCATAAGAATACTACCACTACCTTATTATCCTACCACTACATTTATAGCATTCTTATGACTTTTAAATGAAGTAAATTATCTTTAATAATACTAAAATAATTCCTAACTTTTAACTTAAAATATAATTAAATAATCTCAGGTTCTTCTAAGTTGTTTTAAAATAATAATAATAACTCATGTAAATAAGTATGATGTGGGATTTTATATCAAACTTAAATACACCTAACTTATTTAAATAATAATAATAAACAATACTAATCTTGGAGTGTAATTTTAATCTCATCTATCTCTATTATATAATCAATCATTAAATGAATAAACAATCATATGTATATCTTTTATTTCATATGGTATCTTAATTCTAGAATAAATCAAAATCTTATAATTAATAATCTGTGGCATTAAACAATACTGTATTCTTATAATGTGTATTATAATCATCTTATGACCATTGTAATATTTATGTTCATATCAATCAATTCTTATAAAATGATAGTAAGCAAATATTGTATTCATTTTTTTAAACAACAATAACAAATTCATTTTGTGCAAATATTATGTTTATTTCAAATCATCTGATGTCAAAATGCTGTGGTGAAAAATAATGAAAACTCGACACACTTTTAAAACAAATTAACAAATTTATTTACAATGACTTCAAATAAAATTTATTTACACTATTTACAGTTTTAGAATTTAGGAAAATAAATAAAATAAAATAAGAAATTACAAATACAAGAGGTTTATACTGCTACTAATTCATGTGCTTAACAAGCAATTATACATTCTTCAAATACTATACTAATAATATTATAGTATGTTTTCAAAAACTTAGATTTTTAAAATAAATGTTAATAAACTTCCATTACAAATAATAATATATGTCAAAATTATTTATGTAGCATGTGTAAACAATGAAGCTCTACTAATTAAATAGCTACATTAATTAAGTATTACCATTTATAATGTATCATCATATATTTACTTTATTATTAACATTGCTTAATAGCTTTATAAAATTAATGTATCTTTGTAATGTAAAACAAATAATTGACTGTAATTATACTTTACTTAATGTAATTCCTGTTATATGTTTTATCAAATATGCATTACATATCTATACTGTTCAAATACTATTATTTAAATCATTTATCAATTTCAAATTCATAAAGCATTACCTTAGATAAATTCTATGATTCTTTTCTGTGTAAAATCATTACTTTACTTAATATGTTATTTTAATCCTTTCTAATAATTTCTATCTATAAAACACATTCTAAACTTATCTAAAATTTCCGGAAAACAAATATCAATTTTAAATAAAATATTCATTATCTAAACTACCTATACTACATTGTCTATACTTAATAAACTTCAATCCAAATATAAGCTTCTACCCATAACGTAACTTAACTTATTTAATAAAACAAAATACAAAAAATAGAGTCTTTTCAAATCTATTCTTATCTTGCAAATAATAAAATAATTACCTAAATAAAGAATAAATATAATTCTAATACTATAACATAATAAAATATCAAAATTTATTTATGAAAGAATCATATAATTATTTCTAAGCTTCTTACGTAATGTTGTATCATGTTGATATTATAGATTAAAACTTATGCATATTTTAATAAAGTTCGTTGCCAATATAATGTATGTGTTTTCATAAAATATCTATCCATTCATTCTACAACAACATAATATTCAGTTGATCTAAAGAAAAACATATTAAATTCATTAAAAATCATTATACAATATTTTTACCATAATAATAATAATGTCCAATCTGCTATCCAGCCTTCTTCGGAATTTGCAGCTTCATAAAATAAAAATTATTCACATTTACACTCATAAACATTCATTAGAATATTCCGTGTTATATTAATTATAAAATAAATTTATGTAATTAATTATTATATTATTTTTTAGTTATTATTTAATAAATGTACCTAACCTACTTTTAATAGTTTAATAATATTTTAAATTTTATGTTAAATAAATAAAATAAAAGATTATATTACGTATTCCAGCGACGACTTTTGTTCTACCATAAAAGTTCTAACAAATATCCTACTTATAAAGTCAATAGAACACTATTCCTGTTCCGTTGTATCACGTGTTTTCTTGAAAGTTTATAAACAAAAAAATGATAACGTTTATTTTTTTAAAAAAAATAATAAGTTCCCATAAACAAATAAAATTAAAATAATAGTTTATAAATTCGCTTTCTGGATCCAGTTCTTCATAAAATACTGTTCAAAAGTTATTATTTCTAAATTAATCTATAATTGTTGAATTATTCTCATTTAATTAATTCCATTAACTTAGCTTGGCCTGATTTGGTTTGGCCTGGACGTCCATGTATTACTTGCGCATTTTTCAAAAACAATATATCTAGGTAAGAATCTATTTTTCCATCTATAACGTCCAGCGTTTTAGATTACTTCAATATAATAATTTTATTATATTACGATTTTAAATAATCATATTTATAATCAATTTGCCTTTTTAAATCGTCAATATTTAGTCTTTTAAGCACAAAGACTTAACAAGGCAAGTATTTATTAAAATTACTACTTCTTATATCTTTACTTAAGATATACATTTTATTTTTTAAAAATCTGTAAAAATACTTTCTTTCTATAGAAGTATTCATATTTCTTTTAAATATCTATTTATAATAGACAATAGTAATTTAAACTTTTAAAACTATTTATAGTCCAAAATACTACTTTTCTCCATCTCGTAGTTTTATGTACTAATCCAGCGTCTATTATTTCTCTAGCATAAAGTTTTTGATATATTTCTCCAATACGTGATGTTCCCATGATTATTCGTACGTAAATTGAGTTTCGATATTGAGAAGACCAATAGGGAATTATTAAGTTTCTACTGCATACTTATCATTTAAAAAATTATAAAATTATATACAATAACACTCTTATGATTTTTTACAACTGATTTTAAGAGCATTTATAAATTTACTTAGCTATTTTCTCAATAGCACAATCGACTTTTTAAAATTTATTGTAGAGAGCCCCCTTCAACAATTGAATCCAGCTTTTATACTAGCAGAAACTCCTTATCTGATTGGTACATTTAAACAATCAAACTTTCTAGCTTATTTACATATTTACTAACACACTATTAAAAATAAAATAATGACTTATTTAATATTTAATATTATTACATTTTTAAAAATAATTTTTATCGTTTATTCAAATCTATCAAACATTTTTTAAAATATTCTTTCTCACTTGATTTAAATCTTAACTTTTATAAGATCATTTAAAATAAACTAAATCTTTTAAATACGTTATATTTCTAAAGTAATATTTTTAAAAATCAGATTTAATATTCTACATTAATATCTTTTATTTTTATCTCGTGATAACTCACGTATTATTTATAAATTTAACAACATAATTTTAAAATAGTTTTTGCAACTTTATGAGAAAGCTTCCAAGCATGTGTGTGTGTATCTCTAATTAACATCTGTCTTTACAATACAAGAAACGCTTCCCATAATCTAAAAATAACTTAACAATTGCTTTTTTAAAATAAATATTTATTTTTAAAAATAAATAAGATATTACATCAGATTTTAAAATAATTATTTGATATGATTAAAATCAAATATTAATCTCAATTTGAGTACTTATAATTTAAAATATTTCTATTTACTTTTAACATATATTTTAAATTAAATAAATATCTTTGTCTAATTTTAACTTGTCTTTTAAATACTTTAGCTTTAAACATTTGTCATTAAATTTATTAATGCAGTATTACATCATAATCATCATCATTTTTAAATATCTTCTCAATATCAACACAATTCACATATCAAATACTCATAGATTGCTTTAATTAAACTTATGGTAACATTACCACAAGCAAAGTCAACATCACACATTTTAAATACTTCTTAAATTTAAAATTTTCTACTAGATTAGCACAAAACTTAAATGGTGACCCATACAAAAGGGCACAATATATATATATATATATATATATATATATATATATATATATATATATATTATAATATACATTTTTTATATATACATATACGCTGTAACCATATATTTTAGCATAAAATATAATAATTGATGTAACTAGTATAAAAAAAATTTCTCTGTCTTCTTTGGTGATTTGATTGGCTTGATTTGCACTTTGAACAGATTACTCTCTTATATTATTTTAATAAATTTAAATTTGCTTCATTCCACATACTAATTCATATCAGAATGTTTAACTTTTTAAAAATTTTAACAACACATTACATTTGGTAAAATAGTATTAAAATATAATATTTTGTTTTATTTGTTTAAAGTGATCTTAAAAAATTATTTCTATTGAATTAACAAAAAACCATTTGTTCAATTAAAATAAATTATTAAAAATAAATACAGTAATTACGTAAGCGTCTCAATGTAAAAAAAGAAAAGAGCGCGAATTTAAGAGAAGATCATCTGTTAGTTTGCTTTTGGAGGGAGAAAGAAAAGAAAATGGTAAAAAGGCAAATGGTGTAAATTTGATAAGCTTATTTTAAAATAGTTAACAAGTAAACTGATTACCACAAATTTTCTATAAATGTAAAATAATATTGTGGTATTTAATTATAAGATGAATTGCTAAATTTAAAAGTCTGTTCAAGTCGGCTGGCCAAGTGGATCAAATCACCGGTAATAATTTCCCAATATTACATTTAAAATGTCGGAGCTTCCCAGTTTAAAAGAATTAATTGCAAGAGTTTGGTATGTTTTAAAATGTTTATTGTTCTACAATTTGGAAAAATTAAATAAGTATTTTAATTACAGAAATTTTATAAATATGAAAATTTGCTTTTTAAAAAAGAAGAAGTTTAAATTAAAGTAAAATGTTAAAGTTATTAACATAGTTTAATATTTCCATTTATAATTTTAATAAAAAATATAGTATTGATTGATATTTAACTTTGCAATGCCAGTAATATATTTGCTAGTTAATTTGTTTACCATTTGGATAATAAAAACAGTCTTCAAATAATTAATCAAAGCTATTTTCTAATTTTATCGTCAGTTTGGAATGATTAAATTAATTGCTGTAATTATTATTCCTAGATTTAAGCGTGGATAAATAAATATTTAGCATGGATATGATAAACTTGGAACATTTTTAATAGAGAAATGTAGAGATTAATAACTTATGAAAAACATTTTCATTTAAATTCTGTGAGTCATGTCTTGAAATTGTTTCGTGTTTATGGAGCCACGTAAAATCGTTAATCTAATAGTGATTATAATAACTAACACAAATGGATAAAATTACATTTATGGAATTCAACTATAATTATAGCTATTACTTCGTACATTTATTGTTCGACACATCTTACATGGATTTCATGGATTGTATTTTGTAGTTATAAAATGCTATACAATCTAATTTGTGATACACACACCTGCTAAAATTCATGTATTGAACTATAAAATGCTATACATTTAATTTATATCACACACACACCTGTTCGATTTTATGTATTGATGAATAAGGCATTACTTTAATTTTATCGTTATATGAACTTGCATGTGAAGTTCATAAGTTATATTTTATTAAGTTTAAATTAATAGGGGTTGAATAAAATATTTATTCAAGAAAATAGCGCTTGCGAAAAAGCTTGAAAAGTACTAAATGAATTCATGAGATGTATCAATCTTTGTGAGGTATTTTGTGAGTCTTTCCAGATTTATATTCCTATACTAATATTACTTATATTGTATTACACATGTTTTATTTTAAGCAAGATAAGTTAGTACATTAGTTATCCTGATTAGTGTAACATTTTATTATGCAAGAACCCACATTTGCTAAAGTGTTAGTGTTTTCCGAATGATCAGAGTAACTGAGGAGGATGATTTTGCACTTTAATGTGAAGTAAATAGTAATGTTGTTTTATAATGTTAAAAGGCATTAATCTGTGCCGGTGGTTAATCCGCAGATTATTTAATTGCCATTTTTGTATTTTACACTCATTCCAGCACTGGTGGTTAATCCGCGGAATTGTGTAATTATACGTATTACTTTATGATGGTGTATCAATCCACAAAGCGTTTAGTATTATTTAATTCCTATGTGTAGATGAACGCATCCACAGGAATATGTTTTACTTCATAGATATAAGTTGGGCAAAGTATTTTAGTTAATCTGCTAAATCATCTTCTTCCATTTGTAAGTATAATTCATAAGTTAGATCGTCAAATTGTAGCAGGACATTCTATTCAAGTTACTTCATAATAATTCACTGTTGGTTGATTATTATTTACCTGAGTGTAAGTTTAAATTTTCATTTTATTTAATGATTGCATTATAGCTAAATCCTACAGATATAATATTATTTATTATATTATTATAATTTTACGGTATGGATTTATTGAATCTGGAAATAATGTTAAATACTTCATGAGTTGATGTTGAATTTAGTATAATTTGCTCAAGATTCATTATATCAAATTGAAATAAGGTATAATTAGGTTTTTAAAACCGTACCTATGATATGTTATTGAAGAAAGTCGATGGAATTATAATTTACTTATTTTATTTGTTTATTTATGTCTTTAATTATAACATTAGAATTAATTACTTATTATTAATAAATTTGTAAATAAACGTTGATTTATAATTAAACTTACTGTGCCGTTGCTATGTGTCATTCTTAAAATCAGAAATCATAAACCTTGGATAGAGCATACATTGAAGTACATACTATCGTCGACATGATATAAAAGTTTAGTAATAATTTGAGAAAACATTTGGATGCTTTTCGTCTTTGGTAGTTTATGATGTGTGGGGTACAATAAAATCCCATTTACCTTTTCCATCATTGTGGCTTTGCGTAGTTGATCTAGTATACAATACAAATTGATTGGTAAACCTGTAAACAGATTTACCAAATAATGATATGATTGAATATATTTACTTAACATTTTAAATTGTCATTTGTCAGTATAAAAGAGTCTCAGTGATATAGTAAACTATAAAAAAGAACCCAAGTATTTTTGTTTATTTATTGCAAAGCTTTACCTGGACTAGCATTTGTATTAAAAATCATATAGATGGTTTAGAATTTCATAATATTATGTATTTCCACAAATTATGCCATCTTGTACATGGTCGGCCATCGGGTCTCATACAATAAAAATCGCAAATTAAGGTTTGTAAAATAATAACATTGCACTTATAATTTGTTTACTGTATTTTATCATACTACTATGATAGGTCTTCGCGGTACACCCTGGCTGCGATCAAATTAAATCATAAAAGTTTATGTTAGATCATTGGTTTGGTCTGTGGTAAGTTGCTCCAGATGTTTGTGTGGTCTTTGGTGCATAAAATAGATAGTATAATATGCTTTTGAATACAGCTCTTAATAGCTGACAATGTGTAGCGGGAATTGATCAGTGATCGAGGTTATGATTCTCAGCGCACTTAGGTTTTAGTGCACTTACGTTATGTAGTTGGGACCACACACATATACGCGAGGTAGAGGGTTACAATATTTATATATATTGCATTAGATGTATTTTATAAGTATTGATTCAATAAAACTGCACAAATTGATATGTATAATATATAAATAAATATTCATTATTATTCACAAATTATAAATAGAAATTTGGATATATGATTGTATTATCTTTTATATGGTAATCGTTGTAGAACCTACAAATTATAGAGCTTGGGAAAAAAGTGAGAGAGAGATACATAATTACAGTTAGCAAAGATTTTGATTTATTTTGTAATTTTCATTAAAGACATAGATTCATCTGGCTTAAGGCATTGATGAAGGTAGACCCTTATGTCATTGCCCCATTTGTATTTTCGTAGTACTGTGGCTGAAAATATAATCCTGTTCATTGAAGAAAGACGTCTAAATACATTATTAGGATATTTTACAACATTGTGCTGATAAACCATTCACACACTCTTTTATCTCTAAGAATATAAACTTATCCATGAACCAACAATTCTGAATATTTACTAAGATTATTCACAACTCAAAGAATCATTTAAATGAATTGGTAAATAAAGCTCACATTTTTGATATATAATTCCAATATAACAAAAAGATCTTAAAATTATTTTTACATAAGTATTTTAGCATCAAATAACTTTGTAGAGGGTGATTTATTTCTATATAAAAACAAATTCAATGAAAAAGTTGAAAGTTCTGACTAAGGACATATTGGTTGATGTCATCTTTTACTGTGGTTTATAGTGGAATTTATGATCAAATTTAAGTCCAAAACTAAACAATGAAAATTCTGGTAACAATTAATCTATCAATAAATCCCTTATAATATTTAATGCATATCAAACATACTTTGTAATGTCAAAAAGTAAAATAAAAACCATTACAATTTAAAAAAACAAAACAAATTAATAGCTAATATTTATATGTAATAATGAACTTAGAAACAATTTTTATGAAATATACAGGGTTAAAATGCTTAAAAATTATTATGCATGTGCAAAATCATGGATTGTGTCAGAATGTTTGTGGTCAGAGGATAAATTATTTAGAAGATGATTACTAAAAGTCTAAAAAATTTTTGTTAGTTTAAATTGTGTATTTGAATATTTGAAATTTTACAGTTCATATTTAGATTTGATAGACTTAAGTATTTGATTCATTATATGTAATTTTATAAAAAATAATAATTGAGCATTTATATGCATATTATAATAACTTTTATAAATTCAGGTTTTTATGATCATCAGCATCACATTCAAGCAGTGTCACTGGACCTCCTATAGGATGATAGTTTATTCATGTTTAATCAATTTTTTTCTGGGTTATAACTTCCCTTCTCTACATTATTTTAGAAAACATCCTTCTTTTATTCAGTCATCTCTTAATTACATATTCTGATCTAATGTAATGTGAAACTGTAATGAAAACCAGTCATTAACATTGATTCTTAATAAGAAAGTGAAAGATTTGGAAGGACTCTTATAGATAAATGTGTGAAATTTCTATTGACTGTTGCGTTTGGAAGAATAATGTTCAATAATCATGATTTGAATTATTCATAGAGTATGGATTACTAATATTGGTTAGACCAGCAATGGATAATACCATTTAAACTTTGTGTTATGCTTTAATCTATGTAGTATTACGTTGAACATATTTGGGAAGTTTAAATAAAGTTGAATTCTTTTCAAGACATTTAATATATAATATGGGATGATGAAAATATTCCAATATATAATTGCAACCCTAAGGTAATATTTTAGGTTAACCTAGCATTCATATATTGGCACAGGGGACAATTTTCACATAATTATCTTTTTTCATCTTTAATTCAAAAATGAAAATTTTATCACTAAAAATTAATTACTAATAACGTATAATTGTATACTGTAAAATATATTTATTTAAAAATTATAATTATTTTAAATATATATTTTTAAAAAAAGGATAAATGTATTATAGTTGAAATTAGCATATTATGAAATTTAATCTAATAAAATGTGAAATATTTTTTTCAGATCTCCGATGAAATGTAAAGGCCGACTGAAAAAACAAAATTAAATATGCAAAAAAGGGTCATTCAGTGTATTAATATATAAGATTACCCATACATTAATGAAATTAATATGAACAAGAAGAATTTTTTTTTACTTATATTTGCCCAAAAGGTGCTAATCATTATAAATGATAATTGGCTTTTGCAATAACTAAATCTAATGCCAAGAGAATAAAAATAAGATTTAAACTATATATATAAGTCAAACCAAAAAATCCAGCTTTATACGTTTCACATTTGAAATAAATCAATGTCTAAGTTTCTGTTTGCTTCAAGTTACAAACTACATTTGTAAGTTATCCATGAGAGGAAACAACTTGATTTTGTTATCAAACAGCATTTAAAATGTCATCTTTTAGATCTGCTTTATATAAAGTACATTTTTTTAAGTAAATGTTTTTACTTTTAACTATTATAATTAGTAGTAGTTAAAAACTTAAGATGCGTCAGTGGCATAATAAGTCTGCAGGGGATCTCCTACAACTTTTTAATTGGTTTCCGATTTATTTCATTATAAAAAATCTATTAGTTTTAGTAAAATAATTTGTGTTGAAAACTTGTTTATTTTACTTTTAAGAGTGATTTATACTTTACATCATCACATCATCGAATAGAAGGTGATTAAGTGCTTGAGAGATTTGTTTTTTTAAATACAGCATTTTTTATTCAATATACTCTCTTTATCTATAAAAAAATTATGTTAGAAACGAATACTGATTGTATATTAGGGTATATTAATTTTTGTTATCTTTAGGTATGCGCGATTATGCTTAGTATTTTATGACCAAGATAAGAGCGCCTATTTTAGTTTAAATTAACTTTATTAGGTTTAGATGTTATTATAGGGAATTCGAACCCAGGCTTTTAAGCTGCCTTCAGCTCTTCAGCCTATCTATACAACCAATATATATGACCACAGCTGTTAAAAAGATAAATGATCCCCAATATACAACCAGCACTCATCAGTTGGTTCAGATCATCATCTCCCATACATAAATATAATCAGCGCTCCTCAAACTTTAATGGACAGGCTTCAATCTACTCCAGTGTCCAACTTTTTAGCCATGTATACGATTGTTTCAATCGTATGATAGAATGCCCAAATTTCTTGATGATGCCAATATTATTGTCATGCTATACATTTCTATTGGAGATTATTTATAAGTTATTAAAACAAAAGAGATTTCAAATAGAGAAATAACAAAATAGATATATCTATATACTGGTTATAAGTGAGCAATTATCAAAATAGATAGATATTCATGTATATTAGATATTGATTGTAATTGAGCAATAATCAATATATATCTAATGCATAATATAATCAATAAGTAAGTCACGTGATTGTTGCCACCACTTGCAGATATCTAAATGTTGAAATATTATTGAAGGTTTTAAAAACAATTCCTTTATGTAATGCGTCAAAAAAAAGATCGTTTTCTGTTTTAAAGTGTAAAAAAATATTTAAGGAGTACTATGGGAGAAGAAAAGTTAAATAATATGACAATTCTGAATATAGAGCAGGAAATTTTAAGCTGACACTGAATAATTGATGAATATGCAAGAAATATGTAAAAAATGTTTTTAATAAATTCATTTAATGTGTTATGGTATTTATTTTTGATTATTTTTTTTTTGTTAATAACTCAATGAGAGTTTTCTTGAATTTTTTTTACCTAACTTGAGTTTGAGGGTCATGAAATTTTTACCGCTTGGGGCCCCCACTTGAAGCAATTACTATAAACATTTTCATTTTACTTTTTGCATCTCTCATATAAAAACTTGACCATCCCATTTCTCCTTGAATTGCCTTCTTTGCTGTCCACATCTCTGCATCTAATGCATGTCTTTCTACTTCCCTTTGTACTTTTCTCTAAATAATCTAAAACTCTTTTACTAATCCATAATGCATCATTACCATATGTTAACCCTGCTACTGCAACTCTCTTCCATACTATTCTAGCTACATCATATTTATTATATGAAAATATCTTAGTTTCTTTACCAAACACTTGCTGAGATATTCTTGACTTCGTTTAAGGAGAAGCCAAAAATACATCACATCCTATCACATCACATGGTGAAAAAGACGACATTGCATATTATTAATGAGATTGCTGATTGTTAGTGAGTTTGAATGAGTCATGTTAGTGATAAGATTCTGATAAGTTTTTTTTTTTTTTTCATTTCTGTGATAGATGGCAAATAATGAATATATTGATATATATTTGTGATGTGTCACAGGAGAAAAAATAATTAGTAGAGGGGGTTTTGATATTAATTTGAATTAAGAATTTTAGATAATTGGATTCCAAAAGCCAATATCTGCACTTTTTTATAATGTATTTGTTACTACATAACAAAAAAGAGTAAATAGTATTTGATAAGTTGTTATTTTTAATTTCATATATTTGCCAGTAGCAAATTTTATTAGAAATAGTTTATGCATTAGTTTGTTTATTTTTGAGGATAAATAAAGGTTGTGACAAAATTATTGGTTATGGGTAGAGGAGTGTCAGTAGGGTTAAAAGAAATTATGTTGTTAACACTTGGAAGAAAGTAATTAGTTTAGTTATTTTATTAATGCCATATAATTGAGAGACTATTAAATTTATTATGTTTTTGCATATTTCTTATGCTAAGAGCTATTGCCTTTTTGTTCCAGATTATTTTGAAGATAAAGGAATGTATTTTTTTTAATGAAGAAGTAAGTTTAATAATAGATAAGGATAAGAAAAATATTTATTTTAGTAGTTACATTTTCAATGTAGCATCAGGTCATTTAAATTTGATTATGTCACTTTTATCTTCTGTACTTCTAATTTTAAAAGATGTTTGAAGAATTTAATTTTCGTCAATACTGATATTATTATTAATTTAATTTTGATGCAATTTATTAATTTTATTATTAATTACTTAAATATTATTCACATATATTCATGATGCCATTTCACCTAGGTTTTATTGTTTCTATACACAATTCTTGTTGTCAGGAAAGTTATAACATATATGTACATGTTTGTAATAAAGAACCTTCATAATCAATGGATGCAAGAAGGTTTGCATATAAAATCCCTATCCAGTACCTACTCATCGTAGATCCCCAGATTAGTTTCTAACTTGTGGCTTTCATCAGTAAGAAGCTTAGGATTTGAGAACACTCCACTTAGATTTCAGGATCTAATGCAACCCTCCAGTAGTGCTCTCAAATCCAAGGCTCCTCCCTGATGAAAGTCACAAGATAGAAACTAGTCTGAAGATGTTGAATAAATAGGTTCTAGGTAGGGATTTTATTCACAAGCCTTCCTGCATCCATTGATTATGAATGCTTGCACTTGGTCACAATACTGTATGGAAATGGGATGGTCAAGTTTTTATATGAGAGATGCAAAAAGTAAATTGAAAATATGTGGTAGATTGCAGTTTATGAATAATAAAAGAATAGCCAAAATAGTATTTAATTGGAATATGAGTAAAGAGCAGGTAACAAGATAGGTAACAAAGGTAATGTGGTATGCAAAAGATTTGAATAAAGAATTTATAGTAGTATATGTTTACAAAAGATGGGATTATTGTGTTAGTAAGATTGTTGAGTGTTATAATGGTAAGAAATGGGATAAAAGAATAAATTTATTATTAAAGAATAGGGAGTTAGAAAGATGGAGAACTAGTATGGAGAGTAAAAAGAGTTAACATATATATAGAAATAAACAGAATATTAGGTGTGAGTTAATATATGATAATAGTAAGGAAAGTAGTTTTTTGTTTAAGGCTTAAACAGGATCTTTAGCAACAAGAGAATATACATGTAAGTGAAAAAATATGGGTGATTTAGTCTGTAAATTATATAAGGAAGGAATAGAAAATATTATGTATCTGTTAATTGAATGTAAATGCTTAAAAACAGAAAGGACACATATAATGAAGTTAATGGAAAAATAAATATGAAAAAAGTGATTATACAGAAAGAGAATTATTACTTTTTATGCTGGGTTTGGAAAAAGATAAGGAGGATTTAGATATAAAGGCCATAAAGTTGACAAAGATTATGTTGTGGAAATAGGATGGAACAGAATATGGGAAAACTTAGACTGAGAATGGAAAATAAAGTGGCTTACAGGTTTCTCTGAGAATAATTGCTGAGAGATTCTTGACTCCGTTTAAGGAGAAGCTACAGTATATCACATCACATCATCACATCAGTCTTATTGACAGCATATGAAATTGTCATTACATGATGTTTTGATGGTTTTATTTTAAATAAATCATTACACATATGCATATGCATAAGTGAATGTTAATATATTATATCAAAATATTTACATAATGAAAAAAAATTACATAGTCAAATTTCATAAATGTATTGAATAATGGAATAAATAAATAGTTAAATTGTAAAGATGTACAGACATAATGTAAACTCATTTGTCAATAATATATCAAGCAAATTAACTAATATTTTTTATTTATAAAGTGAAAACTAATGGTGAGATCATAAAACCAATAAATAGGTTATTTATTTTGGCTGGATATGTTCCTACTATAAAATCCATTATTGTAAAATTACACTTTCATTAGATTGGACATGTAAAATGAATGAAAAGTACACAACTCTGAAAATAAGTGTTTTATGGTGCATTTGGGCATAGTTTTTTTGGGAAAGGTAGACCTCATCCACATTTTTTTTAAAAGTGCAAATATTAATTGTTTCCAATGGGAAGGGATGGCAGAGAATAGAATATGATGTTTGCAATATTTCAGAAAAAAAATGTCTGCTGAAGCAATTAAAAGACAACATTGGAAAACATCAGTAAACAGAAGAGTGAACTATGTTTTACATGTGCCTGTGGACACATTGATATTTCACAGGTTGGTTTATATGTCATTGCAAAATGTATTTCTAGAGTGCATTTTTTAGGAGTTTGAATAACTATACTCACTTCTGGATGGCTGTTTATAAAGTTGGACACATCTATTAACCGTGATGGCTGGCATAATGTAGACTGACAATAACATAATATTCATTTATGCAATTAGTATTGATATACTAGTTATGAACTCATTTTAAAATTGCCTTCAATAATGAATTTGACCAAACTTTAGAAATATATAGATGCGATGCAGTATATCATGTTGACCAATGAAATTGAAAATTATAAACAAACAACAATGGCATAAAATGAGCAGTCATATATAACTAAGTCAGAATAAAAGATATTCATATTACAAACAATTAGAAAAAAGTCAGACAAGAGTGATATTCTAATAGTGGAAATTGCTTTTACAGTAAAGCAAGTTGTCAAATATGTACTTGAATATAATCAGACACATATATGTCCAGATTTATCTGCTAGAAACAATTATTAATGTGTCTTTTTATGAGGCAGTCTGATGTAATGTGAAGTGTTATGTTTTCTTAAAAAAAGTTGTGGCATTCCTTCAAACTATTGATTGTTATTGCTAACAACTATATATAAAAGGTTCCACCAACAATAATGGGAACTAAACTCTTTAGCTGTTATAAATACACTGTCAATGTAAATAAATGGAATAAATTTGTCATTAATTTTAATTTTCCATTAATTTATCAGCAAGTAAACATTATTTTCCATCAGCAACATATACGCATAACAGATCAGCAACATGTATATAGAAATGATAGCTCTTTAAGAGTATGAAAAAATGAATAGCAGCTAACATTATTGCCATGAGTCTAGCACAATTTCAGTTTTCCCCCACAAAAGCTAAAAATAATGATGATTGGTTTCCTTGAAGTGCTTGCTCCAAGCAATCTGAAAAATTATCCAACATTCATGGAACAAGATGACTTTTTTTTCAAAGCAAATAAATTTTCCAAACAGAATTAAAATTTGTGGTATTTATAAGCATGTGTGTATTTCCAACATGTGAGATATTATATTTATTTTATCAATCTCTGTATTTTCAATTAATTTAGATTTTGATAAAGAAAGATCTATTGCTAATGGCATGCTTTTGTTTTAAACTTATAATTATACTACAGAGGTACAATTTTTAGCTTCAGATTCAGGGGTAGATGAAAACAGCTATGGATTTTGCCACATATCTCAAAAAACTGTTACTGAACATCAATTTTGTAGAATTTTCTAAATGAGATACTGAGAGACTTTATTGTCTGTGAGATAAAAAAATGACTATCTTAGTGCTGCTAATAGATCCAAAATCCATTTTCAATTATGTGGTCTTCTAGATAAGTCTGGAAGAAACTATGCAAAATGACAAGTGACTCTATTAAAAAAAACTAGCCCCAATATTTAAGTTCTTGATCAGAAATCTGCATTGTAGAAATATTGACTGATCAAAATAAAAATAGGGGGCTTTCAGTTTGAAATATTATTAAAGACTATAAAAATAAAACATTGTCAAATACTACTGCAATGCATAGATACACCAAATATCTGCACAATATACAGTTTATAGATATTTTTAATTATGTGGCTCATATATAAAAAAAAAGCCAGTGAGAAGCTATAAAAGAATGGTAGAGTCCATTTGCAAAAACCCATTGGACAAAGAAAATCTTATAAAATCAATGTGAAATCTTTAAAAGGCACTGATTCACATTTTAAAGTCTCGATTTCTAGTAATAATATATCATTGTGTAATGGAACTCAATATCAGATCTGCAGTGCCCATTATTTTGAAAAATACAAGGGTTGTTATTAATAAAAGAAAATTAATCATTTGCACAATGCCTAAAACCTAAATATTTGCCTCTTGTTGTTTCTGTAGGTAAACAGAGTGATTTATTAGGAGGTGGAAATTTAAGTCATTTAGACTTTACAGTAACCAAAGTAAACAGGTCACAAGATATAATAAAGTTAAAACCAACAGCCCGTATTTGTTTTCTGATAAATCGGATCTGTTACCCATATATATTTTATGATAAATTCAATCTGTATCTAGGACATCCAGTCCACATACAATTAAATAAAGCCTTAAAACCAAGAAGCCACCATTGCAGACATTTACTATTTGCCTTGAAGGCTAAGGTGGGAAACAACTGAACAATTGGCTAACTAAAGTAATCATTGAGCCAAAACATCAGAATAGGCTACCCCCATTGTATATATCCAGAAAAGCAGTAGTGATATAAGCAAATATCAGATTACCAATGCAGAATCAACAGAGCATTGCCACTCATCAAGTAAACCCAATATCTGTTAATGTCCATCTATACTGTCTGAGAAAGGATATTTTAAAAAATAATAATCCAAAAATTCTTGTCTGCAGTCATCAGATGATGATCAGTTTACAAGGGTATTAACACATTAGCCACAAAGAGTTTTATTTATCAAATTAAGTCAAACCAGTATTATTACAACAAAGTGAATAATAGAATACCATATTTTGATATCTTCTGTTGGTAGCTATGACCAGTCCAACTGCCTGTATTTTTGTTAGGTTAAATTCAAAGTCTTAGGCATTAAAATAAACTTACAAAAATTTACATTTGAGGTTAAACAGTTTGAAATTCTCAGACATAATATAGATGTAAAAGAAACAACCAAAAGTTAAATCAAAAATCCTGTAAACCAAAGAAAGCTCCAATCAGTTCTAAGTCTCATTAAATGTTCAGAGCTTACTTAAACCTGTTATATATGAACTTCCCTTCAATAATTAATGGACTAGTCCAAATTCCGTCTTATCTTGATCAGATTGAGCATTCACTGCCTTGAACTAATAAATATATAAATAGGTAACACATATCCAATAGTATTAATGGAACAATGTGTTATAAAGCTCAGTAAATATGATTGCTTTCTTTATGGAAGGGGATCTGATTAGAGTAGTTTGTCCAGTTGAAGATAAAGAGGGGACCACAACAATTACAATCAAATCTAAATGCCAGTATTCATATTGTCCACTATATGGTTGAAGCAGTGTGGCAATGTGGCAAGTTTACATTAGAACCAGAAGCTAAAACTGAGATCAGACACAAGACAAATTCTCACAGTACATCTGGAAGCATCATCATAACTACACATGATGCAAGATGTCACAGAACAGCTAGATATGTCACCATAATTACTCACAAGGCAAACCATTGTACAGCTGGAAGTGATATGTAAACTTAGAAAGACATCTGAACTCCCTTACAGTAAGAGTTGCTAAATCCTATACCAAGTCAATGGTATCAGACAAAGGTGTAACAGTTGTATATATTGTAAATATGCATTTGTATATTTGTTTTTAATAAATAAATATTTAATCATTCAACAAAATAATCGAATGTCAAACAGTTAAATAAATTATTAGACAAGATGGGCCAGAATTATGGAGATAGTAATGTAAGGTATTCAATACTTGCTAGAATTTTAGTCAGGCATGCAAGTTCTGAACTGGATGTTTCTAGAAGACTGTATCTTTATGAGGCAAACCAAATTTGGCAAACCAAAATGATTGGAGATTGAATTTCATCATTCTACCAATTGCTGAGTCTTACTGTTAACATCCACACATCCAACATTTCACCAATTATAGTGACTGGTAAATTCTTTAACAATTGTAACATTAATGTAATAAAGGTTTTGGAGTTTTCTTTTGTTTGTACCTTGTTTTTTTTTATCAGCTAGAAAACCTCTTTTGCAATATCCATATATAGCATATAAAAGCGATTTACTTGCTAAAGAAGAAATTGTAAGTAGTAACCAAAAATAATTAAATCAAATTAATTTAGGCCTAGTACTTTCGAGGTTTTTTCCTCATATTCATGGCCAAAATAAGTTATAAACATTGCTGTAATGTTACAAAATAATAAAATATGCAAATGCGAATGCAAACTAATTTGTCCATTTTCTTGACATAGAAAAATGCATGTGTCACGTCTATTGATGGCATTGTTATCCCTGACATATAAACATTAATTTTGATTTTTTATATACTTTATAATATGATTTAAAAATATCAAACTTTCTGGACTCATAACCTTTATACCATGATTATTTCTAATCATTTATTCGTCTAGATATTATTATATCACTTACTAGTCTATATATAAATTTTAAAACATAATTAAAAATTAATCTGTTTTTAATTAAATGTGTGCATATAAAATAATATACCATTATTTCTTTCTTTTCTTTTCCATATGTAATATCTTGATTAGATGAATTTGAAATTTCGGGTTATTTGTCTTTTTTAGATCTTTTTATTCACATATTTCAAGAATAAATGATGGAATGGACTTCTCAAGTATATATAAGTGTATAATGGGTTAAAATTGTCTCTATATAATATTTAGGTGTGGTATTAACATTCTCATATTGCACTAGCACTGGGAAATTTTGAATTATTTTCATTGGCCATAAGCTTTGAACATGCAGATAAGCATATGTGTATTTGACAGTTTCTGATTTTCTTTATGTAGGAATAGAATGAACACTATTCACACTAAGAAATATCAGAAAATAAGTAGTCCTATGAATAAATGTTGTCAAATTGCATACCTACAATCAGAGCCTTTTTCAAAACCTTTGGTTTTTAAGTATTTCCAGAAAGAATAACATCTTGCCCATCTTTACATACAGCATTACCACTTCTAAAAAACATTCTGTCTACTTTTTTTAAAAAAAATTGATTATCAGTTATTGTTTTTCAGTTATATGCTAGGTCATTGGAACAAATATATAAATGATTGTGATGCATCCTTCACTCAGTCTCTTTGGGTTAAACTGTCTTATAAATTATCAAAATCAAAAAACACCATTTCTATGTTATTTAATGCATAATTATACTAGTCTGTTTGTGTGTGTAGCGCAATTGTCCTCAAAGCTGTAAATTATTAATAAATAAATACGAATGAATATGCTTAGCGCTTTCAAAGAGTCCAGCCTTCATAATCATAGCTTAACTGTTAATGAGGTTAATGATATGCAAATTGTGTTGATTATGCTTGACATTCCATTTTATCATTAACCTCATTAACAGTTAAGCTATGATTATGAAGGCTGTACCTTTCGAAAATGCTAAGCATATTCATTCGTATTTATTTATTTATTAACAATTTACAGCTTTGAAGACAATTGCACTACACATGCAAATAGACTAGTGTATATATATATATATATATAATATATATCCTCAAAGTTAAAAAAAAATTATTTGGCTACTATATAATTATATAAATTCAACTTACAGGTGATTTATTTTATGACTACATAAATGATTGCTAAAAATTATTTATTAGGTCATAATTACTTTTTAACCTTAATTATAAACTTCAGTTTTTTCGAATTTTTATCATCAGCATCAATCATTGGCAAACAATTATGGCCATGTAAATTTTAAGAAAAGATAATAAGACAAATATTAAAAATAACTGGGAGATATATTTTACATTATTATATACACTGGAAGACAAATACATCCATATACATATAGTGTTCACTTATTACTAATAGTGTTTATTTGATATTTTGCATTTCTGCTTTAGTAAGCTCTGCTTCGAGTTTTCTGAAATATTTTAGCATGTTAATTGCATCTTCCAAAATATTCCATTCTCTGATAGATCTTTCCAAAAAATCCAACCAGTCTGTAGTTATTAGGACTTCTTTGAGATTATAATATAAATAGAGTTGTCTCTCCTATGGGGAATCATGCTTTAGTTCACCATTATACACCTTATTAGAATGTCTTATATCGTTAAACCACGAATAACCATACCATATATACCTAACATTGCCAAACATTCAGTCAAAACACTATCAAAAGAATTTACTATTGGTTTCCATGCTTCTGCCAACACCAATAGACTAATAAACAATTCAAAAGATAAACTGGATCCCAAATCAACATCTCAAGTGGTGTATCAAATACAATGCCCTCAGGTCAGATGCAGAGCCTCATATTATGGGGAAACAAAAACTACCATTACAAACAGAGCATCCCAACACATACATATATATATAAAAGGGCACTGAATAACAAGGAGTCTACATCAGCATTCTTGGAGCATGAAAAAGTTACTGGACACAGATTTGAACCCACCAACCCCAGAATAGTATGCAAAGAGAGTAATGACTATCGGCATAAAATAAAGGAGGCATATTTCATTAACAATGACACTCAATCAATTAATAGAAAAGACACCTGTTTTACCATGTGCCAGTCAAAATATGTTTATCCATCTAACATGAGATGAAACTCACAAAATGTACTCAAACCCAGTCGCCCAAGATTTGGTCGGGACCAGCCGGATTCAACCCACCTCTTAGCCCCAGATCAAACACCTAATGAATAACATAGTAGTGATGGCACATGAGAATTATTTAATCGGTGACTAGCAAAGCGAGCAAAGCAAGAGACATTTATTACTAGACTAAACTAAATATATACAAGCAGGCTATAATATGGGAAGTGGAGGAAAAGGAATTCGAACTACTCAAATAAGTTAGACAATAAAAATATAATTTAATATACTGACAAATTATTATACATTTATAAATTAATTATATACATTAGAGTGTGCTGAATGAGCAAATGATTACATAGTGTCATTCACACTATTATTTCCTATATGCTCTTTATTAGCTAAATAATATATTACAAATAAGCACACATCTTTGGTGGGTCCAATATTAAGATGCCAATCGGTTATTAGAAAGAATTACATAATACTGCCATTAACGTTTGGATTACGGTTCTGAAACATGGTGACTAACATTATTTCGAGGAGCATTCGAGATTCATTATACATATAAGATAAATTATTTTCATGCCATTACGTGTGAAAATAAATAAAATACATTTGAAAACATTTAATTATATTTGAATCTATGACAAAATATTTAATGAAAAATTATTTGAACAATAGTAAGACAAACGCTTTACTTTTCCCAAAATATATAGATACTCTTAAATATAGATATATAAATTACGACGTGAGATTGTATATGATTGAAATAAACTTAATTAATAAAATAGAAGTAATTGGCATATATATATCTTTTAAGCAAAGAATAATTTTAATATTAGAGCATAAAACTCATGAATCAAAAGAAATAATAATACGAAGAAGTTTGGTGCTCACATAATAGCCTAAAAATAACTAAGAGGAAAAGGTCAGCTTCTGGATGATAAACGAAATCTCACACCCCCTACATGGGTAGTGCTTAGAGAAAAGTGGATAGGCATGGCTGGCCCAGACTTTTGCTGGTATAACCGATGCGAGAGGCCTTTTATCTAGAAGTGAATATGCATAGCGTGTGC
Organism: Epiperipatus broadwayi; assembly: GCA_028023455.1. Taxonomy (NCBI): domain Eukaryota; kingdom Metazoa; phylum Onychophora; class Udeonychophora; order Euonychophora; family Peripatidae; genus Epiperipatus; species Epiperipatus broadwayi. The sequence goes on along the minus strand of JAQFVV010006407.1, from coordinate 1,148,826 downwards.
CAAACTAAATGTCAGGAACACAGTATGAATGAATGTCTCTAACGACATTGAATAAGATTTACTGCTTTTAAAATAAATGACCCTAGTTTGAATACCATAATTTAGACAAATAATACGCTATGCAGTTATATATATATATATATATAGAGAGAGAGAGATTTTACTTAGTAACTAAAATAGTAAAATATTAAAATTTCCCAAATACGTTAAGATTTTATTTAATAAAAGAAACATTAAGATTTTTCCCCATCCCTTTTTCTGCTATTTAAAATAAAACAATCCCATCTTCGTTGATTTTACAATAACTGAAATATTTAAATACAAGATTTGAAGTTTTAAGAGTATGAAAAATGAAGTAAGATTAGCAGTTATATAGAAAAAAATTATAAGTCACCCTTTCAGAATTTAATAAATAATTATAAAATAAATGTTTCAGAGTGTTAATTAGCTTGAGTTCTGGATTTTCCCCTGGTAGAAAATCCAGAGTTAAACAAATATATATATTTTATATTAAAACAAAATAAAATGTTGGCTTGTAAAAACAAACTGGCGAACATATTAATTTATAATGCATTACATATATATTGAAGGGGACGTTAATAACCTTTGATGAAGGTTTAGAAGAAGAAAAAATAACAGAAAATATTTTTAGAAATTAAGCTTGCCAGTTTGTGAGATTGACAAGCAGATATATAAATCAAATAATAAACACATGTAAATAAATGACCACCAAAGTTAAGAAAAGTTAAGAGCATATGAGAAAGATTAGATAAAAAAATTACTTAAGAGCAAATTACATTAAAAAAAAAGTTAAATACATTAGAAAACAAATTGATAGATTAGTTTGAGGTGTGCTTGAAAAGTTACCTTGCAATTTTAAGAGTCTAATTTAGTATGGCCATGCACAGCAATTGAAATGCAAGTTCTTCGGTGGCAGAAAGTTTCTATTAGCATTTTTAAAAGTTCCCCATCAGGCCTTTACTTCACTTTAGGGTAGCAGAATATTATGGCAGCAGAAGATGACCCACAAGGGTCCGAAGAGCTTTACTAGATCATTTTTAGGTTTCAAAACAGCATAGTGTCTAGTAGCAATCACTTCTCTCAATAGTAGCTAATCTCTCTGTCATTCAAAATTCAGTCATTTTATACTTTTTCTTTTATCAGTTGTTTTTGAAGATGCAACAGTAAGATAACATCCAAAAATAAATTCAAATCTATTTCCAGATTAGAAATAGATTTGACAACATGTTTTTAACAAAAGTATCTCTAATCTTAATCCCATTTTAAGTAAAACTTTAATTAAAAATACCTACCCCAGATTAAAACAATAGTGCTTCCAACCCTTAATTATTTTTAGACAATTACTGCAGCATCTTCCATATTGGATTCTATAAAAATATACAGTTTAATAGAAAAAGTACTTTAAAAAAAAAAGTTTAAAAATGACTATAATAAAATATTTACAAAAAATCAATCTTTTGTTAGTTATTTTGCTCCTATATATATATTTGAATTGACCTATAATACTTTAATAAAAAAACTAATAATTAATAATAGAATTAATAATCATAAAAATATTGAAAGTTAAACTATAAATTTAGGACATCAAATATATACATAAAATATATATAGAAAAAGAAAAGGATGAGATATAGGGTTTGAAACAGGTTAGTAGGTAGAAACATGAAGCACAATCTTAAGCTAAGATTGACTGCTTCAACCATTTCAAAAATATGGACAAACTAATCCAAACAATATTTAAATAAAATATCGAAACACGTAACTAATTAACATAAAGTAGCATACACACCATCATCACTATCAACTGCACGCAGCTATGAGTATGAAGCCATGGAGCTTTGAAAGTGCTAAGCATTAAATAAATTATTAATAAAAATAACTTCTCTAACAAGCGTTAAAAGCACATAATTATTGATATTATATATAGTAATGAAAAATGAATATTAATACTCATTTTTTATTAATGTTTATATGTTGAAGTTGTAGAACAATTGTTAAAAATCGTTTTAAAAAATAAAATCTGGCGAATGGATGAGAGAAGTTAAACTTTTTATTTTAAAAAATGAATAACATGTTTGTATAATAATAATTTGACCTTTAATAAAAATATTTATATCTAAGACTTAAAAAAATATACTTATTAATTCTTTTTTTTATTTATTTTTAAAAATTTATTGTAACTAAAGTGGATTTGCATGAAATATGGCATTATAAGATGAAATTATACAATATTTATATTGCGAATAGATAAAATCAAATCACAAAAAGGATCTTTAAAAAAATGAGCTTAAATGTCAAACGTTGGATCTAATTAATATAAAGTTGTTGAATACAATAAAATAGGCCTCGAATTAGAAAATGAAAGAGTAATAAATATGAAATATAATAGAGTATATATTAAAACAATAGCTAAATTTTTCCTCAAAATTATGCCACCTAGTGCAAGTTTTAGTAATCAATAGATGCTAGGTAGCAGTATCTTATAACCTCTATCCAATGGAATGTTGTGGGGAAAAATTTGCTACTGCTTTAACAGCCATAGAGAAAAAGTCATCACGTGATGTTTTAATACTTTAATACATATATATATTCATGTAACTGTTTTAATTAATTTGTTAAGTGTATACTCATTACCTACATATATATATATATATATATTGAGGCTATAACCATAAGACTATGCACTTAGATGCTACAGTAAGGACCTCTACAAATCTTAACACAAGATTAATGACTTTAAAAGGCAAGAGTGGCCACTCTTATCTTCAGCCTACTTTTTAGTTATGTAGGTGAATCTAAAGCATTTTGATTTGAGAGCGTGAAGCTGTTAAATACTTCACTGATTAAATCCACTATTTCTATACAAGCTAACATCCACAAAATCTTTCGATTTACAGCAAGTCAGTGTGAAACTCATATAATTAGAAATCTTTTAAGACAATTTAAAGTTGTAATTAATAATTTGTTAAATGCGTATTCATTATCTAAGCAATATATAATCGTAAGACTATGCACCTAGATGTTTTTATTCAGTTAGATTATTTCAAACTCTTGAGATTAAAAATGTAAGAAAAGGTTCATAATTATATACAAAAATTAATTTAAAAAGATAAGGAGCAAGGTAAGATGGTAAATTGACATTCAGTGGTCTGTGCAGATAAAGTTAAAATAAGATGTGCATGTCATAAATGAACCCTATTCTACATCATTCTAATTACAGATACTGAGGTTAGTTAGTAATTGCAAATCTTATATTATTTTAAAAATAGAAGATTTGCATATGATATGACCCTTAAAGCTGAGGATGAAAAGTATCTTCAGAATATGATGAATAAATTTGAGAAAAAAATATATGGAATATGAAATGAAGATGAATGTTGAGAAGACTAAGTATTTATTGGTAGGGAGGAATAAAAAAGGCGGAAAGTTAAAATTCATGATAACATATTTCAACAAGTAAAGGGATTTAGATATTTGGTTGGTTGGACAAAAGAGAATGAAAAAAGATGAAGTTAAAAAAAGAATAGAATTGGCAATGAATGCATTTATTAAGACAAAGAAAATTATTTGTGGATCTTTGAAGAGAGAATTGAGGAAAAAAAATTAAATGATGTGTGTATGGTTGTGAAAATGGAAAATGAATAATAAAATTAGGAAAGATTGGAAGCTTTAATATATGGTTATGAAAATGAATGGAAAGATCAGCTGTATGAATAAAATAGAAGTGTAAAAGTTTTGAAAAAAATAAGAAAGAAGATTGGTTGAGTGAATTAAAAATAGAAAGAGAAACTGGATTGAATATATATTAAAAAGAAAATATACTTTAATGAAAGTTGTTTTAGAGAAAATAGTGAGTTTGAAACAAAAAGAAAGGATAAAAAAAAGATTGATATTTTTGGATGATGTAAAAGATGAGAAAAGTAATGTGGAATTGAAGAGTGGAAATGATGAAACTGGAGGCTGAAAATGGATGAATTGGTAGTGTGATATTCTCTGGAACTGTCATGGGATAAAATACTATTGGTAATGATGGTGATATTATTTTGAAGAGTTTATTTGAATGACTTTATTATTAGTTTATAATGAAGTTTGATATTAGAAAGTGCCAGCAATAGAGTCAATTGTAGACCTTCATATTACAGGGAATGACACTCTATCACTGACCTAAATTGTAAAGGGCATTTTAAAATGCTTTAATTATATAAATATAAGGCTTTTTGAATGTTATTAGATTAAAATATAAAATTATGGTTATGTATTAATTTTGTCAAATTGTGTAAATAATTTTTTTTAAAAATTGATTAGTTTGAAAGCAAAATTAAACAACTAATATTTGAATAAAATAGTGTTTTCCAGAATGTAATATTAGAAATGAAAAATCTAATTAAAGCCAAAAATGAAAGACAAATCAGAAAAAGGAATGTTGAGATTTGATGTAAGATAAATAAATTTTGTTGTCACCCAATGGAGGAAAGACTATATGTATATCATATCACCAAAAGCAATGCTTAAATAAACTAATAAAATACCAAATATGTTATGAAGAATATTCATTTTTTAGGTAATAAATAAAATCACTTATTATTTTTGGTTTAAGATCTTAATAGAAATAAATGAAAGCAATTAATGTAAATATTGAAAATGATCTGATAGAAGTTTTAAATTAGATTTAAATTCAAATATTATAAAGATTTCTATAATAAAGAGAAAAGAAATAATTAAGAAGATTGAATTGATTTTATAATAATAGTTGTGAATCTTAATTCTACAATGAATCAGTGTAGCCAGAAGTATTTTCAGTGTTGAGATATCCACCTAAGAGGAAATGTCTAAAAAAATATATGATTCATTAGCATTATTATATAATTCACTGATAAAAGTGATGTTGTGTAATTGATCTAGAAAATAATGATATAGCTGAAGTAGTCTATTCTTTTCTATTGTCTGAGATGCAAATTCTAACCTAAAAATCAGAATATTGTGATAATAAAATAATGTGAAATTCTGTTTAATAATCTGGTATGAGGATATTATGATAATCATCAGCAAAGAATATTTAGAAACATTTGTAATAGTAAGATTTAATTCAATTAAAATATTAACTCAATCCAAACTATGATAAAAAGGATAAGTAAAATCCAATATTGAAAGTTTTATAGAATGTGTAAGTAGAAAATATAAAGATAAAATTGTGTATTGTATTAAATGATATATATATAATAAATAAAATATTTATAAAAAAATATTGTAATTATAATTGAAATAATATTTTTAACGGTTTACAAACAATTACAAACAATCTTTAAATCCACAGAAGTACTTTCAGTTACTTTCTAACCTGCCTCAACTGCCATTAAATTCAAAAACTAAAAGCGGAAACAAACATCATCAATTCAAATTCCACGAATCTCGTATTTTAATGTTAGAAGCTTGTCGATTTATTAAATGCGTTTTATTCCTGTTTATAAAAATTGCCTCTAATTTTTTTTTACTATGGTTTCTCTCCTCATGAAGAATTTTCATATTTTCAAATTTAAATTTATATTTCCATGTTTTTTCGTGATCAAAGAAAACTGAAGAAGATATTAAATCACCATTATTTTTATTTTTTATACGCTTATATAACAATTCATGTTAGTTTTTGAATTTATTGGCAGTTAAGGCAGGTTATAAAGTAACAAAAGTACTTCTGCGGATTTAAAGATTGTTTGTAATTGTTTGTAAACCATTAAAAATATTATTTCAATTATATATATAATACAGTAAGAAATTCACCTTTTTTTAAAATCAAAAAACAATAATTTATTTTTTATATATATATTTTTTACTTTTTTGCAAGTAGTATTTTAATTATATATATATAATTTTGTAATTGTTTGAAAGCAATTATTTTAGTTTGTTTGTGATTGGAAACTAACAAAATTTTCCATTAAATTATATAAATATGCAAATATGTCCAGAATTTCTACCCATTACAGTCATGTAAGAACAAGATGGACCTATCAGAAATCTTATTAATCATGTGACAAATGATTATAAATATTTTTGATACTTTTATTATTATAAAACGATATAATGACAGCTGAGTATTTTCCTGAATGTTTCTTATGATGGTATTTTAATTATATTTATATATTAGAACTTTTTTCATCATCTAATATTAAGTACTGAATGTTCTTAGGACATGCACAACATTTTGAAAAATATAATCCCCTCTCTTTTTTAGGTGGTGCTGGACCAATGACAATACTAAAATGGATATCAAACCTGGGACATTAGATTCTTGAATATTGAATTTTAAGATAATGCTCTAACTAACTGAGTCATCCTGCCAAAAGCAACAAACTGTCAGTAGAAAATTCATATAATTATCTATGAGATTCTTCTTGATTTCTCCACTTTTTCATAGGAGCAAGGTTGATTAGTGATTTCCATACATTATGTGTAACCACATTAGGTTGACTTATGGGGTTATTCACCATTGTAATGTGAAAAGTTTCTTTGAATTTTCTTTTTGTCTATCCAATATTTTATATTTTCCAAATTAAACATATGTTCATAGGTACATATATATGGTCTGCTGCCTTAGACATCTCAGTTTTCCCTCTTCTAATCATTAGTTTATACTCTTGCAATCACTTTTCAACAGGGTGATTGGTCTCACCAATATACATTCTTCCACATTCACATCGTATTTTATAGATGCAGTTTTTTCTTTTCAGCATTTCATGTTTAGGCTTTGTATGTAACTGGAATATTTAAATAATGTTACATTTTTCTAAAGACATTCATTATTAGATGATGGAAAAAGTTCAATAAATAAATACAATGACAACTGACATATATGGAATAATAATATGTTAAAAAGATAGGGAATAATAATTAATATTAAAATTCATATTTATCATTAGTTAAATAGATTCCATAAATATTTTGAAGATAAAAATATTCAGCCATTCATTATATATGTGTGTATAACTATGTGTAATATTTATTACTTAATAAATATCAGACAGCTAATAAATATTATTACCCTATTACCCTTTATAAAAAGAGATTTTGTCTACTGCTTGTGTTCAAAGTCAAGATTTGTTTTATTTTTATTATATGATTAATATCATATATTACTGCTACAAAGTATCATCCTCAATGCTAAGATACCATAGAAAGTCTTATTAGGGAGAAATTAATATATATATATATATATATATATATATATATATATATATATATATATATATATATATATATATATATATATATATATATATATATATATATATATATATATATATATGAAAATAGATATATTAATCAACATTATCATAGGTCTTTCAGTGTGAAGTGCTGTCCAGAACAAATATTTATTTTACCAATATAAATAAAACTAATAATATAAAAAGTCCTCAACCTGAGCATGAGAAAGATAGTTCACAAATTAGTAGTCATCACAAAATATAAGCAGTATGCATAGGTTAGGCATCTTGTGTGATTTTCAAAAAAAATGTTGTTATCATCAATATTTATAATAATTCATTTAAATTAATCTTTATGTCTTTCAGTATATGAGTAACAAAAACTTTTTAATGTTCAAATATTTCCCTTTCCAATATCACATCAAATCTATATAAATAGTATATATCTCCAAAACTAATTATTAGATTGGGAGCTATCAACTAGAGTAAAATTTATTTGATGAAGCTTTCTCACTATATATACATTTCGAAAACAAGCACTATTTATCAAAATAGAAATTTAAAAATCTTGAACATCCACAAAGAAATAAGGCTAAATCTTAATTAGAATCAGTTCAATTTAGTAATTTTATTATATTACCAACAATTATACTTAATTCATCATTTCCTTAATATTCATCTCCTTATAGAAAGTGATTGGAAAAAATGTATTAGTAATATTAATATTTAAGAAAGGTAATAAATAAGATAATAGAATTATAAACCTGTTAGCCTTTTATCAGTTATATAGAAAATTTTTATTAGGATAATTACAACTTGCCTACAGCAAACTTTGGATTTTAACCAACCTAAATAACAAGCTATATTTAAAAGTGGTTTTGGCCATTATTCTTTGGATTTGTAGATTATGAAAAGGCATTTGATTATATAAGCATTTCTCCAATGCTCAAAGCATTGGGTTATCAAGATATAGTGTAACCAGTTGGGTCACATATCACACAATAATATAATGTGTTGCATATATATAAAGGAAAAGTAGAAATAACACAGACATAAATTGTAATAGATATTTTCTATACTCACTGAAATAAAAATAATAAAGGGTTAAATAATAAATAATATTTTATTATAAAATTAAATATTTAAAAAAAGGTCTGATAAATAAAAATTAATATTTTTATTCTGATTTTGAAAATTTAAAAATAACATGTTTTCTGATAATTGTAAAAATGTCTATTTTTGAAATTTTGAAATTAATTTATAAATTTTTATTATCTGAGTAAAAACATGTATGTAGATTCCAAAGGATTAAAGTTAATTGAAATCAACTTTTTTCAATCACACTTTGATAAAAATTTCAAGTTTGTTTTCAAAAGGATTATACAGATTGAAAACAGTCACTATGTTTTTATCACCTGATCCAGCCAAGATTATAAAAAGACAGATAAAAAATATTAGTTAGCTTTGTTGAAAGTTTTGTAAGAGTTGGCCAGAAGAGTCTGGTTTAAATATTTTAAGCAGTGGCCAAATAGGCCAACTACAAAGTTTTGCTTTAATATTTTTGAAAATCAATTAGCAGAAGATCTATCTGTAAAGTTGGCTAAAATATTTTGTGAAGAATTGGTAACTGCAGCAGAGAATGGTAACAGTAAAGCTAGCTGCAGAGATGGCTAGTAGAATTATACAGAGAATTTCCATAAGGATGTAAGAATGGGAGGAATTAGCTGTTCTAATGTTTACTGGTGGAGTTTGAATTCACATGGATGAAAAAGGGTGAAGATTATTTGTAATTCATAGCCTTAAAAGTGTTCTGAAAAACAGCTTGCTGACCTGATGTTACCACAAATCTAAGTCTGAGTGGAACCAACTGCAGAAGGGAGAATGCCAACCATGCCTGAATTTTCTACTTTTTCTTGATGATGACAGTTGCTCAGATTGACCAAAAATCAGCTTGTCCAGGAGAAACATCAGTTGAATAAAGAAGTAGTTATACATATGCTGCTCTGTCTATATGCAGAGAAGCATAGATAAATGTGTTTACAAAAGTGAGTTGTTTTTAAATTATTCATTCGAAAGACATTTTAAGTTTATATTTTTAAATTTAAAGACATTTACAATTAGGTAAGGGGTAACCTAATAAAAAGATTTCTAATCTCTCAAAAATTGACTATACTGTTTTTTTTTTAAAGAATAAAAGAAAGCTGTAATGAATTTGATAAACTGATTTTTTAAAATATTGGTACACATGTATATATGTAAATTTTATGTATATTCAAAATAGAATTATTAATTATAAAAATTATTCTTATTTATTGTTTGACAAAATTAAATTTGTTAATAATCTGTGCAATTCTATATACGTGTTTTAGTAAACCAAGCATAAGTATTTGTATTATTTAAAATATAATTTAAAAGCTTAATTATGTATTATTGTAGGACAAGTCAAATATGTTCAGAAATTACCTGCACACATATGTATGTGTGCATATATAGATCAATGCTTGTCAAGAATAACACATAAAATTTAATCATTTTTTTTAATAATTATTAAATGTTAATTGAAATATACTTATGTAATTGTAAATGTGCAGCTGTGCACATATATGTGTGTGTTATATGTAAACCACCATATAATAACTTGAATTGTGTATTGTAATTTTGTAAATCATAAGTGTGATATTTTTTTCTATTATGTAGTAATCAAAATCAGAAGGCTTAATTGATATGTGAAGAGCCACAATACCATTTTTTATTGTTATTAATAAACTTATTTAATTGTTAAAAATTGTTTTCATCATCTCTTGGTCACATACAGTAAAAGAACTTGTGTTCTCTGAGCTAGATTCGAGGGTGGGATGAATCTATACATGGAGATGTATATTTAATGCTTTTGGGCATTCAGATATGATCAATCACTATCCTGGTTGTCACAAAAGAGAATACTCTTTAAATCCCATGCACTCCCTTTTACTTTAGTTTAGTCTTATTAAAAGTTAAGTTTATAATTGACCAGTACAAGTGGCGTGAGCATTGATGAAGATCAGCATGTTTTGATATCCCAGCATTATTGTTTGATTCTTATGTATTCTGATGGATGAGCACTTAAGTGATGCATCTAAGTTATGTTTAAATAATTGCCCAATGGGGCAAAGACTCAACAGTTAGCCTGGTCTACAGAAGACCCATTTTCAATCCAGTCACAAGGTTGACTGTTGATTTATATTTTTATTGTTCAATACAACCAATAAGATGGACTGTTGATTTTATTCTAATTTATTGTACTGATTTATTTTAATTCTGGATCATTCATGAAGTGAATGGTTAGTTTGAGTATTACTTATAATCACTTTTATTTCTAATGCTGGTTGATGGTTAATTGTTCTTTTAGTTGCTGGCTGATCTCAATGATCTCTCAGAGATTCTTTTGATCTCATTTCCCCTTAAAAATTATACTTTTGTAAATTATTGATATTTCATTTTAAATTGACTGTGAGGGATGATCGTTTTTCCATTACCCAGTTCAAACCCACTTCCTTCCACCCCATTCTATTACAATAGACTCAGGATATCTTTATATTCTCAAGAATATTTATCAAAATACAATAGTATGGTGTAAATTACATGGTAATACTAAGAAGATTAACATTGTGAAGAGTATGTTACAAGATCCTTCCACATGTCTAAAAAAATTTAAAAAACTTTTACGAAAAGTACTTAGTGGAAAAAAGTAAAAGTAAATGCAGATTATTTAAATCATTTAGATTTTGCAGATAGTGTCGTTTTTTTAACAATGCTTCATAGCTTTAAAAAATGTTGGAAGAGTTATCATACAAGAGTAATAAGTAAGATCATCATTACAAACCTTCAGACAAATGAGAGTAATAACTGTCTGCAATAAGTGCACTTATAGACAACTATTGTTATTTCTATAAATTATTGTGGCTTAGTGCTTTTGAGAAATGACATTCTCAGATTCATAGAAATAACAAGCTTTTCTATAGTTGTGTATAAGCAAACTTATTACTGTTACAATATCCAGCATAGAAGAAATATGAATGGCTAACATCATTAGGTATGAAAATAAAAAATAAGTCTTAAGATAAATGCTAAAAAAGACTAAATTAATGTTTCAAGAATTTTCTCAAAAAAAAAAAGTAATGATTGATAATAATAAATTGAAAGAAGTTAACAATTACAAATACTTTAATCAGCTTATTAATATAAATGGAAACATAATGGATGAAATTATAGAATTAAATTTGGATTGCATTTGGTAGAAATAACCTAATATATAAAAAAAAATATGCATTACGTGTTTGAAAAGGAAGATTTATAATAAATGTATTTTACTAATTCTTGTTTATGGATATGAGATGTAGATAGTTACAAGAAGAAAAATACAGAGTCTTATTGGGCAAATATATGTTCAAAATAATGAAGGGAAATTAAAAATGAAATTTATAGATGATAAAAAAAACAGGATATCACAGACATTATTGAAGTGATTAAGAGTCTGAAATGGAAGTGGTCTGCACAAATGGCTAAAGATATTATGAAAGAGCTACAAATTGGCCATATATGAAACACATCAATAAAGTAAGGAAATTTGCTGCCATATAGTGGAAAGAAGAGACTAGAGATCATTGAAATTGAATTAATCATGAGAGATCACACTATGGATGATAAATATTAGAAGGTAATGATAATGTATAGGTATATTAAAATACATAAAAGAAATACAACATTCAAAGGATTATTTATATAATAAACTGGATTTTTTATGTTACATTCTTAAGCAATCAAATCATAGCTCTGTGGTTCTGTCCTCTGTGATGACTTCTTGATTAATGAGTTCCAGATCCACTTATGAGACAATTTTTTCTCACTGTATATGAACTTCATTTAACAACTTATATTTGTCAGGTAGTCTAGGGATTTATTAGACATGAACAACTTTAAAGTCATATTTGTGTTCAAATGTGTGCTTTGGTGTGGGTAGTAATTATTCTTACTCATTGGATAAGAATATTAAAATACTCATAGGTTAAACATTATATATCTGTTTTATTGATACCTGAAGGTAATCCAAATTCCAAATTCATCAAGATTTACTAAAAAAAAATAATCAAATGACTTTACTACTCAAGAGTTCATAAGATGCTTGAGCACCGAGAAAGATAGAACTGGGCCACAATTCAAGGTTTTGAGTTTCAGAGGTCACCATTCTTCTGCTGCACCAAATACACAGGATACGGAATTTAATAAAGACATATAAGTAGAAATTTGAAATATTATTTCTGTATGGATATTTAGATATTTCAAATGGCAATTAACCAATCAATGTTATTTCATATAGGAAGAAGATTGTTTGGGTAATTTTTGCTCTAGACAATAGACCCTGATTAAGAATTGACTTTAAAATAGAAAGCTGCAAATACGATTACAAATATGTATCTGCACATTAACCAATTTATCAAATATATTACCATCATTATTTTCAATAATTATTAATCCACTTCAAAAAAAAAAACCCTCTCCAAGTTCAATCCTGTGCAATTATTTTTAGTGACAAAGACATTATTACATAGAACTAAGAGATTATCTGATGACAGCCATTTTTGCAAAGATATCTATGCTACTAAAAATGCTTCTTTATAATGTTTTTGATCACTGGATTATTAATAGGGCATTTTTATATAATCAAAAAAATTTTTTTTTGATACTTAAAAAATTAAGACTGTTCTTCATATATAAAGGGAGTAATTTTTAAAAAATGGTAATGTCTTAAAGAAAAATAATACCACAAATGTATATTACATTTAAAAGAATTAATGAAGTATTTCCATGCCCTAAAGGAAACATTTTTTTGGAGTGTCATGGTGTATATGAAATTCCACGTGGAGTTTGCTTACATTCATACATTATTGTTGCATAAACATAAAAAAGGGAGAACACACTTTGTTAGTAAGAGAATAATTTAATTTAGCAACCATTTCTTCACACATTAAATTAACTAACCATGACAACAATTTTAATAAAACACATATTCTGGCAAACATTTAATAATGTGATTAGAGATTGCTAAGGGAAGCTATAAACAGTTTTAAAAGGCCCAAGAAATAAATAAGAAATGTGAATTTAAAAAAATTAACAATATTTGAGAAAACCTATTGGAGAATAAACTATCTTTTAAAACATCTCAACTAATAGAATTTGAGAATGAGGAGGAAATAAATTACTATTTTAAATCTCATCACACATATTCTTATGATATAAAAAATAAGTTCTGAGGAAAGTATTTATTATTGTACTAAAATGCCAGCTATTTAGCTATTATATTTTTATCACACGGAAACTCCTAGAAATAATATCAATTCATCATTTATCCATGAGAATATTAGAATCTATATATAAATACAAATAAAATGTCCATTAATTAAAAAACTATTGTAATAACAATAAATATAATGGTAATTAACTATTATATAAAATCTTTCAATCCGCATAAGTACTTCTGGTTAATTCCTTGACCTGCCTCGACTGCCATTAAATTCAAAAACAAAACAGAAACAAACGTCATCATCTCAAATCCCATAAGTCCTGAATTTTAATGTTACAGCATTAAACTTGGGTTTCATGGGATTTGAATTGATGACGTTTGCTTCTCTTTTGTTTTTGAATTTAACGGCAGTCGAGGCCGGTTAAGGAATTAACCAGAAGTAATTATGCGGATTGAAAGACTTTACATAATAGTGAATTACCATTATATTTATTATCTTTATTGTTATATATATATATAATAAATAAAGTTTGATATCTGTATTCGTTTCACAATATATGTAATATACAAATCAATATATATATATATCAAAATACAGTACAATTTATATAAATTATATTATTTTAGAAGTACTTTTGACTATACACTTTGTAGTCTTTATCAACTATATAACGTTGAATAATCAAAACGAGACAACCCTTAACAATACCCATAGTTCAATTCAGATTTCCCACAATTCTGTTATCTTAACATTTGATGACTATGGAACAGATGTAAATAAATCTTCATCATCTGTTATATTTGATCATAATAAATCTTGTCAATATGGATTTAAATTTGATTATAAAAATATGAAAATTATTCAAATTGAATGTTGTCATAATAAACGTAAAATAAAAGAGGCTATGTTGATTTCAAGAAATCGTCAAATGTTAATGAATCGCCAGTCATCAAATGTTAAGATAACAGAATTGTGGGAAATCTGAATTGAACTATGGGTATTGTTAAGGGTTGTCTCGTTTTGATTATTCAACGTTATATAGTTGATAAAGACTACAAAGTGTATAGTCAAAAGTACTTCTAAAAGAATATAATTTATATAAATTGTACTGTATTTTGATATATATATATATTGATTTGTATATTATATATATATAATCTAATACAAATGAGCTGAAAATACTTCTGACTAATAGTCTGTTTATGCTCAGACCCCAAGACTACTGCTGAGGATGATTAATGTTAGATTATTATTTTATTTGAAAATTTTTGTTTTTTTTTAGAAATCCAAGAGAATGTTACTAATTTATGGTAGTAAGTTATAACTGGCTGATGAAAAAATGCCTTCACAACCATTGAAGCAGTTTTTCTTGTGTAATGTAATAATAATTCATTGATTTATGCTGTCTTAATAAAAATTTGTTCAAGATATTAAAATGGAGTTAAAACGAAAATATTTAATTCATTAATTCTTTTGCATATGTTACTTTGTATGTGTAACAAAGTATGTCCTTTCTTCTTTTTATGCTTTGTTATGCATAAAGACTAATGTATAAAAAAGAATTACATAGATAAGCAAAGAGAAATGAATATTTCATTAATTAATCATCAGTTTTTAATTATGATGTTTTATCAGTGGAATTTGTATTTCTCACTCTCTACTGAGAAATTTTGCGACTCTTTTTTTTTTTTACAGCTTTAAAATTCACATATGGTTTTATTAAGATTTGAAATACAGGCATTCTTATATCTGAAACTTAATTGTAAATATAGGGGTTTGAACTCAGACTTTCAAGTAATCTTCAACTATCCACACTATCTCATACAATTAAATACCAAGTATAAGAATGTCACATGGTCATTATCTCTTATGCTCAGATCCAAGGCTCCTCACTGACAAAGGCCACAAGCTAGAAACTAGTCTGAGGATATTGGATGAGTTGGCACTAGATGGGGATTTTAGGCACAAGCCTTCTGGGATCTATTGATTACTCTGGTTGGACAGGGTGGCACTACTGTATGGAGGGTTTTGCCTGTTTAACTATAAGAATGCCTGTATCTTACACATTAAACCTGCATTCTGCTCATCTCTCTTCTATGCATTTAAATGGATACTGTCCTATACATGAGAGGTTAGAGTAATTTGAGGTGAACATGGGCATAACAACAATATTGGCATCAGCATGAGATTTGAACATCTATCATCAGATTTTCAAAGGTATGGATGGCTGAAGAGTTGGAGATTGGAGTAGATTGAAGTCTGTCCATTAAAGTATAAAGATTTGCTATCTTAATATAAACCAAACACTGGTTACATATATGTGTAGAAGATGATAATCTGGACCAGCTGATGAGTGCATGTTCAGCATAAAATACATATATTGGTGATTATTTATCTTTTCTACATGTATATGGTCATGAGTATAAGTAGTATGAGATAGTGTGAATAGTTGAAGGTTTCTTGAAAGTCTGAGTTCAAATTCCTTATATATGGTTTTTTCCAATATTTTAATTTTAAAAAAAATTCAAAAGATGCCAGAATAATCAAATAAGTGATCTTCAAAGTTTTTTTTAAACTCTACAATGATTGGTGCCTTTTATATATTAGACTATCTCAAACTTTGATGATTACTTTGAGAAAATATTACAAAGGTCTAAAAACTTGAATTTGTGGAAAGTTTATAATTATTTTTGTATTGTAATTGTGTAATAATTATTAGAAATCAAAATATATATTATTACATATTTATTTTTTACAGAAATGTTTTATTTTTAAATATAAAAGAATATTTTCTTCTGTGTAACATTACCATAAAGATTATGGTCATAGAAAATATAACTGTCAAGAAATGTCATCACTAAACAGTCTGTTATAATATTGGGTGATATCATAACAATTACAAAAAGAATTAAACTTTTAAAGTAAACATTGATAGATTTATTAGATATTGAAAATAATGAGCTCAGATTTTTAAAACAAAGAAGATTTTGATAATTGTACAACTGTATCTGCTCCACCTGAAATTTGATGATGTGACAGCATACTGTTTTTATTAAAATCTAATTTTTAAAATAAGTCCAAAAATCAAATGTTATTTTTCAAAATTTATTTAATTTCTAAACAAAAATATCTATCAAATGAGATCAAGTTTATTATATTCTGATAAATAATAATGTTTTAATATTTAAGAGAAAGTTGAAAGCTTAAAGTAAATGAGAACAAAGAAATTTATCAGAATATAGGAGGTTACATAAGAAAAGATTATACTCTTTTAATTACATGTTTAAATTTATAAATATCATAAAAAACAAGCATTTTTGTTGCCAAAATGTTTGGATATATTTGATTTGTTTATAGTATATACAATATAATATCTAACTATTTTATTTTTTTTCCAGCCATGTTATTGTCAGAAATTGGGAAAAAAGAGGGAGAAAAGAATAAATAACTTTTCCCCAAAATTCTTACATTTATTGAGGATTTTTTCAAGATTTCTAATAAATACAAAGTTTAGTACAAATTGACAATAATATGTCTGAAATTTTTTTTAAAAATTAAATCTTATATTGTATATACTATCAACAAATCAAAATATCTCAACAACATAAAGTCCTTCCAATGTTTTATGTGATTTCTAAATTTTTCAAAAGTTTTGTAGTTTATATATTTGTTTCTTACAAACATATCATTAACTTGCACTAAATTTGTATTTATTTAACCCAGCTTGATTTGATACAATTTTACAGTTACAAACTAAATTAAATCTAAAAAAATCATATTTCATTTTGAAAAAATAAGTTTGTAATAGAAACAAAGAATGGTTTCATCATTCATCAATTGGGAGTACATTGAATTTATAAAACCAGTGAACATTTGTTTTTAAAATCTGAATGAAGATATATCAATATGTGATAAATCTATCTAATTATGTTTTAAAATATGAATTTTGTATATACGTATTAGACCTGCTGCATTTTTTCACCCATGTCATTCTGCCAATAAATTTTTAATCTTGTGGTCTCATAAAATAACATGAACACTAGAACATATGACAAACTTAAATGATAAATTTGTACACAAAGATAATAAAAATGCATTACAATATTAAATAAAATAAGTAGTTGTGACTTTTTGTTTCATTGTGGCAATTGATGATAAAACAATGGCAACTTTGATGGAAATGATCAAATAAAATATGGAAGAAGACAGCAATTTATTCAGATTTCTGGAAAGTGTATAAAACTGAGAGACCGATCTGCTACCATCTCAATTCATATTTTGATAAATTTATGTTGTGGAGACTGAACAAAAAAGATGACATTTTCATTTGCACTCTGGAGGATGTTAAAAAAATCAGTCCAATACACTGATTCCATTGTAATAAAAGTTTACCTGTTTTCCCATAAAGTGTATAAAACCTACAAACTATGATCTTCTGGCTGCACAAAGAAGATGTTGCTTTTGTTTGCATTCTAGACAATATTTAAAAAATCAGTCAACAACATTGATTCCATTTTAATAAAATTTTACTTTTTTTTTATGTTTTGATAAAAGTTTACTTTTTTTTTTAACAAAATAAGTGTATTTAGACACATTTCTCAACCAGAAATATATGCTTTAACTCTCCAATTCATAATTTCTAAACCAGATATAGGTTTGTTTTTTTTATCAATCTGGGGTTTTTTTTTCTGCCATAGTTAATAGATGTATTTTTTATTTGCTTTACTTTTTATTTTGTAGGTACTATATTTATGATTTTTGATTTGTAAGCATTGAAGCAGTAAATCTTAGCTTAAGATTGTGCTTTATATTTCTACCTACTAACCCGTATTCAAACCCCTATTTCCCATCCCGCTCCTTTTGTCATGTATATATATTTTATGTATATATTTGAGATGCACGCCTAAATTATAAAATTTAATGTTTCAGTAACATGTTTTAAAATTATTAATTCTTTAATAAAAAAAAAGAACTAATAATTAATAAAAAGTATTATAGATGCGGCTCAAATATATACATAGGAGCAAAACTTACTAACAAAATATTGATGTTTTTAAATATTTATTATATGTCATTTTTAGCTTTTTCTTTTTAAATTGCTTGTTTTTTTATTAAACTATTATAAAATCCAATATGGAAGATGTGACTGTTCTTAATTGTCCAAAAATAATTAAAGAGAGGTATTGTTTTTAATTAAAGTTTTACTTAAAAGGGGATTAAGATTAGAGATACTTTTGTTGAAAAAAACATGTTGTCAAATCTATTTCTAATCTGGAAATAGATTTGAATTTATTTTTGGACATTATCTTACAGTTGCATCTTCATAAACAACTGATAAAAGAAAAAGTATAAAATGACTGAATTTTGAATCACAGAGGAGATTAGATACTTTTAGAGAGAGGTATTATAAACATATTTCATTTTGCTTGAAACTTAAAAATGATGTAGCAGTAAATCCACCACTCTGCTCGACCCTTTGGGTCATCATCTGCCACTACCATAATATCCTGCTGCCCTGAAATGAACAAAGATCTAAAAAGAACTTTAGAATGCTAATAGAAGTTTCCTGCCACCAAAGTACTTGGATTTCAATCGCTGTGCACATGCCATACATTAAAATGGATTCTTAAAATTGCAAGGTAAATTTCTAAGCCGCCATCTAATAGTCAATTTAGTCTAAATAATCTATCAAGATCTCTTCTCATGTATTCTTTAACTTTGCCTTTATATATATATATATATATATATATATATATATATATATATATATATATATATAATTTTGCTCTCAAATGATTTTTTTATATCTAATCCTATCTCATATGCTCTTAACTTTTTAATTTTGGTGTGGTCATTTATTTATATATATTTATTATTTGATTTATATATCTGCCTTCTTATTATTAAAATGTCAATCTCACAACCTGGCGAGCTTAATTTCTAAAAATCTTTTCTGTCATTTTTTCTTCTTCTAAACCTTCATACAAAGGTTATTAACGTCCCCTTAAAATATACATATATAATGCATTGTAAATTAATACGTTCACCAGATTGTTTTATGAATCAACATTTTAGGTTCATTTTTAATATAAAAATTGATTTGTTTAATCTCTGTAAATCCAGAACTCAAGCTAATTAACACTTTGAAATCTTATAAAATATTATTTATTTAATTCTAAAATAAGGTGACTTAATTGTTTTACACATATATATAACTGCTCGTTTTTTTTTATATACTCTTAAAATGTATGCTTAAAATATCAAATACCATATTTATATAATCAGTTATTGTAAAATCAACGAAGATGGGATTGTTTTATTTTAAATAGCAGAAGAAGGGATGGGGGTAAATCTTAATGTTTCTTTTATTAAATCAATTCTTAACGTATATTTTATTAAATGAAATATTCTCTCTCTATATATATTATAAATGCATGGCGTATTATAGTATTCAAACAAGGGTCATTCAGTAAAATTTATTTAATGTTGTTAGTGGCATTCATTCGTACTGCGTTTCTGTCATTTAGCCTATCTTCGTATATGTATACTATGTGCTTCTAGTCTTCTAATCTGGGGGTTATGACAATATCAAACCCATAGATTTCTCATATCTCATTCCGTAGATAGTTGAGCTATCCAGAATCACATTTATTTCATATAAAATGCCTCTGGTGGTGATCCCATAAGTTTGACATGCGCTATGCATATTCACTTTGTATAGATAAAAGGCCTCTTGTGTCGGTTATACCAGCAAAAGTCTGGGCCATGCCATGCCTATCTACTTTTCTCTAAGCACTACCCAAGAAGGAGGTGTGAGATTTCATTTTTTTATCCAGAAGCCCGACCTTTTCTCTTAGTTATTTTAGGCTATTATGTCAGCACCGCAAACTTATTTATATTAGTATTTCTTTTGTTTCATGACCCAGTTTTAATGCTCTAATATTAAAATTATGCTTTGCTTAAAAGATATATATATAAATGCCAATCACTTCTATTTTATTAATTAAGTTTATTTCAATCATATACAATCCTACCTTCATAATTTATATATCTATATTTAAGAGTATCTATATGCCTTGGGGAAAATAAAGCGTTCGTCTTTCTATTGTTAAAATAATTTCATTAAATATTTTGTCATAGTTTCAAATATAATTTTTCAACTGTCTTTTGTTTATTTTCACGACCTCAGTGGTGTGAAAATAATTTATATCACACGTATAATGAATTTCAGAATGCTCCCCTAAATCATATGTTAGTCACCACGTTTCAGAACCGTAAATCAAAGCGTTAATAGCAGTATTATGTAATTCCTTTTATTAACTGATTGGCATCTTAATATTGGACCCACCAAAGATGTGTGTTTATTTGTAATATATTATTTAGCTAAGAAAGAGCATATGAGAACTAATAGCATGAATGACACTATGTAACTGCTTGCTCATTCACACACACACTCATGTCTATAATTTATTTATAAATGTATAATAATTTGTCAGTATATTAAAATATATTTTATTGTCTAACTTATTTGAGTAGTTTGAATTCCTTCTCTTTCTCCACTTCTAAATGTACAGCCTAGTTGATATATATGTTAGTTTAGTCATAATCAATAGATGTCTCATTGTCTTCTCCACTCTCCTAGTCGGCCAGATTTAAAATTAATTCTCATGTCCCATCACTATTTGGTTATTCATTAGGTGTTAGATCTGGGGCTTACATTGTGGGTTCGAATTCAGACTGTTCCCTGACCTAAATCTTGGGCTTGACTGGGTTTGAAGTACATTTTGTGAGTTCCAGCTCATGTTAGATGGATAAACATATTTTGACTGGCACAGTATCATGATTAAAATTTGGCAATTTTCTACCCACTACCAAGGAGGCTTGCACTTAAAATCAAGTAATATTTGCTAAAATAAAAATATTCACAGAAAATATAGTGTTTCATTATTGCATAACATGCTTTCAATATATTTTTACTATATCATATATGCTAGGCAGTAATAAAGCTAAATATTAAAAAAAACTACCTTGTCTGTGAGTAACAATTGAATTAAAATTAAATACTAATGTTTGGAGACCTTCTGCAAAGAGACACATAATTATTTCATCATGACAATTCTTGTTATATATATATATATAACGTGAATTCCCACGCTGTCCTAAAATTGGTATTCTGTTGGCCGATTTATTTATCCATCCGGAGGTTTTTTGCTTTAACTGGTCCTCAATGTAGAAAAACAATAGTTCATTTTTTTTTCTTTCTTAGCAAAGCTGAAGGGATTGAATCATGCGTCTTTTTTCAATCCCTTCTCCTTCACTTCCGCACTAACACATATCTCTCACATCGTAACGATCCGGAGAAAGTGACTTAACATAAACTGCACTACAGGGCGCCATCTAGGCATTTGAACCTAGAAAAATTTATAAAGTAGGCAGATACGTCAGTCAAAAAAAAAATTTTTTTTTTTTTTTTTTAATTTTGATTCCGGTCATTAGCCCATGTCACTAGCTCAGTGGAATAGCAGAGATTAAATAATATAATATCTTATCTAATTATATTTCAATATTAAATAAAATAAGCCACTGCCAGTAATTAACATACAAACATTTATTTATGCACATATATATAAGATTTAAAATTATTTTAAATTAGTTTTACATTTTAACATTTAACATTATTTTTTAACTTTACCTTAGATTTTAATTTACATTTTTAATTTCTAGTATATTATAAGTTTACATTTTAATTAAGTTCGCACAGATGGGATTATAAAAGCTTGTTTTAATATGTTGCTATAGATCGGTTACATAGATTACACGGTTAAAAACATTCCAAAGTAAACATAAACGATCAAAATACAAAATTATTGATTACTGACAAATTGCGGAGGGAAATTTATATGTAACCCAATAGTATTCACCATAAGATACTTGCATTGTCACCAATAACTTAAAAGACATCCGAATAAATACATTTTAGATACTCACCGTAAGGTATCATTATTTATCGGATGTCTATATATTCCGATCAAATATGAAAACCCAAAACATACTTAACCGATAACCAATCCATGCAAGCGTCTATAAACAACTTAAATTTAATGCATTTTTATTTAGGGTCAAGTATGAATAGACCACATAGATTTGCATTTGAAAATAAAATATTCTATCCCTATTTAACCTTAGGCTAAAATTTGCAGTCAAACTGGCATCAATTCATCTGATACATCAATGTATTCAATGTAATACGAAATACGACAGCACCAAAAAGATTAAGAGAAGGCATTGACCCTCATCAGATAGGAATATGACATCTATCAGACAAGAAGAGCAATAAAAAAAAAACTCCATAGAAAGGAACTGCGCTCTGCATCTTATAATTCCTTCCATAGGCAAAACGGGAGAGTGCGGCGTATGAGGCGATTCTGCCAGTAGCGAATCTCCGACTACATCTACTAACTACACCAATATATCCAATCCATTGACCCAATTTAACAACGAAACAAATAACCTAAGATTACCCTCCCCTAATATAACTTTACAAATCTATACAGCCATTCACGCCCGACTTAAGTTTAACATTTATATAATTTAACTTATCGGAAAACAGAAATCATAAATAAACTTAAAGAACAAAATTAAATAAATGGAAATGATTTTAAACAAATAAATAAAAAATACATCAAATAACATTTTAACTACTTTAGTCAGATAGGAAACTAATGCAATTATGTTAAATACGAAAAGTTTTTAACTTAACGTTCATTAATTGTAAAGTTCTTACGGTTTTAAACAGTTCATCTTTATCTGTCGTTTGTAAGTTTGAATGGGAATTCCCATGCCGTCCTGAAGATATTGGTATATATTTAGCCGATGTTTTATTTATTCATTTGGAGGTTTTTGAATTTAGTGGGTCCTCAATGTAGAAAACGATAGTTCATTTCTCCTTTCTTTAACAGCTGAAAGAATTGACAGTGCGTCTGTCAACTCCTTCACCTCCAATTCCGTACTAATACCTATCTGTCACATCGTAATAATCATTAACTAACTAATAATTTCCAAACTTGTCCTTTTTATATTAATGTGAAGGATTGAATTTACATTACGTCACCGATGCGATGGTCCTTTCGCTGCAGTCCGATTCCATAGGGATTTCTTCTTATTTGCTAACAGTTTCTATTGTTTTCCTATCTGACCGATGTTTTTACATTTAAATGCCCAAGGCTGGTTTACATTTAACTAATTAACAATCATTTCCATTTCTGATTAATTAACCTGTTTTCCAAATCAAAAATATATTTAAAGATAAATTTAAAGATATAATTTTATCTCCAAATCTTTTTAAAATTTAGTTTTAAAATACTTTTTCTTTAATAAAGTTTTATTTTAATAATTTTTCATTATCTGTGCGATTTAACATATACGAGTTTAAGATGATATTTAATTTCAATTTTTAATTCTTAAAGAAAATTTTTAAATGCGAACTTTTTAATTTACTTTCATGTTTAATAAATAAAAAAAAACAATGTAACGAACGTCTGTGCTCGTTACAATATATATATATACATACATACATTCATACATGGTAAGAAGGTTTTTATTTTAAGTAAGTGAATAGATGTAGTATTTTTTTGTTAATTTACTTTAGTGTCCATATTGTAATATTCTGCCAGAGTTAATATATATAGTATTTTTTAATTTTAAGTAAAATTTGGGAATTGCTGCCCATATTTATAATGGCAGAATGCCATACATTGGGAAAAGAGGATTTTGTGATAACAGAATGCCATTTTAAAACTCACAACTATCTGATTTTATTTAGTATTATAATGGGTTTTATTATGTCTGTGTACAAATTTATACCCATCATATTTTTAAAAAGTACTTTTTCAGGTTTACATATTAGCCAGGTGCAGATTAGGGCTGGTATGACATTTTGCTTACATATCAGTCTACTAATAACTTTAAAAACCTTGAGAAAATGTCATGAAATAACATGTACATGGAAGCTGTTTTTACATATTTATCACTTAATTTTGTCAGAATTTCCAGTGTACATGTTATTAGAAATGATCACATGATTAGAAAGTTATTAGTGGACTGATATATATGTGAAATGTCACCAGATCTAATACATAAGTACTCATATTGCAATATATTCTAAGAGACTGTTAGGAATTACATGTTTGCAAATATTTTGGACATTATTGCTTCAGTAATTCACAATGTTGCCATTATAGTGAAAATTAGGACCTTTTTTAGTTTTAAAATAAAGTATATAATATATAATAATGTATACTTTTGATTTCTAATAATTACACCAAGAATTGTGAAAAAAGAGTCCTAACTCTTAATAACCTTTGCAAAACAGTCAATGATTTGGTATTAAAAATATTTTCTTAAGTATTCTCATAAAGCATATGAAATCTTGGTTAGTAAGCCAAGCCATCATCAGGTTTTAAAATGTTTATAATTCCTTCAATTTCGATTATCCTTGCATCTTTAGATTTTTTAAACTTAAAATATAATAATAAGATATAAGTGAATTTTGCAATTTAAAAGAAAAATAGTGAAGTGTTTCAACAGATGGTTCCACATGTGGCAACTCAGAAATTGTACAAGGGGGAATTGAAAAAAGGCAGTAACAAATAATTTACATTTTGGAAAGAAAAACATTCACGTTTTATTGGGGTAATATTTGTATTTGGATTCAGTAATTAAAAAATATTAAAAAAAAATATATGTGTGCATGGATTTCTGGATTGGAATCTATCTAGATTTTTTTATATCATTTACTATTAGTATGCTGCCTAAAACACACACATATATATTGTGCCCTTTTCTATAGGTCGGTAATAGTACATAACAGTCAATTACTAAAAAATTTTAAATTTAGAATATGTTCTTTTAATACATTAATTATATTAAGTCAATTATATCTTTAAAGTACAATTTGAGGCTAAAGTAAATACGAAGTATATAAAATTATAGCGAATTGTTTGAAAATAGTTATATTAAGCTTAAAATATTGTTTCATATGGTTGTAAAAGCTGGCCATATTAAATAACACAGCTATAAATAATTAAAAGTATATTTAAAAATCCGATTTTAATAGTTTAAAATGTATTATTTAATAAATGCTATATTTAGATTTGTAATCATATTTAAATAGTCAAAATTAATATAGTGTATTTTTAAAATAAACTTTGTGATGGTGAAAATTATATCTAATTCTATATTTTCTAAATTGTTCTTCCAAATTTTTTATAATTATTTTATATAATATAATAAGTGTATCAATTTTATTAGTCTACGCAGAGAAATAGATTAAAAATCATCTGTCAAAGTTATTAATCATGTGATTTTTAATGTATACTATCACACACACGCTTGTTTGAAATAATAACAAAGTTTAAAATATTTTAAAAGTTATATTATAGAATTGGATAGAATTGTTGCCTATCATAAAAGTAAATAGTATTAAACATTAAGTTAACTATTGTATGTAATGTTTTAAGTAATGTAATAAAGACGAATACAGATATATAAAAATTAAATATTTTATTTAAATAAAAATAGATAAATTGAATATTAAGATAAATGGAATAAGTTATTAAAGTTATTTTAAATGTTTAAATAGTTTTAATAAAATAATAATTTATTTAAAAGTAATATTTTAAATAATATTTTAAGTTCATTACGTCATAATTTTTTATTTTCAAATATAATTCTGCTATAAATTGAAAATATGTAAATTTGTTTTCAAGCTAAAGTAAGAATTAACCAATAGGAATAGGTATTCTTACAGATGATAAATATCGTCGTAACTAAGTTATAGGGGGAGATTAATAATGTATTGAAACCAAAGAAAGGTATATTTGCAGCTCTCAAAGAGGTAGTATTTTTTTTTTTTAATTTTTTATTTTAGTCAATTTTTTTTTAGTACTTTCTTATAACTTTATTTGCAAAAAACTAATTGATAATTTTAAAAAATATTTTTTGCAAAAAAGAGTATAAACTAAAAAATATTTTAATAATTTCGTTTAACATGCTTTGTTAAATTTTTAAAAAGTTCTTTATCAGTCGTATTTTATCTAAAAGTTTAACCTAAACTATGCAATAAAAAATGGATATACTACAAAATAAAATGGATATAAATTGTAATACTGAAAAAATATTTGAAATATTTATTGATACAGCTTTATTAATATTTCACTGAAGAACTGTTCTGGTACATAAAAACCACAGCTCGGACATTATACGGAGTCTAAAAAATGTATTGAAACGTATTATTTATAAGTTTATCTAAGATTTATTTTAAAATGGTGATAAGACAGTTATGTCTCATGAATTATTTTATAGAATATTATGTTCAAAGGAGTAAAGTGTTATATACTTTCTGAAGGTGGCATTTTTAAAAGTGTTTTCAAGAATTAAAGAAAGAGCCCAGGAAAATATGTTACAGAAGCGTTTTGGTATTAAAATATCCGTTCTTCGAATTATTTAAAATGTACTTGGAAAAGATTTGTTCAAAAGTACTTGAAGTTTTTATTTTAAAAGAGATTTATAAAAAATACCAAACGAAAGTTTAAATGTATCAAGAAGGAAACATAGATAAAAAGTGAACACATAGATGAATAAAAAGATGGATCCATGGAAATACAAATAGTACTTAAAAGTTTATCGAATATTTTTAAAAGTTAAATTAGATGGATTGATGCATGGATATGCAGAGAATATTGGTAGAGAAGATTAAGAAGCTTCATGGGAATAATTCTTTAATATTATGATTTAATAATTATCATCTTAAATACTAAAACCAAGGATTATTTTCTATAAATTTTACTAAATGGATTAATAATTATTTTTATTTTAAACTTTAACGCGCTTAGAGGAGAACATTTTTGGAAAACTCTAGAGAAAATAATAAACATTTTGGACTTATCAGGAACTATCGTCAAGAAAATATGTAACTATAGTTTTGATTCTTTTTATTTTGTTAACCTAGTTTAAATCTAAATTTTTTATATAAGATTAGGAAAAACATAAAAACATTAATTTATTAATATTAAAATTTTATAATATAACAATCTAATAATTTAGCTAAAAATATTTTAATATAAAGTGTATGGGTGTGATTTTTTTTTATATCTGCAATGCTCAAGTGGACAAAGGAAGCCTACTGAACACGATGACTAGATAAAGGTTATTGGTAATAATAATAACTATTGATAATTTATAATGTATATTTTTTTTGTTTTCTTTAGATCATCCATAAATTGGAAGAATGAAGTGTAAAAGTTTTATACTTATATGTACCGCATTTTATACAACATTTTAAAAAACATTATGAGATAGGATTGATTTGAAAATATGCATACGACAATTTTTTTTTGATTTTTTTTATTAGTAATATAATCCAACATAACAAATAATTATGTGATTCTTTTAAAATTTTTATGTTATGGGATATTCAAATATTGTCTAAGTAGATTGTATATGATTAGACATACAGAATGATGAAGTAAGCAGACTTTTCTTGTGGAACAGCTAGATTGTTTAACTATTAATGAATTTTATTTATTGTTTTTGTAAATGCAGATAGTTATTTTATCGATGTAAGATGTAGAAAAATCTTGAGAAATAATGTTGAGATAGTGGCTTGGAAGTACTATAGTTAGCAGGAAACCAAGATGATGTATTTTTAAAATAGGATATGATAAGGAATGGGAATAATATTTAGTCTTTATGTGGTTATCAGCATAGTTAACAAAGCCCTATGACTGATACACATTTTATTTGGACAGTGTTTATATTTCTTTAAATATTTGATGTTCTAATAAAGCTGAAGAAATAGCTTTAACATCGTCCCTGTACTAGAGGATATTAGGCAGATAAATGTCCTACCTCTTCGCACTGTACCATGATTTTGAGATATGTTAAGAATAATACTCTAGCTTTCTTCCTTAATCCTATGCATCTGTTTTCGCTATCTTTATTTCATGTAACTGCATCGTTTAGTAAGATATGTTTAAGAGAAATGATAAATAATTTAGAACTTAGGTTATGCTATCGTTTTTGGATAAGATTAGTTTATTTGCTTATAAGGAGCAGAATATTATAACTTAAAATTGAAGATCCAAAGTATCCTAAGGAAAGAAAAGAATCATAGAATATATTTTGAATTTTATTTCGGAAATGAAATATAATTTTTTTTAAAATAAAGCATCTAAACAAAGATATTTTCTTTAAAGTGATAATAATTTTAAATGCTTTAGTATTATTTTTTTTAAGAGAAAATAAGTATTGCATATTTTAAAATACAATAGTACAAAGTAAATTATGTAAACAATATGCATAGTATATTTTTTGTTTATTGATTAACAGACATGTATTGATGATTAAACTTATATCATACTAAAGTAGGGCTTAAAGAAGAATATATTATGATTAGTAAACATTGTGTGATAAATACTAAAATCTAGTACTGAATTTTGGATAATATTTTGTGTAACATCTTTGACTTTGCAAGATGAAATTTTTTTTTTAATATTTTTGAGAAATCCATACTCATTATAAAATTTTGTTTTCTATAGAATGTTTTTCTAACTATGAATTTTTTTTAAAAATAAGATAGTTTAATAATATTAAGGATAAAATGCTGTTGCTAATAAAGTAGATAAATTTATTTGTAATAAGTTAACCATAATGAGAAACCAAATAGTAACATTTTTTTTTAATTTTGTCCTAAATCTAAATAAAATATAATTGAAATATAAATTATTTTTTTATAACCCGGTAGATCAAACTGTAAAGTAAAAAAGGTTAAGGATATCCACTGTAAATAGTGTAAATAAATTGTTTATTTATTTGTTGTTAGTAATAAACTTTGTTAAATTTTGTTATTTAAAAAATTTTGTGTCCGAGTTATTTATTTCTCCACATCGCTGCATGAAAACACGATATATGCATAATATATAATTTTGCACAAAAAGATAAATAGAGAATTATTTAAGAATTTAAATATTTTATTGGTATTCATTATAATTAAATAATCATAATCTTACATTATTTTATTGGTCATAAATCAGTTATCACAATATTATATTAAATTATATGCTATCTGTTGCCACACATATTTTGTTTGTCAGATTATTAAAATGCTACCACGTATTTATTATATCATTACATGAAGAATATTATTATTGTTATTTATTATTATTAGTTTAAGTGTAGTAGATTATGACATAAAATCCCTTCTCATATTTTACTACCGTATTTTTATTAACTTAGAATAAACTTTATGAACCTGAGATTATTTTATTTGAGCTAGATTATTATTAAATAGAAGATTAAGATTTAATTATTAGTTTAATCTTAGTGAGTAGAAGTTATTAAAGTCGTAAGAATACTATGAGTTTGTTATTTGAAATAGTAATAAGGGGGGATAGTGTTCTTATGCCATTGAGGTAGTATCCTGTAGGATATTGGCTCAATGTAATCTATCTTGTCACCTGTATTTTCACGTCAAGTCTCATGAAAATATTAAATATTTATTTAATTCATTTTTATAAACTGAACCTTATTCGTATTTAAAATTAGAGCTAGTGAAATATTTTAATTTTAATACTGAATATTTTAGTTACTAATTATTAACTGAGATAGAACCAGTTTTATTTTATATCATATACTATTCTGAAGTGAGGATGCACGAGACAAGGTCAGAATATATATACTAGAAGTACAAAATTTAAAAAAAATGCCTATATAAAATTGAAGACTAATATCCTTTGCTATAGCCAGCTTCGGCATATTCCGCCATCTTAAGTAGCAATAAACGTATTGCTACTTTAAGATGGCGGAATATGCCGAAGCTGGCTATAGCAAAAGATATTAGTCTTCAATTTTATATAGGCATTTTTTAACAATTTTGTAGTTTTATTCTAGTGGATTATTATATTATACTTATATTATTTGACATTATATATATACTCTAAATAAATAAAATATTAATTTTTTTTATATATGTCATAGCATCGGCCGGGACGCGAACCCACAACCGTCTGCAACCAACTACTTGCTTGCATGGCAGCTGCGATACCTCTCGGCTAACAACGCAAGACTAAAATATTAAATTTAAATTATTTTTTCTCTTTTTTAAAAAAAAATAAAGATGAAACAGATGTCGTAGGGTACTTTTATGAACTGAGAATCAGTATTTCACTTTCATTTTTAATTTACGATTCAATTTTATACAGAAATGATAAAGAAATCTATTGCAAAAACTGTTTTTTATTGTTAATATTTTATTTCAACTACACAATGCGTTTTTTTTACTTAAATATAAAAAAAATATTTTTTAATTATATTTATGAAGTTTTAATTTAAAAAATGAGTCAAGTGTGTCTTTTATTAGCATTTTCCTATTTACCAGATAACTTATTTTTTCACCACTATTTAAAATAAAAATTAAAAAGTTACTGCTAATAAACCTCGGGGTATTTAAAAGATTAGAATATCATTTTCCTAATTGAATGCATTTATTTGGTTTTATAACAATATTAAATATATTTTTCTTTTATTAATCCAACATTTTTATTATTTTAAATGCCAACTTATCATTCTGACTTTAATTAAATGATATATTAAAAGTTGAACTGAAAAATGACGATGGTTAATCATATATATTATATAATAAGTTTTTCCAGTTAATTGCTTATCACATGTAAATCACATCTCACAACCTTCAATGTTAAATAAACTAATAGAAATACCTAGACAGGCCATTACTAATATTAGATAGTAAATAAAATTCATTGACTATCTAATTATAGTATGACCTTGGTATTAGGTAAAAAAATTATTCGAAGGACTATGTTCAGGAATCACTTGTTGATGCCAGAAAAACTCTTTGGGGACACTTGGGGGCAACTTAGGCCACTGGATGAAGAGTCTATTCTCAGGCACGCTAATTAAATATTAATTCAAGGTTAAAAAATAAAGGGTCCAGTTAGATGGAGAATAACAAGGATTGTTCTCAATCAAAATATGGACTCCATAATGACCACTGACTAAGTCACTAAATGAAGAGCAAGTTGTTCTGATATAAAACTAGTCACATAATAGTTACAGACTAAGTTTAAACGATGAGCTTTCTGCTATGATCATGAAATTAATTTGTCATAATAATTGTAACTAATGTATCAAATGGGTATATTTTCTAATTTGAAAAATTATTTATTAATGATTCTTGTAATAAGTGTAACAAACCTAAACAAATGTATACCAAAAAGATTTATACTGTAATTTTTTTTTCATATGTCATAGCATCATCCGGGAGACAAAACCCACAACCAACTGCAACCAACTACTTGCTTGCAAGGCAGCTGTGATGACCTCTTGGCTAACAACGCTTGACATTTATACTGTAATTGTATATGTATTTTCCTAATAATAAAAAATCTATGTAACTGCTTCCAGAGAAACTGGTATTTTTAGCCAAAGAAAAGATTAATAGGTGCATATGTGGCTACATGGTTTTTTTGGAAAAAATTCACATCCATTAGTAAAAAAGACTTCATGGTGTTGAATTTGCTGTAAATGTAATTTAATATATTCTCTTCTTGGAATTTCTTATTAAAGCAATGGTATCAAAACTTAATTTATATAATGGGCATCAGTGTTAATTTATTTGTGTATATGCTTTAACATTACATTCAGAGAACACAGAAAAAAAGCTTTTATTTCTTGCTGAATAACATTATCACAATTAAAGTTAACTTGAATGCATGCATTGATACAACTAATAGGTATTAGCCAATAATAAATAATAATATTGCTGTTGTAAATTCAAATGGTCTGTTGATTCACATACCCTGAATATCACTACCAATTTGTTTAGGCATAAAAATCACTATAAAGAAACATGAATTCATTTGCATTCAATATAATGGCACTTAACAGATTTACTTAGGCATGTTGTTTTCAATTTCTTCACTTTTTATATTCAATCCATTTTGCTTTCTCAACTCCACAATTTGTTATTAAATTCTTAATTATTTATTTTATATTGATCATCTAAGGGTTCATTTCTTTTTGTAATTGTGTACAATATTTCTTGGGTCATCAATGATTTCTTGGATATTAATGTCATTTTTCCAAGTACTTTTGTTGAAGCTGTCTTTATACCTTTTTTAATATTCTTCTATTGCATATTATGAATATTCTTGTTTAAAGTTTTTATTATTTCAATGGTTATTTGTTGTTTTTAAAGGAATAAATATAATAATAATAATAATAATAATAATAATAATAATAATAATAATAATAATAATAATAATAATAATAATAATAATGATGATAATAATAATAATAATGATGATGATGATGATGTTCTAGATTAAAAAAGAAAGAAAATGATATGATTTTTGCTCTTTGTCATAGAAAAAAACGAGGTAGTTTTTTCCAATAGCTTAAAGATTGAGTATTTTTAGAATAGCAATTTGTTAATGAAATTTCATATTCACAGTGGCCAAGAGGCTATGTAGTTAAGTTGAATAGATGCTCTGGCGTCAATGTAAGAGAGCATAAAATGCATTCAATCAAAGGTAGGTTACAACAGTTTTTGCATCACTCTTTTAAAAAATTGGTTACTTTCCTGAATTACAGTAATACTAAAATACTAGTTACTTTGGAGAAATATAATTATGCAAGTGTCTGTAGTAATTTTAAAAGGGCCAAACAGTTTATAAAAATGTAATGAAATATAACATATTCCAGTCTTATGGAAGACTAACCCTTTTATGTCCTCTTCTGTTATCACTGATTGTAAAACAAAAGAAAATAACAACACGTTTGTTAATCCACCTATTCTGATTAGATAATCATCAAATATACATATGAATAAATGGTTCTTAAATCATGTACAATGTAATTATAGCTTGAGGCATCACAGTTTCTTACAATATTAATCTTGACAAAAATGCATGTAATTTGGTTGAAATGTTGGCAGTCTAATTTAATAAAGGATTTTTCTGTTTCAGTGGATGAAGATATTGTTGAAGAATTAAAAAACTAAATATCATTCTTTATTTGCTGGATGGAGTAATTTCTCTATGCTGAAAACTAATACATGGTACACTCCAAAAAAATTATATTTTCATCTTATAAGTGTGAAAACTTTTAAAGTAATATATATATATATATATATATATGTGTGTGTGTGTGTGTGTGTGTGTGTGTGTGTGTAGAAAGCAATGAGATAAAGAAATTGAATTATATATAACTTTTAGGAGCAGGAAAAATTGCTTAGAAATTAACTTTTATCATATTTATATAATTTCTTGATTTTATGTTCAGCATTCAAAACACCATATATGAAGAAGTGTTTTATATCTCACAATGATGATCAATTATGATTGATATTTGTTCAGTAAAATACCACCAGATTCACCATAAATCTGGTATGTGGCTTGTCAAATAATGAATGATTCTATTAACCACCCCATTTTCAAATATTAATAATCTACTGCAGGATAAAGTCTTTCCAAATTCAATCCATTTTTTTTATCTTCACCCTCTCTTCTTCACATCGCTTCAGCATACTTTCTTATTTCATCCATCTCATACATGATGTCTTGAAATCCTGTTTAGATTTCAACTGTTCATATATTATCATTTCTCCTAGCATTATGTCTTGCCAACTCTACTTCAATCTCAATTCTTTTAATGATGTAAGTAACGTTTGTTTGCTCTCTCACTCATACATTTCATTTTTGATCTCCTCTTGTTATTCCTAACATGCATATCTCCCTACTTTTTTGAGTGGTCTGGAGTCTCTATATTGCTTTTTGTTAAGTGTTTAAGTTTGAGATCCACAAATAAAAACTGATAGAACATATTTATTGAAAACATTGGACAACTAAAATTGAAATTTTACACATCTATCCTTTACCGTCAATTTCCATCAATTACCTTATTCATAGTCACAGTTTATCGTTCAAGATATTGAATTTTTCCAAAACTAATGTAGACATTGTGGTGAAAAGTTTCACTATAGCAGAAGTTATTTGACTGAATATAAACATGTACTTAAATCTTTATGAAATCTAAAATAAAACTTGAACAGTTTTAAATATTTAAACAAACAATTTTTGTGAAACATTAGATCAACAAATGAATTGAATGCTAAACTATGGGAAAGGATAACACCTTTGCGACCTTTATATATATGTACAGTATGCAAAAAGTAAAGTATTGATTAGACTGACCAATCACTTGGGTGTGACAGTTTGTTTAACCACCTAAAAACAACTAAATATTATTATGTCAGCCAATGAAGCTTAAATAGCTGAATTCGATATCTTTGTCTATCCTAAGGAAAAAAACGATTTAAATCCAAAAAATATTTGTCTAATCCAGATTAAATTTAAACTCCAGGGTGTGTGCGTGGTGGTAAGATGCCGCTTCATATATATAAAAGAAACTGGGGAATACTAATTGTCACTTATTACTTTTCAAAGTTGATGAATATCACTTATTTTCTACAGAAATTAATTTATTATCTAATTAAAGTCATGTTTAAAAATGTATTTATGTTTTATATTTTTACTTGATAGTTGTCTCTATTGTATCCTTAATGCATTAAGTGACAACTTCATTTGCATATTCTAAAATTAAAGATGAAAGAGCAAAATCATTTATCAATAGTGGGAGTTTTATTTGATTTGAAATAAGCCTGTTTAATATAATTTAATTGCTAATCAAATATTTGAATAACGTCTAGAAAATCATTCATACAATATTGTTATTGTTATCTAAAGCTTGGAAAAGATGCGTTTGACAGTTTGAAGAGTTTTAAAAACATGTACTATTATTAAAACAAACAAACGTTGATCTCTCAAAATTACAATCATTAGGAATTAACAGGCAGTGGGAGAGTTTAGTTTTACGGTATATTGATTTTGAATTAGTTATTAAACTACGGAATTACATATTTTTTCAATTATTTTTGTATAAAGCGAACGTGTAGATAGAAGCTATAAAAAGAGTTTTGTCTAGTGGTTATTTATCTCTTTGTTATCTATTAATTTATTAACATCCAAACTCTTCTTATATATATATATGCCCACCTCGAATGAAGATTCTTCGCAGAATACAAGACTAGTGAGAGAAGGCGGTGAGCAGTCTGACATTCTATGCTTTGTAGCTGTTTGCGATAGGGTGATGCCCCCCCCCCCTAAAACACTGAAATATGCATATCTGTTAAATACTGCCTTTTGCTGGACTAGTAATAATAAATAAAATAGAAAATCATAAAACATTACAATACCAGACAAAAAAATAAATTTTTTCTAAAATCCTTTCACGATCATGGTTGCAGTTATTAAGAAATAGATCCTCCCAAGTGACATTCAACTGGATAAAAACAACATATATGTGTTATTTTAATTAGAATAAATCGGATCTCAGACTTTTAAACTCGCTACAGCTATCCACTCCATCCTATACAACTTATTTACATGACCTTACCTTTTTCATATGTATGTGGTCGTGGGTATCAATTATATAGAATGGAGTGGGTAGCTGTGTGAATCTTGAAAGTCTGAGTTCAAATCCCTTCTGATTACATTAAGTTCTGCATAAACAACATACTTGTATTTAAAATATTATGTTATTATATATATATATTGTTTGTGCGTAGGTAAATTTTACTTGAGAAGTTATATTTGTTATTAATAGCTGAAACCATGATCGTGAGAAGATTTTAGAAAAAAAATATTTTTTAGTTAATATTGTAATATCATATGAATTTCTATTTTATATATATGTGTATGAAATTTAAATTTTCACTTTGTTATATATGTCGTACTTTTACATACATTTGCAAGTATACTTGGCGAAGAAGGTATATTTTTCTTAAAATGTAATCAGCCAGATAATAAAGTAGAAAGGAAAATATATCACACATCGCTTGACATATGTCCATATATAAGCAAAAGTATTTTATATATTTCTGAACGTATATACATGAATATTCCTACAATGTATTTACATCCACTTATCAGTTACGGTTTGGAGTTTCAAACTTATTAAAATGTGTAATTTTCTTTCTAATAGCTAATTTTGCTAAATAAAATAATTTATCAATGAATTGACCCAAGAATATTAATCTTATCTTGGTTTGAAAAGTAGTATGTAGGTAAATTTAATCAAGGTGATGTGATTTGATGTACTGTGGCTTCTCCTTAAACCCAGTCAAGAATATCTCAGCAATTATGCCCAGATAAACCTGTTAGCCACTTTATTTTCCATTCCCCACTCTAAATTTTTCCATATTCTGCTCCATTCCATTTCCACAACATAATCTTGGTCAACTCTATAGCCTTTATATCTAAATCCCCCTTATCTTTTCCCAAACCCATCATAAAAAACAATAATTCACTTCTGTATAATCAATAGGAAGACAAACGATAAAGCCCAACCCCCTCTCAATCAATAATCAGTAAAGACTACTTGTGAATGATGTATTTTTTTTGTCTGGATAGCCCTAACTTTTAGCATTCACATATTCTACTGGTGAATATTGTGTAACCTGTTAGGAGAAAAAGTTTCTATACAAACCATTGGATACTTAAATAAATATTACCATGAGCAATGTAACTGTTACCTATAAATACCAGCCATATTTATTAAATATACATATAGTTATTCCTCTGCAGGTACTTTCTATTTTTTTACATATTCCTCTACCAGAGATTAGACAAAAAAGTACCTTACAGAAATCTATAGGAAGCTATTATTAAAGAGAGAAAGACTAACCTTTATCATATGAACCTTCAATGTTTATAATAGTCAAAAGATGCAGTTTTTGGCTATAGAGGGACCTCTCAAATCTCAACACAAGATAGTGATGTTATAAAGATAAGAATGGCCATCTTATCTTTAACCTAAATTCCAAATTATATAAGCCAATCTGAAGCATCTTGATTTGTGAGTGTGAAACTGTTAGTCTTCACTTTTTAAGTCAAAAAATTACATTGTTTGACTATTATAAATATTGAAGGTGAACATAAGAAAGGTCAAAGTCTTTCTATATTTAATTATGTACTTTCTATGTGCTTAATAAATAATCAGAACATTATAAGAAGCCATTATATACATTGAACTTGCATAGAAGTTAATGTTTAGTTCACCATCTAAGACACACCATAAATCAAAAATCCACTTTTTTTCAGATTTAAAACCAAAAATCTACAATTGAAAAATTATAGGATATAATAAGACTTCATACATGGTTTCTCCAAGCAAACCTTTGATTTATAATGTAATTAAAGCAAATGAATTCGACCTTTTTAGATATTATTAGAGTCTTACTATCATATTTAGAATAATGTGTGGTCATTATGCTCATTTTCTTGATAAATAAATCCAACAGTATGTACTATGTACATGTGGTAAACACAAATCATGGACAACATAGTTAGTATCTGTTAAATCAATGACTGCAGTATAATATTTATGGTATTTAAAATGTGATAAAATAAAAGTTTTCTATTGATTCAAGGTATATCCATTGTCTGTCTGAGGTGTTAAAAGAATTTAACAAATCAAATCCTAACATTCAATTCTATATGTGTTTATTTGTACAATTTCTATTATTAAACTATATTCCACCTTATTGCTAACCAAGATGTATAGAGAATGATAAAAAATATTGATCTGAATATGCTCTTTTATATTCCGTCTCTTTACAAATAATTGTAATGGATATGTTGTAAGAATAAGTGTAAGATTAATTATAAATCTCATGTTCTTTATGTAGGGTTTCCAGACACCTAAATTTCTGGGGTTTGCTTGATTTGAGATCTTAAATCTTTGCATGCCAATAAGAGATTCAGAATGGTTGAATACCCCAGATTATTAGACCTAGTGGAAAATGCACTTTTCTGCTTGCTTTTCTACGAATAATTAATTAATGAGGCCTAACGACTGCTGTTAATATTATATGAATAAAACGATAGTTTATTCAGTGCAGAAGTCACCATCCACTGTCATTGCTATAGAGAAGATAGGAATCCCCTACATATATCTATATGGAATCTGACTGATATGACATTTTTACATTTGCCATAGTATGAACAAGTAGTCACTGACTATGTTGTGATGAGTTTTGTTGCTACTATTTAATGTTTTTGTTGTTAATTTATGCACTCCGTATTATACAACCCAGCTATGCACTCTATATTATACAACCTATACATATGACAATATACATGTGAAAGTGATAAATGGTCTCCAGCAGACTCATCATTCACCAGTTGGTTCAGATAACCATTTCCCACACATACATACAATCAGTGCTCAGTTTATATTAAGATAGCAAATCTTCCAAATTTAATGGATAAGCTTTAATTTTGTCCACCCTCAAACTTTTTAGCCATCTATATCATTGAAAATCCAATGATGAAACATTAAGTTTAGTATAGACAATATACTCATATTTGAATATTATATACATATATATATTGAAGCATTTTGCCCATCTGACTAGGGCTCTGTTACACATATAAAATGCGTGAGTTGATCAAGTTATGCGAAATGAAGAAAGTTGTATTTCTATTTCGAAAAAAACATAACTATATTTCCTGATCAACTCTACTTAGTAATTGTTGTGAATTACGCCATCAATAAAATCAGCATTTAATTTATTTGATCAGGGTGCCAGGATTTTGTAAAAGAACCCGCTGAAATCTGTCAAATAACGTATTGCAAATTAAAACGAAAAATGTTTTTTAAACGAATCGGTATTACATCATACCGTGAAAATTGTCTTTTAAATATTATTATTCCTGGAACTTATTCATAACATATTGGCAAAAGTAAAATACGTTTTTAAATCTTACTAAACTAATAATAAATTTAATAATAAACACTAATAAATATTATTAATAATATACAAATGAAAATTTATATTAGAAATATGTTTATTCTAACAGATGAAAATATTTAATGTTAAACTATTAATTAAATAAACTGGAGAGAACACACACTAATCTAGACATGAAACATTAATAAAATAAAGCAATTAACACAATTAATTAAAGTTCTTGGGTTCACAAGAGTCTCTTGAACAATAACATGAAAGTCCACATCGGGATCCTATTACAAGCTTATTTTTAAGAATGGTTTGTTGACAATTTAGTCACAATCGGGAATAATAAAGTCATAGATTACCAGTAAATTTAGTGAAAAAGTAGTAGGCATAGTTTTTTGGGTTAGAATGAGCTTGGCCATTGGTTATTAGTTGATCTTGTGGTCTATTCTCCTAGTCAGTCATGAAGCCTTTTCTGGTGTACATCTTCAGGCACGATGTCCACAGAAGCTCCGGTTCACTCCGACATGCTGAATTATTTCAGCGTAGAGTGATCCTGATATATTCTTGTTATCCAAGATTAACTATAGAGAAACAAATGAAACAAAATGTTCATCAAACTGGTCTCTGCCTTTTTATACTAGAGGCCCAGTTTTCAGACTTCTAAACATGTTATTATCATGGCATTTAGATTCATAATCTTGTACATTCTTCATCATTTTTCAATTACAAAGTCGTTATTTTTTTAGCATAATTCTGCCATCTTTATTTAGCTAAAATATTTTTCTTTTAGCTTATCTTTTTACTTTTGGAATTCTTTTGTTCTCTCCAATTCTACTTTTATTTTTAATTACATAAAAAAAATATGAAAGACAATTTTACCTTTCACCATACATTTTTAAGAAAATAAATTATACCAATAAAAAAATTGTACCATATATAAATAAATGGTACAATATATATATATATATTAATTCTAATATTCTCACAAATAAATGAATCCATAGTATTATTTTGGGAGGTTCCATACAATAAAAATGTAATAGATAAATAGCTGACATTTCAGTACAATAACAACTACTTTCCTCAGAGCTTCTTCTTTCTCAAATTATAAGAATGTATGTGAGGAGATTTAAAATCATTACTTTTTTTTTGTTATTTTCTTCTTATTCTTAAATTCTATTGGTTGAGAAGTTTTAAAAAATATTTTATCCTCCAATACTTTTTCCAAATATTGTTAATTTTCTTTAATTTCTACTTTTTATTTATGCTCTTAGGTCTTTTATCACAGGATTATTAAGAGGGTTTTTTTTTTATATATAATAAGAAAAAAGATTTTCATACTTCAAAAATTAAGACTGTTATCCAATATATAAAGGGAATATCTGATAAAATTGATAATGCTTTAAAGAAAAATAATATCCACACAATTTGTACTACATTTAAGAAATTAATGAAGTATTTCCAGACTCTAAAGATAAAATTTGTCATGGTATGTATGAAGTTCCATGTGGAGTTTGTTTACATTTATACATTGGATGGATCAATCATGGAATAAACATAAGAAAAAAAGAACACATTTTGGCAGTTAGAGGAAAATCTAATTTATCAACCATTATTCACACATTAAATTCACAAATTATGATGATTTTAATAAGATGCATTTTCTGGAAAAAAAATTTTAATATGACCAGAGACTGCTAAGGGGAACTATACAAATTTTTAAAAGGCCTAAGTGCATAAATGAAAAGTTGAATTAAAGAAAATTAATAATGTTTGGAAAAAGCTATTGGAAGATAAAGTATTTTTTAAAACTTCTCAACCAATAAAATTTAAGAACAATGAGAAAATAACAAAAGAAAAAATTAAGTTTAAATCTTATTACACCCATTCTTATGATTTCTGAAAAAAGCAGCTTTGAGGAAAGTACTTGTTTTGTATTGAAATGTCAGCTATTTAGCTATCATATTTTTATTATATGGAAGCTCCCAGAAATTAAAAGAGTGAAGTGGAGTTGGGCTGGACATATTGCTAGAAGAGGTGATAATAGATGGACAATTGAAATTTTAAACTGGAGTCCAAGAGATTGTAAAAGACCCAGAAAGAGACCACATGTGAGATGGATGGATGAAATAAGAAAGTGTGCAGGGGTGATGTGGAGAAGAGAAGCTAAAGATAGGGAAAGATTGATT